>SSNQ01000570.1:1709122-1720699 GCA_006942095.1 Nothobranchius kuhntae
GAAGAAGAAACCGTATCAGAAAAATGGAGTTTTGTCTAAAGAAATTTGTTTTCAAGTTAAGACTTTAAAATCTAATTTCATACTTTCTCACATGAGTTTGTGACGTTAATCTGAGAGCTCCCCATTGTACAATAGCCCTAAGCTGTACGTAGCTGTAGCGTGCTCCGCGGCGGGTTAGGCGTGTGTTTTAAACTGAAGGCGTTGGTGCTTACTGACCTACCAGTGCTTCTCTACACCTCACCCAGAGAAGGGAGCCACTTTCTGGGCCGCTGGCTGTCTGAGCTGCAGCCAGAGGGAAATTTGGTGCTTTTAGGTGAGCTCAAACTTCGAGCACTTCTGCATGTAGCAGACTCTTCCACAGCAGCTGTCCCACGGCTCCATCTCCAGCTGCTGGACACTTTTCATCCAGTAGAAATGTAGAATCGTCCTGCTGAAGGCACACACACGTGTGTATCGCTCTGAACTGGGGCTGCTTCTGCTGACCCACATTCAGATGTGTGTTCCCTAATCATCATCATCATCATCATCATCATCATCATCATCATCGTCCAGTTGTCTCTGTCCCACTCTTGGCCGTGCGTCTGGCTGAGCAGACAATGTGTATGTATAATAAACACACGGATACTCATGGTTTTTTCTCCTTTTTGTTTATTTTTATTTGTTTTTCTAATAACAAATGCTATTTTCCTATCTGCAACAATAAAAACAAACAATTCTGCATGCTTGGTCATTATTGAAGGAATTTCTCTGAGCAGCGATGAGATGAACAGCATGTGCCTCAACTTCTGTCTGGTCATCTCTAGAGTAGGATGGACTGTCGATCCCACAGTGGGGAAGTGCACTTGTTACAGCAGCGCCAACACTTAGAGAAGAGTTTGAAGATAAATAATAATAATAATGTACACATAGGCAGTAAGCTAATATTGTGACATTTGACGGCTAAAAACCACAAATGGAAAAAAAAGAACATCTTGGGTTCTCTAACGTTCTGTAAGGGACACAGACACAATGAGAGTCCAGTAGTGAACAAGTGATGAACACATGAATTGGTGGTACTGTGTACCAGGATCATGCCAGCACAGGTTAAACTGAGGAGTTCTACACTTCCTGAAGAGGGGATGAATGACCTACGGTCGTGTTTGGTTTTACATCTGGGGTGTCTCACTCTGCCTCTGAGACACGGTCCATGGTCTCCACAGTGGGTGGGAGGGGTTTTTAAGCTGGTGGTCATCTTCCCCAGCATCCTCCTTTCACACGTCTCATCAGCTGTATCCTGTAGGCAGCGCAGAACAGAGCTAGCTTTTGGAACTAACTTGTTTTGTCTCGGTCAGAGCCGCCTGCACCCAACAGACCACAGCAGAGTGCTAAAAGGATTTTAGCAGCTTGGAATCAACTCCGAAGGACCTCAGCCTCCTCAGGAGGTGGAGGCGTTTTATACAGAGCATCTGTGTTTTTGAACCAGTTCAGTTTACTGTTGAGGTGAACACCCAGCCAGGGGCGGGGTTAGGGCTGGCTACCAGGGCTCAGGCCCCTGATGTTTTCTGAAAAGAGCCAAATCTAATTTTGACTTTTGAAGAGTAGAAAAACCCCGCTAAGAGCCACGCAGTACCAAAGTCCACCAGAGAGGGCGCAGCTGCACAGTGCAGCCAGCAAACAGCCTGCTGGAGTCTTCCCAGAAGAGCTTCAGCAGGCTGCATGCTGTGCTGAGAGACGTGCTTGGGGAGGCTGACACATGGATGTTAGGAAGGGTTTTATTTTTGTTTTTTGGACTAAGAGAACAACAAAAGATTGTAGCAAAAGCTGGGATGATTCAGGTTTGTGCATCTTATTTAAACCGTGTCAGTAAAGTTGTGCTGGAAAGAAAAGGAATGATAGCAGAATAATGGAGTGTAGATCTCACGGGAATAATCCACACAAGCTGGGATGATTATTAAAATNGGAAGTGGGGCGTCTGCACCTGCTGACAGGTGTTTAAGCCTCTGCTCATTTTTCTGGGATTATTTGATTTGTTTTTTCAACCACAATTCAAAAGCAAAGTTTTATTTCAGGCTGGAGAACAGTTACTTTCCCCAGCTGATCACCACTCGGACGCACACGAGCACCAAAGGCCTTCTATGCAATAACTTAGTTGTAATAATTCTACTTTCAGATGCCAGCTGTGTTTATGCTGCTTTATTTATCCTGTGATTTTTACTTTTTCTTTACTCCAGAGTAAGTATTAGGATCAGGACCCTATGGGCCATTCCCACCTGTACCGGGTCGGCCCGGGCCGGGTAGCGTAGGTTGTTTACATATCTGGGTGGCCTGGAATTTTCCCGGGCCAACCAAGGCTCATTCTCGGCCCTCTTCCCGAGGGGGTCTGCTTCAGGCCGACCAGGGCCAACACACCCACTGCTGACAGCAAATTCACATCTTCCATTAGAGCAAGCCTCTGATTGGTGGGTAGAATCAGCCCACATGGGCTTAAGGCAAGGATGTGTGGAATCAACCGGGCCAGGTTGGAGCCAACTGGGGCTACCCGGCCCGGGCCGACCCGGTACAGATGGGAATGGCCCATTAGTGGTTTCATTGTGCCGGCAGCACTTCCTGTTGTTGAACAATGGCAGCAGAGCTTTCTAATCCAATTCAGTTATTTTTCATTTGTTTTATTTGGACTTCCTAATAATTTCAGTGACTTCTGTGGATTTTGTCTTGTCGTTAATGGAAGGATATGAATAAATGTGAGGATTACTGCATAAACATGGCTCACATCCTAATGTAAAGTTCCAGAGAGGATCTGTTTTCACAGTACTGTGTGCAAGCTAGCAATAAACTGGTTATACCATTGTATCGGTTCATTGGTGTAATCTAGTGCTTTTTGTCTGCTTTAGATGGTCAAAGTCGAAATGTTTCATTTAAAAGTAGAAAATCACTCATCTGGGCTAATCCCCGGATCCTTTTCAATCCTAAATCCACCCAGGTACTCAAAGGTGTCCACCACCTCAGTGTCTGCTCCCTGGATGTTTACTGGTGAGTGAGGAGGAGAGTTTCTCTGGAAGTCAATCACCATTTCCTTTGTCTTACTGGTGTTCAAGCGAAGGTGGTTACAGTCACACCAGTTCACAAAGTCCACGATGACTGACCTGTACTCCAGGTCATTCCCCCAGACCCACAGCCGACAATGGCCGAGTCATCAGACACCTTCTGGAGGTGACAGCTGCTGGTGTTGTAGGTGAAGTCTGAGGTGTAGAAGGTGAAGAGAAAGGGTGAGAGCACCGTACCCTGTGGAGCTCCAGTACTGCACACAACCACCTCAGTATCTCTCAGTGGCATGGGGCCAGAGTACATGTCAGATCTCCTTCAGGTACCTACGCCCAGCAGGGCTCTGAGATCCTTAGAAACAGTCAGCTGGTAGAACCGGGTCAGAACCAAGCAGGGTGAAGCTGCTTTTAGCTACTATGCTGCTCCAACTCTAGAAAACTTTAAATCAAAATTGAAAACCTTCATGTTTTCATCGGCCTATGAATAAAAGTCCTTATGCTGCACCTTCTGCTCTGTATGTGCTCACCCTTTAACGTTAGCTTCTCATTTTTAAACCGTATTTTCTGTCACGTTGATGTGAATGTTCCTGATATTGTTGCTGTAACGTGGGTTAGGGTTAGACTGTTTACTGGCCGGGCCACGCTGGTCCCGCCGCATACGCGAACGGGCCCGCATTGGACGGGTGCCGCCGGTCTGACGCGGTGGGGATGAGTGACAGCGGTTCGGTGCCAGCTGCACTGGGTCGGAGGTGGTTCTGTTTTGCACTTCCTGAAGTGAATTCAAGCAACATGATGTTTACAGTCACATTGCTATTTCTTTGCCTTTGTTCCTTCCAGGGGGTCAAAACCCCACCAATAACATCAAGGTTTGAAATAAATGACACTTTCTCTGCTAATTTAATCTAAATAAATCTCTTGAACCTATGGTTAACCATTCTGACAAACAGCTTGTGTTTAAACCTGTGGTTCCTGGTGCTTTTTCTCTTTACTCCGTGTTAGGTGATAAAAATCTCTCCAGCATGGGTGTGAACTCTTCCAGCTGTGACCCACCGCTTGAGTCAGAGGTCTGCTTTAATCATCATCAGTCCACATCATGCATAACCCGGCTCGTTTCACGGGGCGAGATGAAAACATCAGCCGCCGTGACGCGTTTGTGGCCTCCAGCCGTGGCCATCCTGCCATTTAAGGGGTTTGTGGCTGGACATCTTGACCTTTCTGTGAATGACCTTGTCATTTCTCAGTTCGTGACCTCTGCTAATACGGTGGCCAATTCTTTTCTCCTTTCACAGGGGTGTGACGTAGTCTCGGGCCTCTGTGCTCTCTTTCCTGTGACTTCTCTTTCAGGTGACCACGATGGCGCAGAAAATCCTGCGGTTTCCAGTAGTCCTGTGGTCAGTGGCGATATTGAAGGAGGCTCGGTGGTTGCTGAGTTCACCTCTCTCACGGGCACGGGATGGCCACCCGGCCCGCGAGCAGTAGGTGGGTGCAGTGATGCTCTGCTCAGGGCCCCGCCTGACAAAGGGGGGGGGGGGGGTACTGAGTGGCACTGAGTTCTCCGTTGCGGACTTCAGGCTGTTCGGGGGAACCCCTCCTCCGAGCGGGCGGGTCATTGCAGAGATCGACACTGACCTTCCACCACTTCAGCTGACAACTTTGACCTCCGACCCGGAGTTAGGTGCTGCACCTTCTACGGGGCGGAACTTTAGTCAGTCTGTAAATACTCTGGTTAAACCGGGTTTTTCTGATTCTGTGTGGGAACCTCCATCATTCTTGGGAATAAAGTATTCTTGGCTTCAGTTTTCAGGACAGACCATGTTCCTAAAGCTAGCGACATGTCTGTATCTGATCCTAAACGTGGCTAGGTTTGCTTTGACACCCGTGACACAACCATCCTTGGATCACTCCTTTTCAGAACCTCCAAGTCCAACACCTCCAGGTCTTTGGACATCTGCACACCTACTCTTTCAGCACGATTCAGGTGACACTGTGCATCTTTTTGGTAATAGAGCTTTTAAGAGCTTAAGAACTGTTCTTTGTTATGCTTCTCCTGTCTCACAGACACGGCATAAGTTTGAGAAACAAAAGGGGGGTGGGGAGCCTCCTCCTGATTTGCGAGCATCGGTTTCGCATTTCCAGTTCACTACCATTTCTGATCACAACAAAGTCGCCTCCGTAAAGCTGCAACCCAACTTTGAGCAGGTAAAATCAGGTTCTGATCTAACAGCTAAACCATCAGCTTCACTCCAGTTCCAAACGGGTCCCGCAGGTAAATTCAAACAAGTTTCCCTGTGGGTTCGTAACACCAGATTCAAACCGCTTACTGACCAAATCGATTCTGACCGAATTCTTTTCCACTAACTGGTGGAACGTTACAAATTCACTCTTTGTTGGATGAATTTTAACAAATATGATATCCTTTGAGTTTTTTTTTTCAGGTTACCTACCTCCAGCCGGGGTCCTGTTACTAACTCATATTTTTAGGGATTACTAACCTACTGATTTATATTTTTAGATCTGATTTACACCTCTATCTTTTATTAGTGCTCTGTGTAATGTGATTATTTTTGATTACAAAATTTTAACTTGTTAAAAATTTCCTTAAAGGGCTACAAGCCACTTTGCCCTTCATTTTCATTTATTTTATATAAGCCTTTAATAAGTGCAGCCTGCTGAGTTTCACATATCAGTTAGGATTTAATTTCTTTTATTTGTGTTTTCTCTGCATCATGTTTTCACATGACACGTAGAACAGGGTGCAGAACATTTCTTCTTTAGATAATTCACAAAATGCCTTCACATTTTCCCAGAGGTACCCATAGATAGGTTTTTGATCATTTCTTTGATTGGCATCAAGCGCAATCTATCGTACGGGCTGTCTCACTGTGTCTCCTTCTCCGAGCTCGTCCGGCCTTCGATGTCTGCTTCCATTCCATCAGAGGGGTCGTCTTCACCTTACTCCACCTGGTTCCTGTCGCATGGGGCTTCGGTCGTGGTTCGAGAGGAGTCGAGGTCGTCACTGGACTTCGCCTGGACTACGCCCGAGGATTACATCACCTGCCCAGCCCCGTGTGGACACACAGGCTACCTTATCCTTTGAATATACCTTTGCATTATTGCTGATGAAAATTAACTGCTATTGAAATAGCTCTGCTTTCGAGATTTCCTAAGTGGATTACTTTACAATGATTGCAACAGTTTTGGCCTTAATCATCTGATCAGGATAGACTCCCTTCTACACGAGACCTGTGAAGACGCTTCATCGTTCCTGCCTTCATCTGGAACGTGCATGTCTACCTTCATGAGTTCATCATGTTAATGAGGTCACAACGTCAGGTGGTTTGTGCTTGACCACCATGTCGTCGTGAAAGGGGGGATCTGTAACGTGAGGAAATATGGGTTTTCTGTCACAAAGGTGGTGTTGGACTCAGCTGGGTCAAAGCTGGGTCGCTGAGAACTTTCACCCACAGATTAAGACCTGAACGCCAGCGAGTCTGGGAGGAAACCATAACATCTGCCACCTGCAGCTTCGTGCCAGAAGATGTGTTCCCACAGAAGATATTGTTCCCATAAATGTAGTCATAACAAGTCTTAAAACTTTCTTTTCTTGGTTTTATTGTTAAAGAATAATCATTTTCATTTTGCTCATTATAAATGTGTTTAATCAAATGAATGATTCTTATGCTTTGGGTAATTATAATGGATTAATGAATCCATACTTAATTAAATAATGTTTGAGGATGTTTGTTAGCGACCTTCACACACACTCAAGCACACACACACTCAAGCACACACACACTCAAACACACCCACACACAGATGCTCACAGTAAACTCCAAAACACATTTGCTGACGCACACGTTTGCTTTGAGAAGAGAAAGGCTTTTGGTAAGTTTCAATCTTATGATTCAGTTCGTGCTTGACAACGAAAAAGAGAGGACCTGAAGAAACCAAAGGGGGGACGGAGCCGGTCGGCTCGTTTCTCCCCCCCCCCCTCACGCTGTTCCTGTCAGCCAGACAGAATAGCTGAATCGCAACTTCTAACGAAGACTCATTACTGAGTCTTTTGATTTCTGAGTGAATTAACTTAAGAAAGCGCATCGACAAAACGCTTTACCATCAACGTGTACCAAGGGCATCTCTGGACCGGTTCGCGGCGCATCTTTGTCTTCTTTGCCAGCCAAGGTGCCCTGGATGAAACATCATCCTAAGGTGACGTCCCGGGTCCAACAGGGAGTCCGATTTTCGGTGAGGCAGAACACGACAGATAGCGTTTTGATGCATCTTTTCCAACTAAACCTAAGTTTATCCAAACCATCACTTTTCACTCAGACACCTGTTTCTTCCTGAAGCAAAATCAGATGCACACACGCATCCATAATCACATCATATCACTCTCAATCTTCAGCACCTCCAACAGAAGGTCTATTTGAGCAAGAACAGCATATCAACTGTTAAAGATTGTCCCACAAAGTTGCCAATGTTGATAGTTATTTCCTGTTTGTCAATTTCAAAATCATTAGTTTAATTTGAAGAATTAAAACTTTTAATTGTCAAACTGGTTTCCTCATTGAACTGAAACACAGACACACAGATATTATCGGCAGTTTATCGATGAAAACAACCTTTGAGTCTTCTTAAAACTATACAATTTGTGATATTAATTTAATAAAATTAATATCACAAATTATCATGTAGAATGGTTCCTCTTTCATAAAAGAGCATAAACCATAACGCTACATTGCTAATGGAAGGCACATTGAATTGCGTCTGTGTTTGAAATGTGTTTATAAATAAATCTGCCTTGCCTCGGATGTAGTTGTGCAGGCTCACGTACTGTGGGCTGTTGGTGAGGTCATTGATGGTCCATGCAGTCAGACGTTCCTCCACTCCTGCAGCCCTCATCTCTAGTGTAAGTGGCCATAGTGAGTCACTTGTCTTGTCTGCTCCTGACTAGTTTAACAAGTCAAATTAAACTTCAGAAGAAATGTGTGGAAAATATGAATCCATCCCACTATTTAGTAGTTTCCAAAGTCCTCGTGTGGTGTGGGACCTGATCCAGGTGTGCAGGTCCTGCTGCTGAAGAACCAGACCCAACCATCAGCCCTCCATCACCGTCCTGACAGCTGGTTTCCTCCACATCTGCTGTAGTGTTTAGTTGTTTACATCCAATCCAGCCCTGACTGAAACCAGTGGGCCTTCCCCGCTAACATCGGCTCCACATGATCTGGACAGCATAGAGAGTGCTATGGAAGGCCCACAGGTGACCTTTAGACAAACCTCTAGGTGTTCGATAGCTGTCTTCACTCTAAGACACTGTAGGTGCAAACTTAAGATACAATCATCACAGAACAACAACTATTCTAACAGAATGATGTCAACATGCTGAAATAGCTGAATCTTTGATTGCTCGTTTCCGTGTTGATTGTTTTCAGACTGCTGCTATGGAGAGTCAGAATGACCACAGCTCCCAGCTGACAGGTTTCAGTCCTGTAATCAGGCTCTGGTTCTGAGTGCTGCAGAGAGGAAGCTACAGCTCCGTCTTCATCAGTTTGGTATTTCTGGTATTGGTTTAGAGGAAACTCAGCTTGAATGCCTGGAAAACAGCGCCACCTCCTCCCAAGCGTGGCACGCTGCAGTCAGAAAACAGCTCCCCCTGGGTCCTCTGGAGCTGTTTTAGTGAGGAACTGAACATAGAGGCCATAACCGTAGGAGGGGAGGGGTTGTTTCCTTTCAGAAACGAAACGAGGCCACAGGCGGTAATGTGCAGTTGACAACAGTCATGCAGAGGGGTTACTATAGCACAGAGGCGTAGTGTTTCCTCGTCTCCTGCTGCTTTAGCTTATCTACACAATACATCCTAAGACAGGAGAATAAACACGCAGGAATGAAAATTCATCTAAGGGAAAGCTTAGCTTTCTATGAGAGTCGGGGAAAAACAATTCAACTAGACAGAACAGTCGGACTCAATGTCAGAGCACAAGCTGTGAATAAACACCTGGGGCATCATTCATCAAGCTAGCTTACACACAAAACGGGGTCGGAAAACTGCGTAAGCAACTTTCCATGCAAACTTTGGGATTTATGAAAGAAAACTTAGCAGAAAAATGTGTCCAACTTTAAGTTGACTAAGGACCTGGCTTACACACATGCTGGACATGGAGAGCACCTGCAGTGCTGCTGCTGAGAAGGATGAAGTTATGAAATCCTGCAGCATTATCACTTGTACCGCTTCATTTTCACACGGAACAAGACCCCCCCCCACACGCACACACACACACGCACGCACACACACACACACACACACGCATGCACGCGCGCGCACTCACACACACACACACACGCACGCGCACGCACTCACACACACACACGCACACACACACACACACACGCACGCGCGCGCACTCACACACACACGCACACACACACACACACACACACACACACACACACACACACACACACACACACACACACACACACACACACACACACACACACACACACACACACACACACGCATGCACGCGCGCGCACTCACACACACACACACACGCACGCGCACGCACTCACACACACACACGCACACACACACACACACACGCACGCGCGCGCACTCACACACACACGCACACACACACACACACACACACACACAGCCTGAAGCGCAGAATACAGAATACCAGCAGGGGGACAGAGTGAGACAGAACATCATGCGTCTGTGACAGTGTGTGTGTCCTGTCACTGTGACCCGATTGATCATGCGCCCTGGCTACTTGTACAGGGGAGGTCTCCGTTTGGGTGACTGGTTAGCGCGTATGACTTTCACTCGGGAGTCTGGGGATTAAATCCTGATTGGAACATTTTTTACATCCGCCACAGATCTCTCTGAAGAACACAACATTGACGGCTTCAGCAACGCTGTGCCACTCCGTGGATTTTCTCTTATTTGTTTTGCAAAAGCTCTTCCTTTCATTTCTCCACCTCACCCACAGGTACCTCAACTTCTGCTTGTGAAATAGCGCTTCCTTGATCTGTGGTCGTGATCGAAATGCTGCAACAGCCGGCTTATGTATATGCATGAGGTCCACAAGGCACTTTGCATTGACTATTTATGGCAGTAAGTGGGCGTGGTGAGGGCGGGGTGTGGCTAAAAAGCAGCTGAGAAACATTCTTGTTAGTTTCTGATTTATGAAGCAGAGATTGCGTGCAGCTTCCTCCATGTTTGATAGATCACAAACCTACTTGGCGTAAGTACATGTTTTTGCTGAGCTTAAGTACGGTTTTAGTAAGGATTCTACGCCATGTTTGATAAATGAGACCCCAGAACATTCATATATTTAACTTAAGTGTGTGTGTGTGTGTGTGTGTGTGTGCATGTGGGGGGTCTTGTTCTGTGATTAATAAAGTATTGATTGATAAAACGAAGCGGTACAAGTGATAATACTGCAGGATTTCATAATTGTATCTTCTCAGCAGCAGCACTGCAGGTGCTCTCCATGTTCAACATGTGCGTAAGCCAGGTCCTTAGTCAACTTAAAGTTGTCCACATTTTCTTTTATAAACCTCAAATTTTTCCTGGAAAGTCGCTTACGCAGTTTTCCAACCCCGTAAGCAAGCTTGATAAATGAGGCCCCTGAACTTTATTGGAATGTTTATTATGTGAAGTGCCTTGAGACGACTCTTGTCGTGATTTGGCACTTTATAAATAAACTTTAATTGAATTCAATTTAATTGAAGCTTTTTTTTTATTTTTTTTTTTTAACCAAACCCAGGTTTGACGAAGTCCTCATTTGGAGCACTGCTTCCTCACTGGAGCAAGCTAAGAGACACAGGTAAAACAGAACCACGGGTTGCTGCCTGGTGGCTGTATCACCCCTGGGTGGGTCTGGGTGGAGCTCGAGATGTGGGAGCGGCCGGCCCTGTGCGGGGCCCTGGGGATTGGGTCCTAACGTGAAGGCTGCTGGGAGGAGACGGGAACACATGACAGTGCCAAGCCCAGGCTCATGCGGTCCCAGGTGGACCTTGGCTCCTCTGAAATAATAGTAACAATTCTGTTCCATCATGGGGGAGGGGGATGTCCAGAAGGGGGGAGGACCCAGCCTTACCTGGATGTCATATGTCTTAAATATTCTGGATGTTGGACAAATGCAGGGATGGGAGTAGTTATTCTGCTGGGGTGGGGCTGGGTTGGTCGCCCCTGGGTCCCGGGGCGCTGGGTCTCCGGCCCAGCCGGCTAGGGGGTGGGAGGCTGTGGGCGGGCCTGTGGGCTTGCTGCTGTTATCTGCCGGGACTCTGCCGGCTGATGGTTGTGGCCCCCTGGGTGTCATGATTCTCTAGGAGACTCTGGAGCGAACACACCCGGACACAGGAGAAAGTTTAACAGTTTTATTGAAAGTTCAGCGGGTTCTCAGAATGGTGGAGGAACTCTGGACGGGTTCGCAGAGGCGGTTCTGAAGGGGAAACAGAAGGTGAGTCGAGGAGCAAGGAGACTGTTCTGATAATAGAATTGAAGGGGGTGAGCTTACTGGTCTGCGTGGCGAGGAGTGTTTGGAGGGGA
>SSNQ01000570.1:1729607-1745714 GCA_006942095.1 Nothobranchius kuhntae
GTCGGGCCGGCTGCGAGACAAAACATCACTCGTGAGAAAAACACTGGGAAGCGCAAGGAAGCACAGAGCTGACCTGATTACCAAGCTGTGAGGCTTAACCATCTGGCATCTGCTTTCCTCCTCCGGCCAGCTTTTAAGTGCTCCACCTTAATTGCCTCTGATCGATGGCACCTGGTGCGGCCTGCCTGTCACACCTGAGGAGAAGAGGTGAGGATCCACACACACACACACACACAACAGAACCTCACACTGGGGCAATCCTCTGCACCTCTCTTAGGGGGGATGGGGCTTTTCTGATTACAGTCTCCCTGGGGTCTCTGGGACTTGGAGCTCCCCCCGTCTCCTACACATCTTTGGGGGGCGGATCTGTGGTCCCTCACACTCTCTGTTGGACGCTCCTATAGAGAAACCTTACATGAACAAGTGTGTGTACACACACATGGTGCTCTCATAAGTATGGGCTTGGGCACGTTCAACACAGGTCTCAAGGCTGTTGTTGCCACTAAATGCACTGTGATTTATTATCATATGATTGTTCAGTTAAACAATGTTGATTTTATATTTCCTCATCAGGTTGACGCAGTGATAGCTTGCTCCTGTTGTATTGTTGTGTGTCCCTTTTCTGCAGGTCTAGAAGCAGACCCTTGTTCATCATTGATTGTTTATTTTTGTGGAGTCCCCCTCTTCCTTTTGCCTCTTCCTTTCTCTTTCACCTCTGTCTCCGTGTCTGGTCGGAATTACAAAGCGTTCATAAACAATAACAATAAAGTTTTAAGTATCAGGCGTGACATTAAAAGCAGACGCTTTGATGCTCCACCTGAGAGTAAATCTGTAAGGCTTGTCACCAGCATTCAGACATCAATTCTGTTTGCTTCACAGCCAGACAGGACACGGGAGAAAAAAATAAAATAAAACACAGAACCCTAATGCCTGCAGTGCACAAAGGCTGAAATGCCATCTCCAGGCAATTTATGACTGTGTGCTAGGCAAGTGAGTATCCAAATGGGAGCCTGCTACTGAACTGCTTTGAATGAGAAATGCAGAAACTTCTGTTGTTTCAGATTTTTTGGGACATGCATGTATTGACGCTTACACATTAGCATCGGTACAGTCAGGTACAGGACCGGAATTTGGTTTCAGACATGGGTCAGATGTGTGCTTTCTAGGCTGAGG
The DNA here is from genome assembly GCA_006942095.1 of Nothobranchius kuhntae. Classification (NCBI taxonomy): domain Eukaryota; kingdom Metazoa; phylum Chordata; class Actinopteri; order Cyprinodontiformes; family Nothobranchiidae; genus Nothobranchius; species Nothobranchius kuhntae. Next base: position 1,730,781 of record SSNQ01000570.1, read on the forward strand.
CGAGTTTTTTCAGATCTCCTCCCCAGCAGTTTAACTGGGACCGACGTGACTCTACGGACTAAATGGATGGCTGAAATTATGCCTACTGCCTCTAGGGAACGGGAAAAGATTTAGAAAGCTGTGTGTGTGTGTGTGTGTGTGTGTGTTGCCCTGTTCTCTGAGCATTGGAGCTGTCACACCAGTGAGCCGGCAGACAGCTGCTCAGTGAGAGGAGAAAGCAGTGTGTGTGTGTGTGTGTGTAGCCCACAGCAGCAGAGGAGTTTTATGAGGACATACACAGCAAATTAATAATATAGTGTGGTTCAGAATCTACAAAGGCAACACAGCTCATGCCCACTTTTGTTCATCTTAGTATGGAGGACAACACACCAACTTTCCCGCGCGTATTAAATGTTGCCCATGGGCTCAGTGATTTCCACATTCCTGAGAAGTCCTTCGGAAGGTAATGTGAACACTACACTGCCCATATGAGACGGAACTGACGCTATCCCTCCCCCGACCGTACCGACCCTGATGTGTAAGAGCCATAAGCATCTTTCAGGTCTGTGGATGTGAACCAGTTGTTTAGGCACATGTAATTGAAAACCCGTTTCACAGTGTCAGGTTGCGAGCAAGGAGGAGGTTAGGACCCAAAATGCAGAAACCCATGATGACATGAGGCAGGGGTGGAAGATGAAATAAAAATTCTTTATTTGGGGATAATCCAAAGGCAGGGAGCCAAAAACCAAAAATCCAAAAACTGAAACGGAGATCCAAAAACTCTAGAGACTCAAGAAGTACTAAAAAACTCTAGAGACTCAAGAAGTACTAAAAAACTCTAGAGATCCAAAAACGAGACGAGACTGACAGAAAACAATGGACCGACAAACACACAGAGACACAGGCAAGGTTAATACAGTGGGAGGATGAGAGGGAGATGAACTGCAGGTGTGTGGGGAGAGAGAGAACAGGTGAACTCAATTACTAATCAGGGAGAGGGCGGTGAGTAGAGGAGGAAGAATAATAACATGATCTAAAACAGAACCTAAAAACAAGACGAGCCAAATAACAACTAACAATCTGGGGAAAAAACACACTAAAAGAGACTAATAGATGAACAGCTGAAACTAAAGGAAAACACTACAGAAAGAGACACTACAGGGGCGTGACTAAGCAGGACCACGGGGAGCACAGGACCGGGAGGGAGATACCTGGGATGGGAAGGAAAACTAGAGGGGCTGCAGCTCTGGGAACACATGAGGAAGATGCAGACAAGGACACATGAGGGCGCTAGGAGACACACAAGGAGAACCTAGAGAGGGATGGAGAACACAAGGAGACACACGAGGGGAGACGCTGACGCAGACCATGACACACAGTGAGTATGCAAATACATATCATGGCGATGGAACAGTTGAACCGGGATAGGTCTAGGATGGGGCTCATCCCTGCCATTGTTTTTGGAATCAGGAAATACGAGGAGTAAAACCCTGACTTCACCACTTCCTGTTGAACTAGGGAAATGGCTTCCTTAGGAAGTTGTTGCAGTTCCAACTTGAAGGCTTAGCACTGTTCTGGTGATGTCAATTCCGTCTCTACAATTCTGTTTAAAGGAAGAGGGCCACACAGAAAGTGAAGTGAGTGACCATGATGGGTTGTGTCACATTTACTCATGTGATAAAGGGAACACCACTAGGGGTACATTCCAACAGCGGGCACGGAACCGGAGGTAAGTGCATTGCATTGGTGAGCTAAGTTTGAGCCCCTACTGCCGTTGCTTGTACCGGCGGAGAACTGCAGGCAACCCATGGAAGGCTTTAGCCAAAATGGCAAGTGGGGAGGCTCAGAGGTGATAACAATCACATATTCTGCAGTGGAACCTTGGTCACGAGCGCGCTAGAGACGGAGACACCAAAGCGTGCGTTCGAGGTAAGGACCTGGGCCCTCATTCATCAAACGTTTGTAGAAACAAATGAAATTTAGAACGTTCGTACGAATGGTCAAAATCCTGATTTATGAAACATGTGGTGGCCATTCGTACGCATGTTTCTCCGCAATCAACTGCTGACAAATCTCACCTGTGCTTACCCAGGTGCTTGTGTCTGTTCACAGTCATTTACATACAGAAACACCCTCAATTAACCATTTTTGGTAATGCCACCTCCTCAGCTCAAGAGGGGAATCCCTGCATTCTTCCCGAAAAAAACAAAAACAAAATTTTATTCACAGCAAGATCTAGGCCGAAGTAGGAGAGAATCAAACAAGTTGCAGAGGTGGTAAAAAGTGCTGCCGTGAATAGTCGACCTACTCGATGACGTAGAGTATGAAATATTGTCGATGTGATTTTTTGCCGTCAACGCATCCATTTTAAACAAACCAAATAATAATTTTCATCCAAACCAGATGGCGCTGGGCGCGTCACCCATGGACCTGCCCTCAGACGGCGGCTTTTCTTCCCATCTCGTTTACAAGAAAACAAAACTATCATGGCAGAAAGTAAAGATGGTGCCGAGGCAGTCGGTAAAAGGTTATTTAGGCCAAAGGGCTCAAAGGTATGGGAATATTTTAGGCAAACAGAAAACAAACGAGTAGTTTGTACTCTCTGTAAGGCTTCTTTGGCCTACCACAGCAGCACCACCGCAATGTACGAACACCTGAAAAGGAGGCATGCTGGAGCATTTCAAGAGCCACTGGAAAAATCCAAACCACCACCGTAAGTATTATTTTAAACTCTCTATGCTTGCTTACCACATCCGTCTGAAAGGAAACGTCCATCCATCCATTTTCTAAACCCACTTGTCCACGCAGGGTCGCGGAGGGGGCTGGTGCCTATCTCCAGCAGTCAACGGGCAATCAGGCGGGGTACACCCTGGACAGAGTGCCAGTCCATCACAGGGCAACACAGAGACACACAGGACAAACAATCATGCACACACACACACACACCTAAGGACAATTTAGACAGACCAATCAACCTAACAGTCATGTTTTTGGACTGTGGAAGGAAGCCGGAGCACCCGGAGAGAACCCACGCATGCACAGGGAGAACATGCTAACTCCATGCAGAAAGATCCCAGGCTGGGATGTATGTGTGGTAATTTAAAGTTGTATGTAGATTTCGTTTATAGTTGTTACTTTTAGAAACTTGGGTAAAGAACGGTTTTTTATTCTATATTTGAAAAAACAAGTCTTAAACGGCAAAGAAAGCAAACTTCACGGACCTTCATTTATTATATGTTTCTCTTCTCCTTTTAAATGATTTGATGTGGTAGATAATGTTTTTGGTTAATAAGTTGTTAAAACTATGAACAAATAAAATAACAAAACAATCCAAAATGCATGTATGTGTTAAATTAAAACTAATTGATTCAGATCAAATCCCAATTCGTTTATTGTTTTCTTATCCTTTCTCTTAGTCATCGTCAAAGCCAAGTCACAGAATTCCTTAAAAAAAAGGACGTCTCACCTCAGCTAAGCAGCTCTCACTGACAGCATATTGAAGATTATAGTTAAAGACATGAGGCCACTCAGTACAGTGGGCGACGATGGTTTTCGTGCCACGATAAAAACATTTCAACCTGGCTACATTCTCCCTAAAAGAACGTGCTTCACCAACATGATGGAACAGAAACATTCCGAGGAGCTACAAACGGTAAAAACTGCACTTTCTTCTGGCACTTCCATGATCAGCTTAACAACAGATGCCTGGACGGGCGTTTCCACAGAGGCTTACTTGGGCATAACATGCCATTTCATCAATGACAAATGGGAGCTCATGAGCTACAGTTTGACAACAATGCCACTTGGACAGACACACTGTAGAGACTGTTGCATACTGGACTGTGTCATGAGCCGGGGTGAGTACTCTGCCCATCATTCACCATCTTTGAGTTTTTTGTTTGCAGGAGAGGGATCACAGCTGATCTTCATCAGCCTGATCAGCGGGGCGGCTTTAAAAGGAGCATGGTGATCCTGACTCGACGCCGGATGATTAACTACTGACTGGTAGTCTCTAGCCCTTCGTAACCTCTAGAACCTCGTTTTGACTCTTGTGAATTTTTGAACTCGTTTTAACTTTGAACTCGTTTTTGGATTACTTACCCTCAGGTTTGCTTCACCTCTGGATCCTCCTCCGTCTTGGAAAAAAGGATTATTCTCCGTTTTGCTGCCTGAACTCCTAACTCCGCTCAGCCGTCCCGCTCTCCACCGGGATCACGCTCCCTCTCCGCTTTCTCATCATCATCTTCTTTCCACTCCACTCACCCACTTGGACCGCTGACATTTCTCCCCTGGATATCACCCCGGCTCATTTCCCCTCCATATTCATCCTGAACTTCCGCATCGTAAGTCCTGCCTACAAACATTCACTCTGGACTACAATTCCCAGTACTCAACTCTGTTTCCCTCTAGACGCTGCTTCCTGTTTCCCCATCCGCTGGATCTCCAGTGTGCCCTTAGTTCTCCTCGTCATTAATAAAGATTATTGTTTTACTTTTTACCTCGCCTCCGATTCTGATTCTGAATGTCTTGGGTTAGACTCTTACCCCAGAACATGACAGATTGAAGCTACACTTGAAAAGTTTGAAATTCCTACATTTAAAATACAGGCCATCGTACATGACAATGCAGCTAATATAGTTGCAGCTCTCAAGCTTTTAGAAGAAAAGCACGGAATATCATCTGTCCGGTGTGCTGGCCACACATTTCAGCCGGCAGTAAACCGTGCTCTGAAGCTTCCACAAAACCAACAAGCAATTGGGGCTGCAAGATCCTTGGTTGAACAAGTCTCAAAGCAAAACAAAAACAAATGGGCAAACCTGAACACAAGCTCCTTCAAGATGTTAGTGTTCGATGGGACAGCTCATACCACATGATCAGTCGCCTACTCGAGCAGAGACGGTCCATCACAGCATGTCTGTCTGACCCAGAAGTGACACACAGAAAAAAGCATTACCTTGACCTCAAAGCTGATCAGTGGAGCCTGCTGGAAGAGTTGGAACAAGCTTTCAAACCATTTGAATGGGCCACTGGTTCGCTAAGTGGGGCATCATATGTGACGCGTGTCATGCTCTGTGCTGAATCTGAGCTTTGATTGCAGGTGGGTGTGTCTGGAGAGCTCAGCTGTATCAAATCAGCTCATCAGCGGTCAGGGGACTTAAGGAGCAGCAGGACAGCTCACCAGTGCCAGATGATACTCAGTCTTGGGTAGTTTCTAGCCCTCCTCCTGATCTTTCTGAAAGATATCAGAATGTGTTTGTCTGCCCATTCCTGCCCTTCGGGCAGTTATCTTGCTCTGCCCTCCTGAACCCTCCAGGTTCCAGGCATATTCATATTCACTTTCTACAATATCACCGGAACCATCATCAATATTCCAGTCCCGCCGTTTGCCCCTGATCGCCTGCTCTCCGCCACTCACCGGCCCACCTGCAGCTCCTCGGTCTCCCTGCTCAGCCAGGCCTGGCATACCCTCCCCGAAGAACCCGGATCATCCAGGAAACTGTAAGCCCTTTGCCTTCCTCATCATCCTGTCACGTTGTTCCAAACTCTGACCTCTCTTCCTCTCTCAGAACCCCACGGATCCATTTCCTGTTCTTGGGAAGCTACCTCTACCGCACCATACAAAATAAACCATTTTTACTTACCTTTCGACTCCTGGTGGTAATTCTTCATGTCGTGGGTTAAGAAATTGCCTTCAAACATGACATCTTCTCTACCATCCCTCATTAAAGGAGTAGCTAAGTCCAGGCAGACCTCAGCTTTGGACAACACTTCTGTGCAAGCATTTCAGGCAGCTACAGCTGAAGAAATCTCCAAAAGGTGGGATGCTGAGATGACCTACAAGGATGATGCTGCAAATGCAAGCTTAATAGCAGCTTCCCTGGATCCCAGGTTTCGCAAACTTAAATTTTTATCTACAGACAAAAATGTGAGCCTACAGGCTAAAATCCAAGATCTTGCACACAAAGAGAAATGGAATCTTTCACCAAATACAATATTTACTAAGACATCACAATATAACTATAGACACATTACTAGTCTTTGTGCGTGTGTGTGTGTGTGTGTGCTCTGTCTTCTCCATCCCCAGTGAGTCGTGGAGGATGGCTGCTTATACTGAGCCAGGATTCTCTGGAGGTTTCTTCCTGTTAAAAGGGAGTTTTCCTCTCCACTGTCCCTTTATGCTTGCTTAGTATGAGGATTGCTTTAAAGTCACTGACACTAGTCAGTGACTTGATGCAACCTGCTGGGTTCCTTATATAGGAAACATTATTTCTGATTGGCTTAATGAACTGACCTGAATTGGAATGTTTATTATGTGAAGTGCCTTGAGACGACTCTTGTCGTGATTTGGCGCTTTATAAATAAACTTGAATTGAATTGAATTGAAGGTGGTGGAGAAGTCATAGCAGCAGCACACTTTGGAGGTTCAAGCAACCACAGAAGTAAGGACAAGTGTGCCTGTCTCTTTACTGGACAAGCTTCTTGGTTCAGACTTTGACACATCCAGCATGAATGACAGTGGTGATGAAACAGATGAAAGTGGGTTTGTAAGAGAAGAAGTACTCCGATATTTTCAGGAACATACCTCCCCCAAAAGCACAAATCCTCTGCAGTGGTGGAAATCAAATGAAGCAAGTCCTATTTGTGCATACCTGCCACTTCAACTCCTTCTGAGTGTCTCTTTTCCTCAGCTGGAAACATTGTCTCAAAGAAAAGAGCCAGTCTGAGTCAGGAACATGTGGACATGTTAACATTTTTGCACTACAACATTGAAGTTTAACCTCATTCAACACAAAATAACACTTCTCTTGACCTCTAAAAAACACAGTTCAAATTCAACTTACCTTTCAAAGTTCTTTAAAATGTAAATTTGAACTACTGAGCCATTAAGTCCATTTTTTTCTTGTTCTCAGGATGTTCTAAAAGTTTCATTTTTGTCCTAATATTTGTGAAAAATGTAACTGCAAAACTGAATGCCTGATGACACATGTGGGTAACCTGTTGCACTGGTTTAGTAAGAAAAAATACTGCCGTTTAGTACAAATGGATTGCAACAACGACAAAAATAAACAATCAATGATGAACAAGGGTCTGCTTCTAGACCTGCAGAAAAGGGACACACAACAATACAACAGGAGCAAGCTATCACTGCGTCAACCTGATCAAGAAATGTAAAATCAACATTGTTTTACTGAACAATCACACGATAATAAATCACAGTGCATTTAGTGCCCACTGTAGCGTTATGAAGATTATAATTGTCTGCCCTTAACAGCTGCCCCTTCACACAGTAACATCGCCAAGGTCGGACGCTTGGTTCAGTATGTTTACATTCCAGGAGAAGAGAAGAAGAACGCTTTCCATTAATTAATCAAAGTACTTTATTTGTGATAAGCTAATCAAAGCATATGTTGATCATTAATAATCAGGTGAATGATCTGTGAAATAAAGATGTCATGAGTTATGTGTTTAATGAATAAACAGGACTGCACCAGACAGACTGATCTACATTACCATGGAAACACATGACACATTATTCTCAACCAATCAGAACTTTCGTCTGTCGTAGGGCAGAATCTGGGTTGTTTAATGAAAGTCGTCCAATCCGGTTTACTAAGATTTGTTAACAATTAGGGGATATAAAACAAGGCAACGCCATTTTATACTCATCCGAGCTCCAAAGGAGTTACATCATACTCTCAACATTGTTTTCAACCAGCTCTAGATCCATCACTGCCAAAGAGAAGTACAGGCTGGCCAGCTGTACTTTCTACTTTAAGCTGAGAACTGTCAAGCTGGAGATTTCCGTCGTTTGAACCAACAAGACGACGTTCCTTCAAAATAAGAGTGAACTTGCTGACGCCTGCCGACTGCTACCGGAGCCGACCCACAGACGGGCTTTGTAGTGCTGCGACCGCTGTTTCACCAGCTCCAGTACGTCCGAGGTCTAGGACCTGGCATTTCCTGATCTACACGGGAGACTCCATAGGTACGTGGTCACGGCACAAAATGGCGGCTCATGTCATCAGCTTCTGAAGCCTCGTGGTAGTCTAGTCATAACAACCAGATTCGCTACGTCAGCCTAGAGATTCTGAACAACACACACACACACACCAACACGAAACATCCAAATCCATATGCATTCATCATTGAGATAGTCCTGGTAGATTGTAAGAATTTATAATTATAGAAATTAAAGATTCTTAAACGATCCCAACTCTCTCTTTTCTTGTCTCTCAGTCAATACAGAGTGTTTAAGTAAACTCCCTGATGATACAAACAACCACTTCTGATGATAATACTTAGATCTAATTACAGTGTATAAATATACAAACTACAGATCATTACACCACCACAGCCTTAAGACCTGGAACAGGGACCCCAAGGAGACAGTGACCGGAAAAGCCTCTGCCCCCTCGAGAGACGCAGAGGATCGCCTCGGGGGGCCACAACCAGCAGCCGGCAAAGTCCCGGGGAATATCAACGGCAAGCCCACAGGCCTGCCCGCAGCCTCCCACCCCCCAGCCGGCCGAGCCCGGGACCTAGCAACCCGGAACCCAGGGCCGACCACCCCCGCCTGACATATACAGTCATACACAGACACAATCACTCAATCCCTACCTCATGCTCACACATACACATACAACCAAAGACTTACAAAAATGCACGCCGGACACCCACTCATGCTCCCCACACACACCCTATTCACTCTGGTCCCGGTACTGCTGCACATGGGGTACAACCATTCCCAGAGTTTGACCCTTTCTGCTGGGGGTGCTGATGAGCAGGCTCCCCCGCCCAATGCTGAGCAAAGCAACCCACCACCCCAGACCCCAACCAGACAGCCAGATCTCCCTCCTAACCTCCAGCCACGGGGAGCCAAGTGACAACAGAGGTGTGCTAAGACTCCTAGTCTCCCTCCGCCTGCTCCAATATAATGTTAGTGAGTGTTGATGAGGTGTATTCCATGGCTGTGGTGAGTGGGCAGTGCGGGCAATATCTGGCCTACGCCAGCTGATGCCACCACACCACCCCACTTGCACCCACAGCCCTCTGTGTCTAAGTGCAGTTTAAAATTGGAAGTGGGCACCGGCACTCGGGATGAGGCTGAAAAATCCCCTTGCCAAATGACATTGAATGTGCTCACTCCCAAGGCCCTAAGTGTGTGTTTGCTTGGAATGTCGTTGGTGGAAGTGTTTAAGGTGCAAATAAAATTGGGGGAGAGGTTGCCACAGGAATGCGGAAATGGGGTCCATACCCGCACCCACTGACTTGTCCACCCCCCAAGGTCCTATGTGCATGTTTGTGTGATGATGTGAGGGAGCAGGAGGAGAAAAATTTGTGGGGATCGGGAGGGACGGGCTGGTTGGCCTAAGCTCTCCAGGGAGCCAGCTCCCCCTCTGGCCCCAAATAGGCACCTCTGTTGCCAAAATGCCACCCAGGGCATGGAGACCCCAGCCCATCCTGCCAGGGCCCAAAGCAGCAGCATCGCAGAGCCTCACGGAGTCCGAGGGCAACAACCCAGCCCAACCCCAGCAGAATATCTACTCCCATCCCTGCAATTGCACAACTTCCAGAATATGTAAGACATGGGACCAGGGTCCGAAATTAACACTCGCAACTCGCCAAATGCGAGTAAATTGCTCCATTTGGCGAGTAAATTTTTGAGCTCTACCTGCCACCTGGCGAGTAAATGTTTGCACCAAATTAGTTATGTTTATCAGTCATCTTCCACGGATTTCTGATACTCCTCCCGCCTGCATGCAACTTACACAAACCTACGCGAAACGTGAACGCCGCATCCAACGTCATTTCCACCTATCCCATTCAATCAGTTTATCAAGTTAGCAGTTAGCTTCGTGTTAAAACTAGCGGTGAAATGTGGCAGTTTTTAACTGGAGTCAGCCAGCCTTCCAAAAGAAAACTCGTCGAACTGGAAGAAAAACCACCAGGACCAGTGGCAACCAGATTTTGTGAAAAGTGGCGAACTGGAGGTGGCGGAGTTGTGAGACAATGGCTACATTATGATGGCCACGTAGCGTTGCTGCCTTTCACAGACAACTGGCCCTCGGCATTCTTCAAATATCAAAAAAATGCCCATACTTCCGACTTTGTCTTCTTTGAGGGATAATAAATGTCCCGAGTGCTGCCATCTCCTCCTCTGGCCATTATTTCAGCTTTAGCTTAAAGAAAGTTTTGGTCGTAAACAACAAAGTGCGCATGTGCCGCCGGCAACTTCCAGCAGATGATACGGTGGCTGGTAAGGGTCACCGTGCCTACACCGCAGCCACGGTAATCCACCGAGATAATATATTTATATTTTTTAAAAACAAGACGGTTATTATTTATTGTCAACTTTTTTACCGGGGTTTACTGCTACACTGGTTACCGTGACAACCCTAGCCCTGACACACTTTCAGATATTCTCATGGTGCAGCTGTGTTCTCCGGAGATCAAGGACTAGGACCCAAATGAGGCTGTAATGCTTTGGCACAAAGACGGTGTCAGAAGCAGGAGGCCTGACTTCATGGACAGAGAAAACAAGGAGTCTGACTAGATTTCAATGAAAGAGTTCATAAAAACATCTCTAAAAATAAATAAATAGTAAAAATGACAAAAGAGTTGTTTTCCTTATTAATTGAAGTTTTAATTATTTTGTCACTCTGTTTGGAATCAACATAATATAGAATTACATGCTTTAGGTGGATCTAAATCATTTAGAATTTTGGCCGGTAAAAAATATGCTTGGCCGGTAGATTTTCATCATCTACCGGCCAACTTGGCTGGTGAGTAAAAAATTTAATTTCGGACCCTGCATGGGACATCCAGGTAAGGTTGGGTCCTCCCCCTCCTGGACATCCCCCTGCCCTGTGATGGAACAGCAAAAGAGCCAAGGTCTACCCAAGGCCCGTGAGCCCGGGCCAAGCACTGCTGCATGTTCCTGCCTTCTTCCCGGCAGCATACATGTCAGGACCCGACCCCCAAGGCCCCGCCCAGATCCCCACACGGGGCCGGCCAACCCCACACCCTGAGCCCCCAGTCCCCCACCCAGACCCGCCCAGGGGCAATGCAGCCGCCAGGCAGCGACCCATGGCCACTGCCAAGACCTCCAAGGGGCCCCACTCACAACCGCCAGTAGTCCACCCCCCGAGGCAACCCAAGCACCTCCAGAGGGGGGCAATAGCCCCCCAGTCCCAGACATCCCCCAGTGAACCCACCTCCAGGAAACGTCCGGATACTCCAAACTCAGACCCTCGACCCCCTCACTAACATCATCCCGCAGGACAACATCAACGGTCCCCCACCCTCGCTATGTGATGGAACCGATCAAAGGAGCCCAGAGAGATTGATTTGAAGTGGAAGCAGAGGCTATATCAAGTCTAATATGATCTAACAAAAGATTTCTATACTGGTTGATGCAAAGAGTATCTCTATTTTTCCAATTCAAGAGGATAGTTTTCTTAGCGATGCATATGGCAGTCAGAACCACGTGAACCAAATGTTATGATCGCAGGAAGCTTCCTGACCCACATGAAAGAATCACCACAAGGCAGGAGGTAAGAAAATATGAATTTGATTTTATTAAATGAAAAAATAATAATAACGAATGACGCAGCTCCAAACGGGTGCTGGAAAAGCCAACGGGAACTAAGGGCGAACTTAGACGAAACGGAAACCGGGTCGGGGTCTAAAAATAGAAACAAACACACGGAGGTTAATCCAGGAACGAGAGAACCAGATACAATAGAGGGAAGGGAGGTCTTACGGAGCCAGAACAGTGGATGAATGTGAGGAGAGGGTAGGTCAGGTCTGGTCGATGGAGAATTAGGTTGAGGCTAGATGGATGTGGTTGACGAATATCCAGAGCAGGTGAACGGCGGAGAGCAGATGACCAGGGGAGAATGAGTGGCGAGGCTGAGGTACACACTCCAGGACAGAAGAGAACTCAGGCTGAGACTTGGTAGTAGATCTGGGGGGGGGGGGGCAGGACAGGTAATTAAACAGGATAAGCAGAGCAAGATTGCAAAAATTGTACAATTTCAGGACGAGGCTGGAAGCTACCCAGGTGAGAGTATCAACCGGCGCTGGAGTGTGGACACGCCACCCCTTAAATCCCCTGGCCTTGCTGATGGGAAATTAGCAGCAGCTGAGGCTCTCCGACACGCCCACCTGCAAATAGACTCAGAGGGAAAAAACAGCAGACTCATGACACCAAAGATGTTTCAATCGGGACATCGTCCAGGTTTCCCAGTAAACAAAGAGAGGGGGAAGTTGTGATATGACATTTCAGACACTTTGACAGATCTTCACACACTCTACCCCAAAATTCCTGGACAGGTGGACAGGACCACAGTGCATGAATGTAATTGTCAGGAATGTTGTTTGTGCAGTGTGTACAGGTGTCAGACGACACAAACCCCATCTTGAACATCCGATGACCTGTATAGTGTACTCTGTGTAGAATTTTGTACTGAATTAATTGTAAATTGGGGTGTCTGATCATTTTAAAAGTTTTTAAACAAGTTTGGGACCAGAAGTCCTGGTCAAAGCTAACTGATAGATCCACCTCCCATTTTTCAATAGGGATTGCTATTCTATCGTCTAGTTTGGACAGTGTCTTATAAACTTTAGACAGTAGTTTGGGTGGGTTTAAGATTATAGAAGTCTAATACTTCTTCCCGGTTAACCCGGTCTCACAGTAAGACCGGGTTGGACCTGTTCAGGTTTACGCAGACAATCTTTACATTTAGAATTGATTTACAGATGTAAAATTAATGCAGTAAAATATAAAGCATTTTATTTAAATATCCATTCATTATTTTACAAGCACAGAGAGCCGCATCAGATGGATGGAAGAGCCGCATGCGGCTCCAGAGCGGCGGGTTGCCGACCCCTGACTGAAACACAGCAGTAGAGCCCTGCGCGGGACTGTTTTCTTCATCCCGCTCCTGCTGAATTTCTGACAATTACCGCCCGCAACTGCAACGTGTGTGTTACACTCCCGCCCGCACCTGCAGCGTGCATGTCTACTCCCGCCCGCAACCGCAAAACTCGGAGAAATTATTACCTCACAATAAAAGAGATGTACTGAGTTTGCGTCCTCTCTGGTCCTGGAGAAAACATGTCACAACCCACGGCTCTTCCATCCATCTGATGCGGCTCTCTGTGCTTGTAAAATAATGAATGGATATTTAAATAAAATTCTTTATATTTTACTGAATTAATTTTATATCTGTAAGTCAATTCTATGTAAAGATTTTCTGCGTGAACCTAAACAGGCCCCACCCAGTCTTACCGTGAGACCGGGCTGACGGGTCACGCTTGTGCGTAATCATATAGGCGCTTTCTGAGCTGAAGAGGATGTGAGATTCTGGGCTTCTCCTCAGACGGCTCCTGGATGTGTCGCCACATTGGAGACAGGAACAAGCCCTATTCAGCCAAAGTTTCATAATCAGGGAACATTTTCTAAGTGACAAGTCTCTCTGAAAGACTGGAAAACACTCGCTTCAGTGGGAGGAATCTTCCCGCATGCGCTCTGGTTCTGCAATGCACTCCAAGCCCCTCTCCACAACTTCAGCTCGCTGTGCACATATGCGCTGACAGCGAGCTGCGCATATGTGCAGATGATCAGATGTTCAGATGGGAATCTTTTAGCTACATCTGCCATGTGCATAACGAATAAAATGTCAGTTCGTCTGCATGCGTCGGGGTAATTCTTTCTATTCTTTCTCCGTCAAAATGAACTGTCAAATACGGGAACTATCCGGTCAACACAAGCACTGCTTTAACTGTTCTGTTTTCTCGTGAAAATTGTTGCAAAGAGATAAAATTTAACTTGATTACCACCAGAGCCAGTGCGCCGTCATCTCCGTGACGTAAACGAGGGAAAAACAAATTGATCGGACCCTGCACGTCTTTTAACACATCGGTCAGGATTGACGCACTTTGTTTTCATTTAGTTGGTTAAAAAAAAGTTGGGCTCGGGTCGGGCCAGAGAATCCTGAAAACCTTTTCGGACCAGGTCGGGCTGGGGCTCCACCCCCTCGGGCCGGGCCGGACACCGGCTCAGATTTTAGGCCCGTGCAGGGCTCTACGTGAGACTGACAGAATACCAACAATGGACCGACAAGACACTGAGAGAAGACAGGGCTTAAATACACAGGGAGGATGAGACGGAGATGAGCTGCAGGTGTGTGGGGTGTGGGAGGAGGACCAGGTGAAGGCAATGACTAATCAGGGGAGAAACTAACTTGACCTAAGAATAAAACCTAATACAAAAGAGCAGGATACATAACTACAATTCAAAGGGAGGGGGGAGAAAAATAATAAACACTGATGGGGGAAAACATATTAAATCATGAAAGGCTGTAACTAAAGGAAATGACTTGAGCAACCTAGAGGGCTGGAGATCTAGGGGCAAACGGGGAAAACCAGAAGACACATGAGCAGGGCTGTGCAGAGACCTTTGAAGGGGCGGGTGCTCAAATTTAAAAAGGGGCACACAGAATAATATTTTCAAACGCCATGACATAACCACAGTATACCCGGCTGAATAACCAATCATATTTATTAGAAATTCAAAATGGAAGTGAATCATTATATACACCATAAGGACAATGTAAAGCAAAAGTAACTTGTTTTGGTAAATGGTCTGTATTTGTATAATGCCTTCTTAGGGTTCTACAGCCCCCCAAGGCACATTACAACACAATCAGTCATTCACACACACACACACATTAACACACACACACACATTAACACACTGATGGTGATGAGCTATGATGTAGCCATAGCTGCTCTGGAGCGCACTGACAGAGGTGAAGCTGCTGAGCACAGGCGCCACCAGTCCCTCCGACCACCACCAGCAGGCAAAGCAGGTTAAGTGCCTTGCCCAAGGACACAACAGCATCAATCTCTGATTGAAGTCAGGATCAAACCTGCAACCTTCTTATTACT
>SSNQ01000570.1:1746522-1757396 GCA_006942095.1 Nothobranchius kuhntae
GTGCAAAACAGAGAACTGTACAGATAAAATAATTTTGCTGTGAAAACTGTAGTTTTTTTAATGTACATCTTTAAAACATAATGTTTTTAATACAATGCATTCAACAAGAGAGCAAATATAAACTCCAACATTTTGAGAATATGTATAGTATTAGTGAACTATAAAACCCACCAGAAGGGCTGAGAAACCTTAAAATCTAAAACAAAACTATGTTCCCTAAAACGCTGGACAGAGTTTACAGACAAGGACTGAATATTTAGTAACACAAAACTTGTGACGGATGTTACCTTTAGTATTTTTCTTATTTCCTTTCACAAAAGGTAGCTAAATTTAAAATTTGTTCAAGTTTTATCAGTCTGCAAACCAGGAAGTGATTCTGTAAACAAGAAGCAGGGCAGTCACGTGACACGCAGCAGCGATAGGAATGCAACTTTGCGGTACCTAGTTAACAACAATGACATTTTATTGGCAAATTCCCAATATTTAAGATTGAAAAAATATTTTCGTACAAGTAGTACTCATGTACAGAATGTTTTTGGTTAATCCTAAAGCTACTGAGGTTCAGAATCGGTGCCCAGCCACACACTCACACCCAGCTAGTAATATATCACACACACCTAGTGCCACAAAACAACTTAATAATGTACAAAATAATCTAATAACTTTGTATAGTAGTGTGCATCCTACTTACCGGTGTTAGTCCGTTTCTCCCAATCAATATGTATGTCCTAAAAGCTCTGCACCGCTTGCTCGGCCATGAAGGAAACGTGGGCGCTGACCGGCTGTGCGCTCTGACGTCAGGAAGGGAAGGTGGTCACGTGACTCACACCAGCTATATAACTTTATTAAACAGAAATTTTATTAATTATTATTTTTGTTATTGTTGAGGGGGTACAAACAGAAAATTCTTTAAAAAAAATTTTAAAAAATAAATATATAAAAAAATCATTCAACCTCAAAAAGGGCACTTTGGGCACATGGGACAAAAGGGGCAGGGTCTCGAGCACCCTCCGCACCCCCCTCTGCACGTGCCTGCTCGCAGTTCTCTGCCCCTCCCGTCTGCTCCGGCAGGCCTGCGGACACCAAATTATCCCTCATACTAAGGGCCTGAAGGTCCAAAACCATCTCCTGCAGAATCTTGTTGTTCTGGGTGATCCGCTTCGCTCCCTCTTCCAGGGAAGAGGTGTAGCGGTAAACCCCGGTAAAAAAGTTGACAATAATAATAACCGTCTTGTTTTAAAAAAAACTATATTATCTCTGTGGGTTTACCGTGGCTGCGGTGTAGGCGCGGGGACCCTTACCAGCCACCGTATCATCTGCTGAAGTTGCCGGCGGTACATGCGCACTTTGTTGTTTACAACCAAAACTTTCTTGAAGCTAAAGCTGAAATAATGGCCAAAGGAGGAGACGGCAGCGCTCAGGACATTTATTATCCCTCAAAGAAGACAAAGTCGGAAGTACGGGCATCTTTTGGATATCTGAAGAATGCCGAGGGACAGCTGATAGAAGACGCTATCCTGTTTGCCGCAGGTGCAGAAAAAGTGTCTGTGAAAGGCAGCAACGCTTCAAATCTCATGACACATCTGTGTGACCATCACCCACAACTCTACAGTCAACGCGAGGCAAGCTAACGTTAGCGTTTTAGCTAAAATGCGTGATCCGAGGATTTGGGTTGAGGGAGAATGCAACGAGTCGCTATATAAAGCAGCCGCAGCGCCGCTACCTGCATGTAAACCGTGTCGCGGACACCGCCATGTTGAAATGATGCTATGCATTACGGGGCTCCCAGGGGCAGATAAGAGTTGGTCTCTCTCCGAGAATAATTATGAATTTAACAATGATTACTGCCTGATGACATTTTCCCACATCTGCAAAGCTCACTGGAAGGACACAAACCGAGGACAATATTTTCCTGATATGGGGTTTATTACTCAAGTAAGGGTAAAAAAGTATCTGATTAGAAGGCTACTTGAGTACTGAGTATCATCTGATCTAATATTTTTAAAATGATGGCATCAAACAGACATAAAATAAGAAGTTGTGGGCAAATATTGGCATTTTAAAGACTAAAGGAAAAAAAATTAAACAAATAAACAACATAATTACAAAATAACACATTTTAGGCTAAATTTAGACACAAACTGAGGACAATATTTCCTGACATACAGGGTTTATTTAATTGTGTGAAAATGTAGCACGTTTAAAAAAAATACCGCGATAATACCGAAAACCGTGGTAATTTTGGTCACAATAACCGTGAGGTTAAATTTTCACACCGTGACAGCCCAATACAGAACATTTTAGATGAGGTTACATTTCCTTTATTCCCAGATTATGTAGTTTGTAGCACTCATTATAATGTTGTAGAAAATTTCTGGCCAATCCACGTGATCGGTATCGGTTATTGGTATCGGTGATCTGTGATCAGCATTCTTTGATATCGGTATCGGTGATCGGCAGCAAAAAACCTGATCGGTGCATCCCTAATACTTACCAGATTATTTTTTGAGTTGTCAGTAAATAAATTGGGCAAAAATCCATCTTAATTGTTTGTGGATGTTTGTTAACGAGCTGCCATCAGCTTCAAGCGCTGCGGTGTCCGGTGATCGGCCGTCAGCGCATGCGCACCTCCTGACCTCTGGTGACAGCCCTCTCACAGCCCTGAATGTTCCATTCTGTTGATATTTACAGTTTACACGTTCTGTTTGGAGTTAATTTTGCTCTTGTTTGGAAAAGTTTGTTAGACAGTCAGACAGATTGGTCACCCTGACAATGCATACATCTGGGTAGCAGAGTGGAGGAGGTTCTGAGCATCCTAGTTGTTAAAAATCAATATGGACTGGAGTCGGATTTGTGTAGTTTGTTTGTCACTCCATAAAGGGTCCTAAATCATATTATAGCTCTAGAAGAATCTCCTTCAGGAAGCAACATCTGCTTAATAATGACCAGTTCCCTAAGGAAATCCTGGATCGGCGCCGAGTCCTCTTTCCGCTGCACAAAAAGTTTATCCAGGATGGGAAGGGGGCTGTCATCTCAGTGGTTAAGCTTTATGTGGACAATAAACTTTAAAAGGAGCGAGGAGTGACAGACTGGCTGTATTAGCCCAACATCAGGTCAGACATTTATTATTCTTATCAGGATTCACTGGGTTTGAGCACGTCATGATTAAACAGCTGCTAAATCCGTATTCTAAATGATGAGATCACCTGTCCATCACCACCTCACACCCCTATCATCTTTTCTTTTTAGTTCTTTGTTCTTCTTTAACCTGTATAATTCTTACCTTTCCTCTTTTTATCTGCTTCTGTACCTTTACATCTGTATGGTACAACCACACAACTTTCCAACACTGCGTCAGACTCAGCACGCACGTACACACACACACACACACACACACACACACACACACACACACACACACACACACACACACACACACACACACACACACACACACATATTAAATTCACAGCACAATATCATAATTTATGCATCAAATAATACAACCACAAACACTGTTGAATTGTTATTATTATTATTTACTTTTCTGTTATTTATTAACATACTATTTTATACATTTAGATACTTATTCCATCTTATTCACATGAAGGCGTCATTTTCTAGCTACTCACACACACATCTATGGGTGCACTAAGGTTTGTCTCATGGAACGTACATGGAGCTGGCTCCATAGAGAAAAGAATAAAGATTTCTGATCAACTAAAGAGAGTGCAAGCAGACATAATATTATTACAAGAGACTCATAGATCTGCCACATCCGCAGATGAACTTAAAACACCTGAGTTTCCCAGCATGTTCTCTGCCTGCTATAACTCTAGACAAAGAGGTGTAGCTATTTTAATACACAAAAACGTCAATTTCACAGTATTGGACACAGTCTCTGATCCAGAGGGTAGATTTATAATGTTAAAAATATCTGTGCAGAACCAAAGCTTATGCATTGTCAGCATATACTGTCCAAATATTGATGATCCTTCATTCTTTCAACAAAAATTTCTCTGTACTCTCCGAACACTTGAACTGTCCACTTGTACTTGGAGGCGATTTTAATTTTTGGATGAACTCTTTAATAGACAGGCTCAGTACAGCTGGGACTCAGCACAATTGGCAATCCACTAATATAGTTAAACAGTACATGAGTGATTATGGGCTTTGTGATGCATGGAGATCTCTTCATCCTAACCGTAGAGAGTATACTTTTTTCTCACACGTCCATCACTCTCATTCACGTTTGGATTATTTTCTAGTCAGCAGCTCATTGTTGGCTGACATTTCAGACACTGAGATACACCCCATAGTTGTCAGCGACCATGCTCCGGTTTCTTTAACTCTGGTAAATAAGAAGACAATCCTGCCAAGCAAAAACTGGAGGTTTAATACATCACTGCTTAAAGGCGAAGGTTTTATTGATTTTTTTAAAATGGAGTGGGCTTTATATTTAGAACATAATGACCTGCCTGGAACATCAGCATCTGTTCTCTGGGAGGCAGGAAAGGCAGTGATGAGAGGTAAAATAATCTCTTTTCTATCACATAAGAAAAAAACAGAAAACAAACGTATTCAGGAGTTAGAGGAAATCATCAAGTCTTTAGAGGCATCCACAGAAGAAGAGTCAATGAGCAAATTATGTAAAGCTAAATTAGAACTTCATGGAATTATTGACAAAAAGACACAATTTCTAGCACAAAGACTACAAATAGAAAACTTTGAACATAGTAATAATTCAGGTAAATTTTTAGCTAGCCAATTAAAAATAAATAAAGAGAAAACTGCCATATTTACTGTTAAAGACTCAACCGGGAAAATAGTTTATGACCCTGAAAGCATAAACAACACTTTCAGAGACTTATAGCTAACTTTGTACTCACCACAGATAAACCCATCAGATAACAAGATTGATGAGTTCCTTGACAGGATAACACTTCCTAAATTATCAGACAGCCAAGCTACAGTCCTGGACTCGCCACTAACCTCAGCGGAGCTCCAGGAAGCCCTTAAATCCATGACTAATAGGAAAGCTCCAGGTCCAGACGGGTTTCCAGGAGAGTTCTACAAAGAATTCTGGTTCATTCTGGCTCCAACATTTTGCAAAATGGTGAGGGAAATCGAAGAGAGCGGCAGATTACAGTTGAACATGAATACAGCCAATATTAGTCTCTTGTTAAAACCAGGCAAAGACCCTGCATTTACTACCATCTATTGCCCCGTTTCTCTTATTAATGTTGATCTCAAAATAATTTGTAATGCCCTGGCAAAAAGATTATAGAAGGTAACCCCCTTCATAATACACCCTGACCAAACTGGTTTCATTAAGGGTAGACAATCATCCACAAACTCACGTAGATTACTTAATTTGATAGATTTCTCTTACAGTAGAAACATAGAAACTAGTATATTATCTCTAGATGCAGAAAAAGCTTTGATAGAGTTAACTGGAAGTTCTTATTTGCAACTTTACATAAATTTGGTTTTGGGAACTTCTTCATAAACTGGCTACAAACATTATACAGTTCACCAACAGCACGTGTCAGGGCAAACGACCAAATATCAGCTAGCTTTTGTCTTCAGAGGGGGACCAGGCAGGGATGCCCACTCTCCCCCTCACTGTTTGCTATCTTTATCGAACCACTAGCAGCAGCAATTAGGCAAACAACAGGTATTAAAGGGATAGAGTGTAAGAAATTAGAACATAAGATCAGTTGTTATGCAGATGATGTTTTACTATTTCTCCAGAATTCTCAGTCCTCTTTCTCCCATTCAATAGAACTGATAAACTCTTTTTCAAGAGTTTCAGATTACTCTATAAACTGGTTAAAATCCACAGTTCTACCAATTAATTTCTCTTTTGTCAATTTACTTAATACACAATTGGAGTCAGGGAATATCACATACCTGGGAATTAATGTCTCTCCCAAGTTGGCAGATCTAACCAAACTAAACTACATCCCACTTTTAAAGAAAGTGGAAAATGATCTTGCAAGATGGAAATCCTTACCAATATCACTCATGGGGAGAGCTGCTACAATTAAAATTATGATCTTACCCAGAATAAATTACTTAGTTTCAATGATCCCAAACAAGCCACCAGCTGACTGGTTTAGATCTCTGGACTCCTCAATCTCTAAATTCCTATGGCAGGATAAACCTCCACGAATTAGCTTAAAAATGCTTCAGAAGACCAAAGACAGAGTAAGACTGGATCTACCCAACTTTTATTATTATTTCTAGCCAACAGGCTGCAATATATATGGGCTGCATGGTGGCGTAGTGGTTAGCACTGTTGCCTCGCAACACGAAGGTCGCAGGTTCGAAACTCGGCTGCGGCCTTTCTGCGTGGAGTTGCGTGTTGTCCCCATGCATGCGTGGGTTTTCTCCGGGTACTCCGGTTTCCCCCACAGATCACAACATGCCCTATAGGTAAAAAAAGAAAAATTGTAAGTCGCTTTGGGTAAAAGCGTCTGCTAAGCACATAAACATAAACATAAGATGGTTGCAAGATAACCCACTAGATGAGTCCTGGTTAGACATAGAACAGACACTTTGCAATACGATAGAGCTTTCAGACTTATCATTTATTAGCTCAAGCATAAGAAAACATGAATGATGAACCTTCCGGACTGGAAAAGTAAAGGAATCCTATACCTGGAACACCTGGAAGGACTGGACTTCATCTCATTTAACAGAATAGTCTCCCAATTTGGAATAGATAAGAATAGCTTTTTAGAATATCACCAAATTAAATCTGTAGTCAAACAAAAATTTAAGCTCAATAAAATAGAATTACAAACACCACCAAGGGTAATAGACTTTTATAATCTCAAACCCCCCAAACTACTGTCTAAAGTGTATAAGACACTGTCCAAAATAGACGATAGAATATCAATCCCTTTGAAAAATGGGAGGTCGATCTATCAGTTAGCTTTGACCAGAACTTCTGGTCCCAAACTTGTTTAAAAACTTTTAAAATGACCAGACACTCCAATTTACAATTAATTCAGTACAAAATTCTACACAGACTGGTCATCGGATGTTCAAGATGGGGTTTGTGTCGTCTGACACCTGTACACACTGCACAAACAACATTCCTGACAATTACATTCATGCACTGTGGTCCTGCCCACCTGTCCAGGAATTTTGGGGTAGAGTATGTGAGGATCTGTCAAAGTGTCTGAAATGTCATATCCCAACTTCCCCCTTTCTTTGTTCACTGGGAAACCTGGACGATGTCCCGACTGAAACATCTTTGGCTCACGTGGTTCTGACTGCCATATGCATCGCTAAGAAAACTATCCTCTTGAACTAGAAAAATAGAGATACTCTTTGCATCAACCAGTATAGAAATCTTTTGTTAGATCATTTTACACTTGATTTAGCCTCTGCTTCCACTTCAAATCAATCTCTCTGGGCTCCTTTGATCGGTTCCATCACATAGCTATGACGGGGGACCATTGATATTGTCCTGCGGGATGATATGGGTGAGGGGGTGTAGGTTCTGAGTTTGGAGTATCCAGACGTTCCCTGGAGGTGGGTTCACTGGGGGGTGTCTGGGACTGGGGGGCTGTTGCCCCCTCTGGAGGTGCTTGGGTTGCCTTGGGGGGCGGACTACTGGCAGTTGTGAGTGGGGCCCCTTGGAGGTCTTGGCGGTGGCCATGGGTCACTGCCCAGCAGCTGCATTGCCCCTGGGCGGGTCTGGGTGGGGGCCTGGGGGCTCTGGGTATGGGGGTGGCCAGCCCCGTGGGGGGATCTGGGCGAGGCCTTGGGGGTCGGGTCCTGACATTTATGCTGCCGGGGAGAAGGCAGGAACATGCGGCAGTGCCTGGCTTGGGTTCAGGGGCCTCAGGTAGACCTTGGCTCCTCTGCTGTCCCATCACAGGGGAGGGGGAAGTCCAGGAGGGGGAGGACCCAAGCTCACCTGGATGTCCTATGTCTTTTATAGTCCGGAAATTGTGCAATTGCAGGTATGGGCGTAGATATTTTGCTGGGATGGGGCTGGGTTGGTGCCCTTGGACTCTGTGAGGCTCTGTGATGCTGCTGCTTTGGGCCCTGGCAGGATGGGCTGGGGTCTCCATGCCCTGGGTGGCCTTTTGACAACAGAGGTGCCTATTGGGGCCAGTGGGGGAGCTGGCTCCCTGGAGTGCTAAGCCCAACCAGCCATTCATCCCCATCCCCAAACATTTCTCTCCTCCTGCTCCCTCACGTCATCACACAAACATGCACATAGGACCTTGCGGGGTGGACAAGTCAGGGAGTGCGGGTATGGACCCCATTTCCGCATTCCTGTGGCAACCTGCCCCTCAATTTTATTTGCACCTTATACACTTCCACCAAAGACATTCCACGCAAACACACACTTAGGGCCTTGGGAGTGAGCACATTCAACGGCATTTGGCAAGGGGATCTTTCAGCCTCATTCCAAGTGCCGGTGCCCACTTCCAATTTTGAACTGCAGTTAGACACTGAGGGCTGTGGGTGGAAGTGGAGTGGTGTGGTGGCATTCGCCTTTGCATTCGCTGCCCCTAAACTTTGGAATGCTCTCCCCCTTAGTGTCCGACAGGCCCCGTCACTGGGTCGATTCAAGTCTGTACTGAAGGCCTACTTCTATCATTTAGCTTTTGATCAATGACCAAGCTTATATTGTTTTTCTATGTTTTTATTGTGACTTTGTTTTTTTTTACTCTAGAATGTTTCTTTAAAATTTTTAGGTTATCCCTTTTATCTCTTATATGATCTTTATCTTGTTTTTATCTTGGAGTTTTTCCTTTTTACTACTGTACAACACTTTGGTCAGCTGTCATTCTGTTTTTAAATGTGCTTTATAAATAAACTTGGTATGGTATGGTATGGTATGGTATGGTATGGTATGGTATGGTATGGTATGGTATATCTACTGATGTGCCCAGTACACAGACAGCCAAAGCAGACTCCGTTCCTTTTGAGAAAGGAAATGTTCTCATTGTGAGTTTTCTTTCCAAACAAAGCACATGACTCCACCCATGTCCACATTTGCAAAACATACAAATCTTCACAGCACTGTGGCAATCTTGAGCCCCCTTTTGACTCTTTCTTTCAACATCAGAGACAGTTGTACCAAAGCTACTTGGTTTAATCTTTGGGTGAGGAAAATGTTTCCCTCCTCCCTCACTCTTAGCAGTTGAACGTGTTAATGGAGCGTCACATAATTGTCCAAATACAGGATCTATAACAATCTTAACTTGACGCTCCTGGAAGGAAACAATATTGAATGTAGCTCTGCGATGCTGCTTGTCCTGGATATCACATGCTGCTGTTCGCCATTTATCCTTCAACTTGTGTGGCAGTCTTTTAGTCACAGCCAGCATTTTAGTAGGTGTATTTCATTCGGAGAGATCCTGAACCTCTCCCATCACATTACAGCACCCACGTAAAAACAAACAATATGCCTGAAGAGCCTTTCCATCCTCTGATTTGATCAATGGCCATGAATGAACTTTATTCAAATGAGCAGGTGCAATCACATGCTCATTTCCAAAGTGTTCATACAGCAAAGTCTTTGCCTTTTCATGTCCAGCACTATCAGACATATGTTGACAGCTCCTAACAAGTACATTAGGCTGCCCCCTGGTGTACTGTGCAAGATAATGCAGTCAGTCATCAGCATCACCAGTCTTTGATTCAATAACCTGTTCAAATGAATGCATAAAGAGCTGAAAATGTAAAGGGTCTCCATCAAAAACTTGAATCTCTCTTTTAGGCAACAAGGAGAGACTTTGCTGATGGACCAACATAGAAGTTGTAGAGGGTGAATGTTGTAGCTTTAAAGCTTAATTCATTACCTTTACTTATGAACAATAAGCTGTGATATTCAATATAAATATAGAATATCAACCTGCTTGGTCTTTGGATGTTTAATCAGAAGATTCTAGAATTCTTTGCTTTTTCCAGGGATCAACACACACTTCATCTCAATTCAGACAGTCAGGTTTATAAAAGATTAGAAATTCATTTTCTAAACAAATAAAAACATGACAACTTAACCAAGGCTACTGTGATGGATGAATCTAAGTGGATGGGATGTGATGTATGGTGACTATGTAAGAATGTGAGGTTATCAGAACCTTCGTATCTAGAAGAACTGCGTACTGGGTGTAAAAAGGGAAGAATTTGGTTTGCATAAACTAGGAAGTTGGTTCTAATCAAAAGGACATCAGACACAATCTGTGTGTCTACCTCTACCTCACCCTTTCTTTGGAGACCCTCTTCGCGGATCCGAAGGTCAGGGAGGTCGGATGACCTCTGGGCACCGAGGTTTGGTAGATTAAATGCAGCACTAACTCTCCAGTCCAGAGATGTTTCCGAGTCACAACAGATGGATGAAATCGTTTGCGTCTAGAACAGCTGTTTCTGAATAGCTGAAGGAACCGTTTTGCTGAGTCTGCTGTCGGCAGCTTTTAGCTTGTCAAAAATGCTTTGGGTTAAAGAGGGTTCGCTCCGCATGGCCTGTCCATAGCTTTCTCTAGAACTAACTCACCGTCAAGTGAGCTCTGTTTTAATATTCTCATATTATGATTTCTTGGCCAACCGGGACGGGCCGTGTTGAGGGGTGTTAACAAGCAAACCTCAGAACGTCACGCCTCTTTCAAATACAGGATGTTCTGATTTATGGCTAAGAAAATATCTATGTGTCATGACGTTTAACTTCACTTTAATTTATCTCTAATGAACCTTGTGTCTGAGTGTAGATAATGATTCACTTGTTAAATCTAAAATTACTGATCATAATTCAAAATGTTTCATTTCAACCACAGTAATTTAAGCACAGATTAATCAAAACATTTCATTATTATTCATACAACATTGGTTCATCCATTTCACGA
>SSNQ01000570.1:1773602-1785052 GCA_006942095.1 Nothobranchius kuhntae
GCGATTGTAATTATTGGGGGTGTCCAGATTCGTGGGCTGCATCCTCCCGGGGACGCGTTTGTAGACCAATTACGTCACACCAACGCGCCGGAGGTTGACCAATGCGTCCTCATTTCAACCCCGAATTAGAACGATGGGTCCATCTTTTTTTATTTTATTTTCCATATTTGTATGTATTTGACTGTTTGATTGATGGATTTAAATAAAAAATAAAATAAAAAATAAAAAAATAAAAACGATGGGTCGAGTGTGTCTTTCGTGGCACACCATATCCCAGA
This sequence comes from Nothobranchius kuhntae, assembly GCA_006942095.1. Lineage (NCBI taxonomy): Eukaryota > Metazoa > Chordata > Actinopteri > Cyprinodontiformes > Nothobranchiidae > Nothobranchius > Nothobranchius kuhntae. The sequence goes on from SSNQ01000570.1 coordinate 1,773,881, forward strand.
ATTCATAGCGCCGCCAGTCAATTCCAGTTTCAAGCAATGGCGGCTGCTACTAAGTTTTAAAATTACTCTTATTATTCTTTCTGGGCCACATAATAAACTTTTAACATATTTTCAGGCGAGAATGTGGGTGTGTAAACTTCAAATATCTGCTCGGTTTATCAAAATATCGCATATTTGCAAAAGTGCTTCGACACCCACCAGCTCAATAGCTAGCAGAAAGCTCGAGGGTCACTAGAGCCGCCGAGAATGGCACAACTCCCGCAACATCATTATCAGATCACCGCTGTCTTTACTCGGTTTACATCCGGCCTACCCGACCCGATCTCAGTGTTCCGATTACCAGTCCGGGACTGGTCATGCATGCTGACTGATAGAAAGCGCACCACGAACACATTTCATGGCAACTTACCGGCAGTTGTCTAGATGGTTAACAGACAGCAACAGATTCAAAGTTTAATTTCAAGTATAGTGCATTACACAGACCTAAGCAATACAAATAAGGTGTAATAGATAATTACTTCAAAAATTACCATTGCATATGTTATTTACCCTGTTTAAATAGCTTACCTTCACTTCTGTGGTTGATCGGTTTGATGGAAGCTGAAGAAAGGACTCAGAATTTGCTTGCTGTCCCGCTCAGTCAAAAAGCGCGGTCTGGCGCACGCGCAATTAGGAACATAAGACTCACGGTTTGGGGGTATTTTTTAATGCATTTTTTAATGTAATGTTGTTACTCTTAAGAAAAGGGTATAATTAACCCATTACTTTCTAATTCCTTTGCTGATTGCATCAATAGAGTAAATTTTATATGATTTGCATAGATTATATATACCTCCCTCTAAAATAGCTTTTATCAGTGTAGGAGACAAGACCTCCTGTAACTTAAAATGAACCAAAGCTTCCTCCCAGTTCCTCTTTAAGCTGAATTTACCATCAGTTTATCATCATGAAACAAAAGAATAAAGTGGAACAAGAACTTCTATCTTCTGTATCTCTCTCCTTTTAACTTCTCTGTGTTCCTAAATAAAAGAGACAGATGATCACGCTGCAGCCGCCGTCACTGACCCCGCCCTCTCCCCGAGACTCCCGACATCACAACACTCGCTCTGACTGAGCGCTTTGAGGAGAAATGATAACTAGCTCACTCACTGCCAGCCATTTCCTGATCGCTAACGGCCTTCGCTGCCAGCGTTTCTCACCGCTTTTACTGTTTTTTTAAGAGTCACAGAACGTTGCGCGTTAGGATGATGTCGACGCCAAAACAACCAAAACAAAGCGGAGAATCACCTCTTACATCAGGAAGAAGCCGCGTGTTTCGAGCGTTATCCGTTCTTTCATAACCTGTTGTCGAATTGTGATCGGCAGACGCTTTTCCGGGCTGAGATGTCCTCTCAGCGCGGGGGCTCGTTCTGATGCTCAAACAGTAAAAAACCCGCAAATGACGACTTTAGTTGTCATCGGCAGTGAACGAGTTAAATTATGAAAATAATAACGCGTGTTTGGAGGAGCGTCCTCCCATCCTCTCTCTCTCCCTTAGTCGCTGATAGAGCGAGCGGAGCCCGCCACGTGACAACCCGCTCAATTAACGTAATTCACGGCCCAAATCCAACAGAACCGGTTGGGCTGATTCGTAAAAACAGCGAGAAACGCTGGCGGCGAAGGGCTTTACTGATCAGGAAACGGCTGGCAGTGAATGAGTTAATACAAATGCTACAGTCAAACAGAGGTAAGCACCTAAAAAAGAAACCATTAGCGTTTAACATTAGAGCAAATACGTGTTCTAAAGGTAATACAATTGCCATCACTACTGTTGTTGCAGCACCTTTGAATACAGGTAACCAGGGTTTCCCCCAGAAGCAGAAGGGGGGTTGCACGCTCCGTCCCGCAGCACTCCTCCGTGAGAGAGGGGGTTGCACACGTTCCGCTGCTGTTTCTCACCAGTATCGGCTGATGGAAGGAGGGCTCTAGTTTCATTGCGCCGTTTGTGTCAGCGGACACGGTAGGGTCGGGGAGGGAGGCGGGGCATGACGCTTAGCCTGGCGGGTGGCCAAGCAAAGCCTGGCGGGCCACCAGGCTTAGAAGTTGCTGGGGGAGACCCTGGGTAACTCTGTTGATGTTAGCAGCTAACAAGTGGTAATAGGCCTACAGAGGTGAATCTTCGTTCTCCCCCATGACGTGCTTCCTCTTAAAGTGCCCGTGCATCACCGATGGGCTCCTGTGAAAGGAGTTTCACTTTGCAGCTTTTGCACTTTACATGCCTCTCTGTTGTTTTTGTAAAATGCTCCCAAACATTGGAGCTATGTTGCCGACTCGCCATGATATCTTCTTTCTCAGGACTATAAAATTTATAGTCGACTATATTGTTTGCTAATGTTATTGTAATAAATTCACTAATTGTGGTAGCACTACTGCAGTCTGTCTTTATTGTTCATTTTCTGTCCCTCACTTAGCTCGTGAGCTTGATCCAGAGGGACTGATGACCTGGCTTCCTGCAATAGCGGAAAGGGTAATTCCTGTAATAACATTTGGTGGGTTTGGAAGTGCAGCTTCTTTTCTTACAAAACCCATTAGAATTAGGCGATACTGCCTAAAATCAATATCACGATATATGGAGGATTTCACCTTGACAACGATAAATGGAGGGCCACTACAGGGGTGCGCAGAAACAACAGTTGTCCACCAGATGGGGCTGTCACATGTATTACATTGAGTCAAATTTTTATGTATCTACACATCAAATTTATTGACATGGGGAAAAATGATCTCTAAGTGTCAGAAATTTTAATAACGATAAATTTTCGATTTAGTGCCTGGCCTATTGCGTTAGTAGAGTGATGGCTTTTGATGGTTTCATGTCATTTCCTGTTATGTTTACAAATGCTACTGTACATTGTGTTGAAACTTGATGAAAAAAATGTAAATCGAATTAAAATCCCATTTTCTGCCAGAAAACTGAAATTCAGTCTTTTCCTAAAATAGTTCAGCCTTACTTGGAAAAGCTATTGTTTTTCATCCAGACACTAATGCACATGCTCACAACACTGGTGGGCAAAAAGAGCGTCTGCACCCACCATCCAGAGCTGTGCTTATGTGATTGTAGGAAAAACAAAATGCATGGTTGTAGTTGTAATGCACAATATAAATGGCATGATATGATGGAGCCAGCAGTGGAGATTTTGGCTCTACTGGCCAACTGTGATTGCACGATAACATTGTCAAGCTGAGTCCTCTGGAATCTGGAAAAATGTTCTTTCTGTTTTTACATGTTGCACTTGAGCTCAAACCATGTAGAATATTCGTGTTTTCATCACATTCAGCTTATATTTTATTTAAAATATCCAAATTGGCAATATAGGGGCCCCGGAACAGCATCTTGCATAGGGCTTCCACAAAGCTAAAAATGGCCAGTTAACAAGTGAGTAGAGCTCACAATGCTGACTAGTGAAAGGGGCACCAGTGACCAAACGGATTGCTGAGTGATAAATGACTTCGAGTTTATGAAGAAGTTTTTGGAAGCAGTCCCATAAATGTCACTGCAATCTAAGATGGGAAGGACTGTCATTTTGACCAAGGTAGAAACCCAATTCTCGACTTGACTTTAGAGAGTAATATATTAATGTCAATGTCAAATGAAAGTGCTGTCAAGTCAGATGCCAAAATACTTCTAAGAACTGACAAGTTGTAGTTCTGTACCTACAGAACTATACTTCTTAAGTAGGGTGTGGTCCAACCCGGTCTCACGTTAGACCGGGTTGGCAGGTCACCTGCTTGTGCGTAATCTAACCACCACTAGCAGTGAAAAATACCCGAATATTATAGGTACAGACGGGCTACAGCTTCTGGATCAATTTTATATAAATACATTTTTAAATGATCTTCTGTTGAAAGATAACTTTCACGTATGTGAGCGACCGGTATTGGTTACCGTCACCTTTTGTTATGGGTTAAAGCAGCTTAGGGTGGGCCCAAGTGCAAGTGAGTGGGCTCAGGCCCAGTAGGCCCCTCCCACAACGCTGTGGCTCCCAGTGTTTCCTGTGGGAAACGGGAAACAATGACTCTTTGATGGGAAAAGGTTGCTGACCCCTGATCTAGACCATCAGTTGCTGAAGCAAGAGTAGACAAGAGTCAAGAGCACTTAAAGGTACTTAACCCTTAAAGGTCCCTCGTGCATTTTTTTGTGTGAGGGTCCCCAGTGTAGCTTTTTGTTAAGGAACCTCCAAGGGTAAAGTCTATTATTTAGAAAAAGGATGTATTTGTGTCTTCTTCAACATTGTAGAGGGGACTGCCCTGTTGAACGTCCTTAGCAATCCAATCACAGTGCTCTGTGTGTGTGTTGGGCCAATCTCATCATTGTACTGGTTTGGTGGGTGGGTGGGGTGTTACTGTGACTGAGCAAAACTAAGATAGGGACAGCTGGTTTTAAGCAGCTTTAGCATCAACTTTAGACTATTCAGACTTGGGCCTTTTGAGTCAAGAGCAGATGGAGGCATTCAAGGGGACGCTTTGCACATTTTTCATATTGTTAAATCGTTTTCTTGAGCCAGTTTGTGCTAAAACCACTCTTTACAGGGTTAATGAGAGACCTCCCAGCCCCTGTGGCCAGAAGACTGCACTTGCAACTTCAGAATGGTGGGCTGCTCAGTTGGGACTTAAACATTTTGAAATGACAAACCTGTCACTGCAGTCTGGTTCCAGCAGGTTTCCTCCAGTCCCAGGGCAGACGCACATACCACCAGGCCACTGAGCAGGTTATTATACAATAAGGTAAACTTTCTAATATTTTGTGCAGATGCAGTTTAACTGGACCTTACATTGTTAGTTTTGAACTGTTTGTATGTTTCAGTGAGAGGCATGGACAGCTCTGTCACCCTGTGGCAGTTTCTTCTCCAGCTCCTGGTGGATTCCAGTAATGAGCACCTCATCTGCTGGACCAATGAGGAAGGAGAGTTCAAGCTGCTCCAAGCGGAGGAGGTGGCCCGGCTGTGGGGAGCCCGTAAGAACAAGCCCAACATGAACTATGACAAGCTCAGCAGGGCGCTCCGATACTACTATGACAAGGTAAAGTCACCTCCAGCTGGACATGGCAGATAGACTGGTTTAGAACAACTCGTGCTCCCATGTGGATAGTGTAGTAGGGTTGGAGCGGGCCGTTTTAGGAATGAACCTGTTTTGTAGTTTTCCACGTCACATTTCGTTCTCACTTGTTTAGGCAGTTGCATTGGTGTCATCCATGTTTTTACACATATTACAATAAAGCAGCCATAGATAGGTCTGGATGTTACTCTCTAAATGTAGTCTGTTGGTAGAAGAAAATTCCCAAATACTTTGCTACATAACCATGAGTGATAACATGAATAAATCTTTCAGAAATAAGGCAGCACAAGTTCTACGAGTAGCAAAGGCCAATATTTTTATGATGATGATTGAAAAGGCAAACGAAAATGGGAAACTAAATTGGGAAAATATTAGTAAACTCACTGGACAACCTAAACAACACAACAACAAAGAACTTGAACTTAAATGGAATAACAAATTGGTATCTGAACCATTTGCTCTTGCATCTAGTTTAAATGAACATTTTCTAAATGTAATATGAGATCTCACGAACTTTCACAAATCCAAATGGCACCCTGCAAAACTCTGGTAATGAAACATTAGACAATGATCCAAATACTGGCATTTCATCTTTATCAGTGAAGTGTTCAAAAATTGATATTGATAGTATTACAGCATTAGAAGTCTCAAACATAATCTCCACCTTAAGAAATTCTAAGGCAAGGGATGTCTTTGGTTTTGATGCCAACTTGGTGAAGCGCAACAAAACTGGTCTTTTACAACCTATAACTCACTTACTTAACTTGTCAATTACACAGGCAGTTGTTCCACAAGAGTGGAAAGTGGCAAAAGTGATTCCCATCTACAAATCAGAGAACAAAACAGACCGATAAGCATTCTGCCTATTATTTTAAAAAATTGCAGAGAAATCGGTGGCTAAATCTATTTTACAACAGTTGAACAGTGGTGACCAGTCCCTTCACCCTATGCAGTTTGGCTTTCGCTGTCACCACTCAACAGAGACAGCGGTCTGTTTTTATCATCGTCTTCCTCCGCTTATCCGGGTCCGGGTCGCGGGGGCAGCATCCCAACTAGGGAGCTCCAGACCGTCCTCTCCCCGGCCAACTCCACCAGCTCTTCCGGCAGGACCCCAAGGCGTTCCCGGACCAGATTGGAGATGCAACCTCTCCAACGTGTCCTGGTCGACACGGGGGCCTCCTGCCGGCAGAACATGCCCGAAACACCTCCCCAGGGAGGCGTCCAGAAGGCATCCTGACCAGATGCCCAAACCACCTCAACTGACTCCTTTCGATCCGGAGAAGCAGCGGTTCTACTCTGAGTCCCCCCCGAATGTCTGAGCTCCTCACCGTATCTCTAAGGCTGAGCCCGGCCACCCTACGGAGGAAACTCATTTTGGCCGCTTGTATCCGCGATCTAATTCTTTCGGTCATTACCCAAAGCTCATGACCATAGGTGAGGATTGGGACGTAGATCGACCGGTAAATCGAGAGCCTGGCTTTCTGGCTCAGCTCCCTCTTCACCACGACAGATCGGCTCAGCGTCCACATCACTGCAGACGCTGAACCAATCCGCCTGTCGATCTCCCGATCCCTCCTACCCTCACTCGTGAACAAGACCCCGAGATACTTAAACTCCTGCACTTGAGGTAGGACCTCTCCCCCGACCCGGAGTTGGCAAGCCACCCTTTTCCGGTCGAGAACCATGGTCTCAGATTTGGAGGTGCTGCTCCTCATCCCAGCCGCTTCACACTCGGCCGCAAACCTACCCAGCAAGAGCTGAAGGTCTGAGCTGGATGAAGCTAGGAGGACCACATCATCCGCAAAAAGCAGGGACGAGATTCTCCTGCCACCAAACTCGACACACTCCACACCACGGCTGCACCTAGAACTTCTGTCCATAAAGGTAATGAACAGAACCGGGGACAAAGGGCAGCCCTGGTAGAGTCCAACCCTCACTGGGAACAGGTCCGACCTACTACCGGCTATGCGGACCAAACTCACGCTCCTCTGGTAAAGGGACTGAAGGGCCCTTAACAGAAATCCACTTACCCCATACTCCTGGAGCGTCCCCCACAGGGTGCCCCTGGGGACACGGTCATAAGCCTTCTCCAAATCCACAAAACACATGTGGATTGGTTGGGCAAACTCCCATGCCCCCTCCATCACCCTTGCAAGGGTATAGAGCTGGTCCACAGTTCCACGGCCAGGACGAAAACCACATTGCTCCTCCTCAATCTGAGATTCAACTATCGATCGGACCCTCCTCTCCAGTACCTTGGAGTAGACCTTTCCAGGGAGGCTGAGGAGTGTGATCCCCCTATTGTTGGAACACACCCTCAGGTCACCCTTCTTAAAGATGGGGACCACCACCCCAGTCTGCCACTCCACAGGAACTGCCCCCGATGACCACGCAATGTTGCAGAGACGCGTCAACCACGACAGCCCTACAACATCCATAGCCGTGAATCTCATCCGCCCCCGGTGCTCCGCCGCTGTGTAGTTGTTTGACTACCGCAGCAACTTCTGCCCCCGAGATTGGACAGTCCATCTCCAGGTCTCCCGGCTCTGGTTCCTTCTCGGAATGCGCGTAGGTGGGATTGAGGAGCTCCTCAAAGTATTCCTTCCACCGTCCGACTATATCCCCAGTTGACGTCAGCAGCTCCCCATCCCCACTGTAAACAGTGTGAGTGAGTTGCTGCCTTCCTCTCCTGAGGCGTCGCACAGTTTGCCAGAACCTCTTTGGAGCCGATCGATAGTCTTTCTCCATGGCCTCACCAAACTCCTCCCACGCCTGAGATTTTGCCTCGGCAACTGCCACTGCTGCACCCCGCTTGGCTATTCGGTATCTGTCTGCTGCCTCCGGAGATCCACAGACCTGCCACGACCTGTAGGCCTCCTTCTTCAGCCTGACGGCTCCCCGAACCTCTGGTGTCCACCAGCGCGTACGGGGGTTGCCACCACGACTGGCACTGGCCACCTTGCGACCACAGCTAGCAACAGCCGCCTCAACAATTGCAGAGTGGAACAAGGCCCACTCGGAGTCAATGTCCCCCACTGCTCTCGGGATGCAGTCAAAGCTCTGCCGGAGGTGGGAGTTGAAGACCGTCTTGACAGGTTCTTCTGCCAAGCGTTCCCAGCAGACCCTCCAGTGTTTCCCCTAGGAATTTTTCCAGCTGTGGTGGAGGTGGTGTTGGCGGGGGGGGATGACACGTCTCACCTTTATGTTAATATTGTTTTATTTGATGCACTCCACTTTGAACTGCACCAATCCAGCGACTGCTGCATTGTAAAAACTAGTATTAAAGGTGAGTACACCAATATTTGCACAAGAATAATTTCTGTTTTAAACTGTCAGTGACACACTTTGCAGGGTGGATTTGGCATTTAATTTTTCTTGGCGTCTGGAAAAACATCTTCTTTTGCCCCCTTTATTTGACTCTCTGCCCCCTTTATTTTGGTCCAAGACCATTACTGGGCTGGCCTTATTAAACACGTTCTACACCCCTGCTTAGGAGACTTAATGAAGTATTTCTAAGCCAGTATAAAAATGACTGAAACACAAATGTACATATTTGTCATTACTGACCAATATTTTTGATTTAATTTATTTGTTAAGAACATCAAGATGCATTACAGTGAACATTATAATAAGCTGGGCGGTCACTGTGCGACTTTTTCACTCGTAACACAGCTTCAGCTCAAACTGTACGACTTCAGCGCAGGGTAGATCTCACGAGTCATGTGCTCACTACGTCTGGTAGCAACACGTCGGACCTAAAAATATGTTAAAAATAGCAGTTTTTACTCAACACGTCAGACTTTTTTGTCTTGTTTTGCCTGTTGTCCTTCGGGAGTGTTGCAGGAGGACACACAGGGATTTATGGGGGTTGGATGAGGAAAACGAAATAAAGAAAGTAAATCTGTGTTTTCTGATCAGTTTAATTTGACATGAACACGACAAACACGCTTTCTTGACAATCATTGTGAGTAAAAAAAACGTGTAGAAATAAAAACGAACAACGTGTGTTATTAGGGAAATAGCGGGTGAGCGGAGTTGATGCAGGATTGCGCCGTGAGCGGTTCTGATACTTTTTGGGTCGCAGCCACTCGCTGCGCTGCTTCAACCCTCATGAGGAACGAGATAAATATTAAACACTCCGGAAGTCCGTGCGAGCTCATGATTGCTGATCGGTAGTTGGTCACATGGTGTTAATCGCCTCTCGTAACCCCCTGTACACTACACGACGCTCGGCGCTAAACTCGCCCCGATCTTGTGGATTCTCGCACGAGTGGAAAATCTGCTCAAAAAAGTGAAAAAGTCACACAGTGTACGCCCNCTTCAGCCTGACGGCTCCCCGAACCTCTGGTGTCCACCAGCGCGTACGGGGGTTGCCACCACGACTGGCACTGGCCACCTTGCGACCACAGCTAGCAACAGCCGCCTCAACAATTGCAGAGTGGAACAAGGCCCACTCGGAGTCAATGTCCCCCACTGCTCTCGGGATGCAGTCAAAGCTCTGCCGGAGGTGGGAGTTGAAGACCGTCTTGACAGGTTCTTCTGCCAGGCGTTCCCAGCAGACCCTTACTATGCGTTTGGGTCTGCCAGGTCTACGCGGCATCTTCCCCTGCCATCTGATCCAACTCACCACCAGGTGGATATCAGTTGACAGCTCCGCTCCTCTCTTCACTCGGGTATCCAAAACATACGGCCGCAGGTCAGATGATACGACTACAAAGTCTATCATCGACCTGCGACCTAGGCTGCCCTGGTACCAAGTGTACAGATGGGCATCCCTATGTTCGAACATGGTGTTCGTTATGGCCAAACTGCGGCTTGCACAGAAGTCCAATAACAAAACACCACTCAAGTTCAGATCAGGCGGGCCGTTCCTCCCAATCACACCCCTCCAGGCTATGCTGTCATTGCCCACGTGAGCATTGAAGTCCCCCAGCAGGACAATGGAGTCCCCTGATGGAGCACTATCTAGCTCTCGTCCCAGGGACTCCAAAAAGGGTGGGTACTCTGAACTGATATTTGGCCCATAAGCACAAACAAGCAGGTGTCCCCCAAGGGTCAGTTTTGGGACCATTACTGTTTTCACTCTATGTTAATGACTTGCCAAATGTATGTCGTTATGTAGATACCATTATGTATGCCGATGACATTACATTACAGTATTACATTCAGTGATACTGTCTCACATTGGCTTTTGCATCACCAGCTGGTCATTTACTTCCTCTTCTGTTATCACACCTGTTGAGTCCTGCTATAAAAGGGCAACACAAATCCTGGACAAGAAGCCAATGCAATCATCACGGTCCGATTCTGGATAAATATTCTCTACCGAGTTTCCAACATTTTAAACATTTAAAATCTGCTTGCCTGGTTTATAAAGTTATTCATGGTCCAGCCCCTCCACCACTGTATGATTTTATTATTTAAAAATCACAAAGGGACTCTTCCAGAGTAACTCGAGCAACAGTTAGAGGTGACTGTGAGCTCACGCTTAGGCGAACGACATTTTCTCATTCCAGGGCTCGACTTTTTGGAACAGCATTCCTACGCAAGTGAGAGAAAGCTCAAGTTTAGTTCATTTCAAAAGACGATTGAAACTGTGGCTACAGGAAACTCAAAGATGCAATCATAGATGACACTTTTATTTGTTTTTACACTTGTCTTTGTCGTAAAATATGTTCCTAACTGCTTTTTGTCTTTTTATTTGTCTTATCTCTTTTAACATGAACCTGCCAGAGGACTGCAGATGGAGATTAGCCTAAGGCTACAATCTGGCATATTTACAGTTGCATTGCTGTTCATAAATATGCAATGCCCTCTCTTTAAAATAAAGGATTAGAGTAGATGAGTGTGTACTTTTAAATCCTGTAATCAGAGAAACGGCATCTGACTGGCCCACCTGTTTATGCTGCTGTCCCCACAGCAGCCAGACACGCTTTCATACTTTAGAGTGAAACTTCAGCTTTTGTGTGCATGGGCTTGTGTAGTTTAGTTGTGTAAGCCCCGCCCTGCTTGTGGTTGGGCTGAGGTGTACTCGGACCCTACACACATACAAACACACACACGCGCACACACACACAC
>SSNQ01000570.1:1788896-1809304 GCA_006942095.1 Nothobranchius kuhntae
AAAACCAAGTTCTAGTGTGGACCAGCGACATGTCCCCACAGTGTGGAAGTGCCCACTCGTCAGTTAGCTAGTAGTTAGTTCAAATGTGTCCACTTCAACATATAAAGACAAGTATACACACTTGTTGTGTCCAGCAGGTGGACGGTGGAGTGGTCCTATCAGAAGCTGAGTGCAGCATGCAGGACGCTGACTTCTGCTCCTCCATGAGCTGCAGCACCCAGGGCTCTGGAAAAACCCGTAAGCCTCCTAAGATCCTGCAGATCAGTCCTCCTACTCTGCTGGTCACCACCTCCGAGTTCTCCCCCATGAACATCTGCAGCCCATCCCTGCCCACAGCCTCGCTCACACCAGCTATGCTACAGGTGAGATTGATGAACCAGCTTGCATCTCAATATTCTTTGGCTGAATAAAGAAATTTGATAAACAATCGCTGTTGTTTCCCTCAAAAATCAGGTAAGAGCCAAAGCTACGTGTGTGAAATGTCACACAGGCGTTTTTGTTCAGAACTACAATCAGTGGGCCGGTACCAGTACTTCTTACTTTAACCTCTCAGCGTATGGGACTTTTTTAGAGTTGGATGCAGACAGCCAATTTTTCCGTTCATTTATTATTCAAAACCAGACGTTTCTGAAAAAATATCTGCCTATGTCCAAGTAAATACCATCCATCCACAGTCCCTCCAGCACCACAGTCCCTCCAGCACCACAGTCCCTCCAGCACCACCGTCCCTCCAGCACCACCGTCCCTCCAGCACCACAGTCCCTCCAGCACCACCGTCCCTCCAGCACCACCGTCCCTCCAGCACCACCGTCCCTCCAGCACCACCGTCCCTCCAGCACCACCGTCCCGCCCCGGCCAATATGCAGAACACGCTGAAAGAGGGGCCTCAGTAGCCATCAGTTACGTCAGGGTCACACACGCACACACACACACACACACGCACACTTACACACTCACACGCACACACACACACACACACACACGCATGCATACACACACACACACACACACACACACACACACACACACACACACACACACACACACACACACACACACACACACACACACACACGCACACTTACACACTCACACACACACGCACACATGCGCACACACACACACACACACGCACACGCACGCACACACACACACCAGCAGATCATCTCCAAATTCTCCGAAGTTGGCTTCCAACCCACATCAGAAATGCATGTAAATAGAGTGGTTCGTGCTGTCTGTTGGGGGGAGCCAGCTTCGCTCCGCTGCCGGGGCCGGCCTGTGAGCAGAGGAGACAGCAGCAGCGCTGACACGTTTACCTTCTGTGAGACGGGCAGAAATGAGCATTTTCAACATAGTTTTCATCTCGTCTCGGCTCCTTAACGAAAACGCCCGTTCATCTGGTCGTGTTTTAGTCAGCATGGAGCCATTTTTAGCTTGTCACCGTCTTGTTTTCGTTATGAAAAAAGGGCATCAATGAGTTAGGCATTTAGGGTGGGGGACGGGTGGGATCTGCGTATCCGTGCTAAGGCCAGAAAGAAAACAAAATCGGAGGTTAAGCGCTTGAAGCTCCTTTTTCCAATTACATTGAATGCAGCATGACGTAAACAAACACCGACTCCAGAGGTGCCAAAGTGGTCGCTGCTAGGATGCAGGATGAGCAACGATTACTGCGTATTTAAAAAGACCAACAGTGTAAGTAGGCGGGACCGATCTGTCTGTTTATGCGTGTTGGTTCTAGATTCAGTACGTTGTTGTCAGTGTTGGGACTTACTCGTTATAAGCGCCAAAGCCTCATTGCTGACTTTAACAAGTCTCATCTACAAATATGATCCTCATGAAGTTACTACTTTACACCAGAAGATAGTGGAGATGTGGAACCTTCAGGCTGAGCAAAGTTTGGGAGTTTTTAGAGTTTGAAAATCGCCTCCCGCCGAGAGGCTCCCAGTCGGGGAGAGGAGGAGATGAGCGCAGCAGGAAGAGAGTAAATATTAGATAAAACGTATAATTGCCAGCAGGTCTGGTCTTTGTTGACTGATCACTTTGTCTGGTCATGACTGACTCTGATTATGAAGCAGAATATTGACTCTGATGAAGAAATGCACTCATCCAGCCGGGACGCTGGACGCTGGTGCTGAGTGAGCACCACCTCACCCCTGCCACGTGGACCCAAGGGATAAACCACCAGTCCTGCTCAATGGTCCACTTTCCTTGCGGGGTCCCTCATAAAGACAGTGGGAGGGTGTTTGGCAGTAGTGATGACACACGTCTCACGGCCAGGATGGTGGTGGTGGTGGGAACCGTCCCATTGACTTCAAACAAGGCTTTCAGAAAGCTACGGAGGGCTTGTCCGATATCTTAACTGAATGTTGTACACCCAAGGTTCTGGTCAGAAACCAGCAGGGGGCAGCAGAGCCCTGTAATGCCTTGTTTTTCTAATGTTCAGTGGCATCACATGATGCTGTGTGTTAGTCCAAACTGGTTTATTAGATCTGGGTTCGGCTGATGTCTGGATGGGTCATGAGATCCACCTCTGGGTTTCTCTGGCTGATGTGTCTAAAGCTACCAAACCTAATCAGAAAAAACAGGAAAATCCAACATTAAACTTCTTGTTTTATCAGCTAAAGGCAGAAAATCTCACTTATGTTTTAGGTATTCATCATTTATGAGCTGTCACTGCTATTAATTACAAATTATTCATGTACCATAACTTTATTTCCATGTTTCTAATGCTCATGTGAGCCAACAAATCCACGTCCTCTGTGCAAATGTGTTGATTGTTGCAACAGTCGCGTCCAGAACGTTCTTCAGAAACGTTCCTCTGTACCACACCCCGGCCCAAGGCCAGCTTCACTACCTGCAGTCGCGTTACGGCAACAGTCACATGCAATATTCCTACCTCTGAATTAATAAATGGGTTAGTTGTCCGTCTGAGGGACATTTGTCCACAATGGAGGACGGTATTTTTATATTTACACTTATTAAATCGATTCATTACAGAAGAGCTTTAAGCACATTTCCATGTAGTTCTTGTGTACGATTCTGCTCCTAATAAGGACCTTTATGGTAATTAGATGAATGAATCAGGTGGATGTTGTCTACATGGACAGTGGTTTTACCAAAGTCCACCTGGAAGACCCGTGTTAAAAGTGAAGCCGCCCAAACATGGGTAAACAACGGGTTCACCAGTCAAACCAGTCTGGAGTCTCGCTGGAGTGGATTTTTACCTTGAGAGGCGCTATAGAAATGATACTTTCTTCTTCTTCTTTGTGCTGCACCATTATGACAAATAACACCTCAGGTGGGATTCAGTACTCTTGAAGGGATAATTAGCAACTTTTTCTTATTTTTAAATGGATTTCTTGAGCCAGTATGTGCTAAAATGACCCTTTACAGGGTTAATGAAGGGACACCCAGCCTCTATCGCCCCCTGTGGCCAGAATATCGCACTTGCAGCATCACAGTTGGCGGTCCGGTCTGTGAGACTTGGACAAACTGAGCTGACCTCCGGCTTCAGCACGTGTAGATCATGAGCCCAGCGGATGTGTTTAATGTGGGGATGAATCCCTCCTGTAGACACTTGGGACCGCTGGGAGACGTTTCAGCTGTTAGAGACCGACGCACAGCCAGGAGACAGACACAGACGGACACTGGGGGTGCCAAATGCAATCAGAACTGCGTAGCATCACCGGTGGATCATAGTGTCTTGTGTCTGGTCGACCTGAGGCTGACCTCCGATAGAGACGGGTCATGCTGTTACACCAGCCAATGTGCTTTGTGTCTGAACTCTGACATCATCACCAGACTCAAAACCAGGACCAGGAACGAAGAACTGGTGGGCGGGGCCTCTAGAATAAAGGTGTCAGACAGGTGATCCTGTTCATCTACAGGTCTGTTCATGTGTTGGTCCTCAGACTCCCACCCTCCTGCTGACTCCCAGTCCACTGCTGTCCAACATCCACTTCTGGAGCACGCTCAGTCCAGTGGCTCCCATCAGCCCAGCTACTCGGCGCCAGGCAGGACACCTGTTCCAGGTGAGTGTAGAAGAGCTGGCTTCTCCTCATCACGGTGTCTGCTCACCATTCTAACACTCTGCTTCATCTTCTGTTCAGTTCCCATCAGTCCTCACCCCCCAGTTCCAGATCCCAGTACAGAGCCTAGATGGGACCAACACACCCGGCCCCATTTCCCCAGACCCTCAGAAAACATAGGACCCCCCCCCCTCCCGAAGCCTGGTGCTTCAGACACACTACAGGTCCGTCTGGGAGCTGCAACATGGACTCCCTGGCCCGTTCAGCTCGTCTCGTGCTGTTTGGACCTCAGGATGATAATGCCCACACATTCGTCTCCTCTGGCTTCCTCTCAGCTGTAGTGAAGGCACTCAGGTGGGTGTTTGTAACCCTGAGAGCCACCGTGGCCTGCTCTGCCTTCAGCTCTCTCACATGGGAATGAAAGCCATGCCGTAAGCCCTCGCCCTGGAGGCTCCAGCTCCTCGTGTGGCCGTGTGTGTCTCCACTCTGCCGGCAGTTGGGTGCTCTGATCGGGTTTTAGTTGGACGTGGTAGGAAAGGTGCTGCTTCAGGTGGACAGGGTGTCGTGCTTAGAGTTCAATGTGTCAGGTGTGCCAGCTGATGGGCTTATTCAGATCCTCATGGTGATGTAAAACATCATTCAGGTCTGATGAAGCAGCTTTCTGTTAGAACGCTGTGATCATTGAACCTGTAGACGTTTAAACTACGTCAGTTTGGAGAAACGGAGCTTAGATCTGATTGGACAGAGAAACTTGGTCCGAGGCCAAACCCCAAAATGTCTTTGCTGCACTTTGAAAACCTCTACATGATCACAGTTACATTGTTATTCAGGCAGGAAGGTTATGAAATTCCACCCAGCAGCCTTTGAACCATGGAAACCCCGACCTCTGACCTCAAACCGAAGTCCGTTAACGAGCAGCAGCGAAGACGTGTCCACATCCAGGGACTGCGTCCTTCCGAGGACGTCCAAATTCCCAGCATACTTGAAATGCGTCTTGCTGGTTGCTGAATGTCAGGCCGGTCTGGTGTGTGCTCACAGAGAAGGCTGTCCCAGGATGGGTCGTGGGCTGAACCAGGTTCTTGTATTTGCAGTAGTGGTGTGAGAAACGAGGGGATTACAGTATCTGGTGGTGTAAGCCTAAAGCCGTTGTGTTGTTGGGCATTTGTTCTTTAAACATCCTCATGTAGGGCGAGTGCTGTGTTCTCTCACCGCTAAAGCCTCGTTTACACTCCTCCATCTGCTCCACACACACTCAGACGTTCTGCTCTCGGACCTTTCCGTCACCTGGGTCAGTGTTGAGATCAGTTCCCCACCAGGACAGCTGTGGACGTAATCCTGCCACCAGCACGCTCACTGTCCTGCACTTCTTCATGCGGTCGGCACCTCTAATCCCACGTTTCCCGTCGTTTCCATCCACAAACCAAACGTGTGCTCCGTATCTTTGTACTCCTTTCAGCCACGGGTGAATAAATGTTCATATTTTTGGACTTTTTCTGTGATGCGTTCTTCAGTCTGTTCTAGGGTTGTCACGGTAACCGGTGTAGCGGTAAACCCCGGTAAAAAAGTTGATAATAATAACCGTCTTGTTTTTAAAAAAAAACTATATTATCTCGGTGGATTACCGTGGCTGCGGTGTCGGCGCGGTGACCCTTACCAGCCACCGTATCATCTGCTGAAGTTGCCGGCGGCACATGTGCACTTTGTTGTTTACAACCAAAACTTTCTTGAAGCTAAAGCTGAAATAATGGCCAAAGGAGGAGACGGCAGCACTCAGGACATTTATTATCCCTCAAAGAAGGCAAAGTGGGAAGTACGGGCATCTTTTGGATATGTGAAGAATGCCGAGGGACAGTTGATAGAAGACGGCTATCCTGTTTGCAGCACGTGCAGAAAAAGTGTGTGAAAGGCAGCAACGCTTCAAATCTCATGACACATCTGTGTGACCATCACCCACAAGGCAAGCTAACGTTAGCTTTAGCTAAAATGCGTGATCCGAGGATTTGGGTTGAGGGAGAATGCAACGAGTCGCTATATAAAGCAGCCGCAGCGCCGCTACCTGCATATAAACCGTGTCGCGGACACCCCCATGTTGAAATGACGCTATGCATTACGGGGCTCCCAGGGGCAGATAAGAGTTGGTCTCTCTACGAGAATAATTATGAATTTAACAACGATTACTGCCTGATGACATTTTCCCACATCTGCAAAGCTCACTGGAAGGACACAAACCGAGGACAATATTTTCCTGATATAGGGTTTAGTACTCAAGTAAGGGTAAAAAAGTATCTGATTAGAAGGCTACTTGAGTACTGAGTATCATCTGGTCTAATATTTTTAAATGATGACATCAAACAGACAAAAATAAGAAGTTATGGGCAAATATTGGTATTTTAAAGACTAAAGGGTAAATATGTAAACAAATAAACAACATAATTACAAAATAACACATTGTAGGCAAAATTTAGACACAAACTGAGGACAATATTTCCTGACATACAGGGTTTACTTAATTGTGTGAAAATGTAGCACGTTTAAAAAAATACCGCGATAATACAGAAAACCGTGGTAATTTTGGTCACAATAACCGTGAGGTTACATTTTCACACCGACAACCCTAGTCTGTTCTGGATCTGCTGCTCAGTATCAATGCAATGGTGGGACTGTTGACAGAGTTAAAGGAAGTGGCGTCCTGACCAATCACAAGCTTGCGGTCTCTGTCATTTTCTGATGGATATTCAAACATTCTGTGTCTAAGTCCGCCTCTGGGAGCCTATCGGTGAGCCCTTGCCCCGCTGGGTGTCTGCACTGACACAGACGGAGAAGTAAAAATCAGGCTTAAAGCCTCGTTTGTTCCTCCAGAGGCACGGAGACGCACGCCATCACCCGCCAACGCAAGGGCTCACCCACGGGCACGCAGCCCCATTTTTAACTCTCCGTCAAATGCAAGGGACAGATGCGTCTGATTAGTCGGCCCAACTAAAGCGGCAGCGTTGGTGGATGGACGCCGCCGTCTCCTTTGCTCCCGTTGACTTCTTTGTAACAAACGGTTTTGATCCTCGAGGTCAAGCCCTCTCTTTTAAAATGCTCTCCGTCAGCCATGGGTCCTTGAGTGGATTAACACTCACAAGTCTTTTTTATAACTTTATCTAACAAAATAGGACCAATGACAAATCACAAGAATCTAAAATGTTTATTTAAATTCAACCCTTCAAGGTCTCCGTTTGTTTACACGCCCCCTGCTGTTCTGGTGGAGAATTGCTATGAAACGCTGACGCAGCAACAGGGGATGGAAAACGTTTCCGACCATGTGAGTGCTAACCTGCTGACAGAAGTATAAACGAGGCTTAAGATTAGTTTCATCTACTGTTTGTTACCGTTGTGGTTGCTAGGCAACAGGACATACACTGAAGTAGGGGCGGGAGTAAATATGAAGGCTAGACCGTCCAAATTCACAGTCGCTCACTTGAGTTTACCAGTGGACGAAGGAACTGGCCAACCCGGTCCACGTTCGTCCGGTCCTCACCAGGACGCTGCCCCGGAATGTGGACACATTCATTACCTGCACCTGAACCCTGGGTGGACATGTCCCCTAATCCGCTGAAGTCTTCACTGTCATGTTCAACACTCGTGAGATGATCAGCTGTCTGATCTGGGGGACAGCTCATGTCCAGCGTTTGGATGGCTGCTTCTCAGCTGAAGATCTAAAGCAGCACACCAGCTGTGAGGAGCTCTGAGGTCCTCTCAGCTGCTGCTCAGTGTAATGGGGATGTTTTCAGCTCCGTGCTCGCCTCCTCTGGGTAGCCATGATTCTCTGCTGTGAATACATTCTTCATTCTGAAGCCTCCAGGAACACAGAAGCACCTTGATCAGCCAGCCGAGGTCCACAAATGCCAGCTGGGTTAAAGCCATAAGTCTGAGGACAGCACATGGGTGCTTCTACCTGTCTATGCGACCCGACATCAAACACCTGTTTACATGATGTGTGGACAGAAACACGGCTGTTTGTTTACCAAAGTGTGACTTTCTAACCAGGATGTGGCGTCCCCTCAGCCCGCGGACGGACGGAGACGGTGCCTTACAGCAGTGTTCCCGTGCACCAGCCTGTGATGTGTGTGTGTGTGTGTGTGTGTGTGTGTGTGTGTGGAGGAAAGCCCTTCAGCCCTCCTCTGTGTCATGTTGTATATTTTTATGTGAAGACGGTAGAATCTCATGAAGCGTTTCTATTTTTGTAAAGACCAAACGGGTGTGTCTGCTGACCCGGCCTCTTGTGCGTGGTTGCTCTGACTTTCGGGTGTTTTGTAGGAATCGAAGCCTTATTGTGCCAAACCGTTTTCTATGGTGTTGATGCTGTACATGCAGAACGTGGGGTTCCTGTTGTATTGGACTGTTCTCCCAAAGGGAGGACACCGTGATGCACTTGTGTTTGATAAAACAAGACCTAGCTGAATCTGATCTTTTACCGTTTATGTGAAACAGAAGCTGAGTTTGTAATTAGGCATAACACTTTTATTAGAGTTGAACTGTAGACAGATACAGGTAGCCTCTAGTGTTTGTACTAAACGTTTAATAGTGACTGTAAATGATCCCAAAGCCCATCTGGACGTCCTCTTGGACGCTCTGGTGTCTCCTTCTGTACCTCCTGAAGATTTGTTTCCTTAAAATGTAAAAACTGGGGATTCTGTTTGTTCGGTTCAGTTTTCTGTTTGATGCTTTCAAATGTTTACAAGCTGCTTGTTGAAGTGGCGCTTCAATGTGCAAAGGTCAGAGGAGGTGTTTACAACAAGCTGTTGAGTGAGACCAATCATTAAAATCATCTGACTGACTGTGTGTGCCTCTTGTACCAACACACAAAGGACCTGGCATTTTAAGGTTTAATGTGCTTCAGCAGTTGATGGGTGTACTGGTCGGACTGGTCACTGGGCGTCAGGCCTCGGGCTGGATGCTCGGGGGTGGCGATCAGGAGCCACTGGTCTCTGGCTTCTCCTTTTCCACATATCCAGATGGATCTGAAAGAGAGAGGTTTCATGTCTTTCATCTGAAGTAAAACTTAAACCATTCCAGATCCATGCTGGTTAGCGGTGTGCTGGACCACCCGGTGTCTGAGGTAACGTCTGCTTCAGTCTGGGCTTTTCAGCAGCACACCTGGCCCGTACACACCAGCACTGGCTCCACTCCGCCTGGACCGGGTTGGGACTGCTCTCTTTTAGGTAAACCAGAATTGTCCTGAGCACAACCGAACGTCGTTCCAGCCCTCTTCTCCGGGGTGTCTGCCTGGAGCCGAACGGGGCCGACACGCCCACTGCTGACTGATTGGCTGGCTCAAAAACACGACTACCATTTAGGGATGAGAGATCCGCCGATCTCAACCGGTGGTTCGCTCATGGCGGTAGCTTCAGTGTGCGTCGGTTACAACTGTCGGCTACATCACTATGCATCTTTGCATGCGTGCCTCTGCGGTGAAAACCACGTTACATCGATTACGTCTTTGCTCTCCTGCTATGTCTTCATTATTTGAGGCGCATCATAAATTGTATCTAATAGAAAATTATTATTGTGAGCAGGGATGAATCGTGTCAGATTGTATCAGCTCACGGTTTCATCGTGTCGTTAACGCATCTCCTCGCTGGTTGTGTATCGAGGTGCCAATCGACCCGGCCTCAGGTTTAGATTCACATCCCCGCTGCCATTAGGGGGAGCCTCTGATTGACCGTTGAATCAGCCCGCAGGGGCTTCCTGCATGCACGATGAACAAGTTAACAAGCCTCTCACTGAAGCTGTGTAACACACACACACACACACACACACACACACACACAGTGCTGCAGGATGCAGTATCTGAGTCCTCAAAAGCAAGACTGCTCAGGCTGCTTTTGTTTAATGATGGAGACTCCGCAGACTTGTCCACGCTGTTTCCCCCGCCGATGTGCTCGTGACTTCGCAGACCACCCATGTGCTCGATCACATCCACGTTTCTAAGGCAGTGTGGAACGAACGCAGCCTGGCTGGGGCGGGCGGGTGGAGCTGATGCTAGTGTGTAAGTGGCTAAAGTATACTTTAAACTTTGGCTCCTCAGTGACCAAAGTCACCCTTCGAGTTAGCCGTAGAAGCAGATGCACGAAAAAAAAAAATTATGGCAAAATGTCTGTAAGCTCGGAAAGGTTTGGCTCCTGTTAGCTTTGTACCCTTAGCCCCACCCCCAGTAACGTTTAACACTGGCCGTGTTCGAGTTGAGCTGCGCCTCGCCTGGAAACCAGACGAGAGCAGACGGAAGCAGCGGGGGCGTGGCTGAAAGCCGGCGTTAAGTCGGACAGATTTCCCTGCATGTGTAGCTCGCGGGTGACGATGGATGAAGACGCGTTAGCGTTCATACTTGTTTAATTTTTAATTTTAATTCTGGTGCCTGTTAGCAGCTGAAACACATCCTCACGTGCTTGTGGATATCATATATTGTATATGAAGACATGACTGTAATAATAAGTAAAGGTTATCAGCTGTAGGTTCAGTGTGTTCATAGGAAACGTGACAAAAGAAAACAAAACACATTTCTCTTCATGGCCTATATAGTTGTCATCATCAACATAACATGATTTACAGAATACATGTGACCAACTAACATTTCATGTTCTGCCACCGGATGTTTGGATCAAAATATGAACCAATCAGATCTTAGATCAGGTGAGAGCCAGGCGTTTCCCGTCATCCCCTAGGTTTTGCAGCCGAGGGAGAGCAACTGCAGCGCCTTGCTCCAAAATCTGCGGCCGCCTTGATCTCACGAGGTTATCGTTGCTTACGTATGCATGACGTCAGAGCAAGTCGGCGTCAAGACGGACACAAATCTAACCGGCATGCACTGCTCGCCGATCACCGCTGGTCTAATCTGTGCAGAACTGGCTCATCTCGAACACAGCCAATGGTTAAAATGTGGTTGGTGTTCACTTCAGCCAACAGATGCCCAGCTGGGACCCACAGCCAGCATGTGTTTGAAACAAAAATAATAAAAATGCATTAACACACCATAAAATATATTCTGGTGTCAATTGAACCAGTTAATGTCATAATAATGTGTTCACTCTTTCATCTAACCTAAGGTTCTATCCTAGGGTGTAGAGGTCTAGCTGGTGATGTCAGCACCTGTCTGGAGCATACAGGTGTGTTCACACAAGGAGGGAATACATGACATCAGTCACCTTGAAGAGGAAGTTGCTGCCCTTCAATCTGAGAAGGGTCAAAGGTCATTTCATAACTTTACAGTCCTTCGCTATACAGAGAAAGATGTTTCACAAGCGGAGAACATTCCAGACAGCTGATCTTCCAAGAACAAACATCTCAGCAGTTTCACCCAGAGGTCAACGGTGAGATGAATAACTATCCGAGACTCTACTGGCCTCAGGTAGCAGGTTAAAGGTCACGATGGCTTGTTTAATCACTGTTTAACAGCCAGAGCCTGGACCCAACCAGATCATCAAACCGACAACACAGTAATTTACCTATGTGATGGTTTCTGTGGACACGACAGGTGTAGAGGAGCAACAGGAACAGGCAGAAGCAGATGACAGATGTTACTGTGGAACACAGCAGGAAGGAGTAGCTGCCTCGGCTGTGGATCACCTGCAGGGAGGAAAACACACCTCAGCGCAGGATCAGACTGATGTTGCCCTGCAGCACTAAGGCCCTAGATTTAATCTCTTAATCCCTCAACCCTTTCAGCGTAAGAAACTTCCCTGTTGGGAAGTTTTGCCCTGGACTCGAGCTGTTCCGTTAACAGCCTTGCTAATGCTACACAACAGCATAACTCCGTAAATCCTCGAACCACACGTGGAGAAGCACACAGTGCCATGTGTTTGAATTATTTTTTTTACATGTTTGTCAAACCTAAAAGTTTCAGATCCCTAAGTACTTAAGCCCGTCTTTTTTCCGTTTCCTTTCAGCCCTCCTACAGTCGCACCTGATAACTGATGTCTTCAGAGTGCCACCACTCTGATTCAGACCTAGATAGTAAGGAGCAGTCTCGTTGAGGACTGATGCACATAACCGGTTAACCTTACTATAAAATGTTTCTGGACATATTGATGCAGAGTACAAATTTGGCCATTGCCTACCACAAGGTCAGAACATTTCTGTGCATTCAGAAGTCAAGATAAAGTAGATGGAGCAAGTTTAGACCGTGTAAGCAAGTACGTTACAGTGAAACATCAAAGCCCAGTGATCAGCGGAAACTGTTCTACCTCATCAACACTTATAGATGGAATGCCAAAAAGACAACGAAGTCCAACGTGTATCCATACTTATGAGTTGGACCTGATCCAAACAATAAAAAAATCTAACATTTCAAAAAATTCCTTGACAAGTGGAATGCCAGGACAATACACATGAATGTTAAACTCTCCTAGGATGACAACATGATCATATTTAGGTTAAAAAACAGCCAAAAGGTCAACAAAATCAAATAGAATGTTAGTATTAAACTTTGGAGGATGGTAGATAAGAATTCCTAGGAATCTAGAGGCTATGCCAAAGTCAATTTAGCAAAATTCAAAGCTGTCAACAAGTGCGGGAGAACAGTTGTCTACAGTTAAGACAACCCCCAACAACACAGAGCAACCCACCACCCTTTACATTAAAACACATAAAATCATTGGGTAATAATTCAGAAAGCATCCAGAGGGACCCAACTTTCCACAATTCCAAAGAAATCGTCTGTGTTCTAAAAAAGTCTTTTAAAATGAATGGTTTGCTCATTGTTCAGAACAAGTTAAAGTTATCAATAAAAACAAAGTTTTGCACTCTGCAGGTAGATTGAAGCCATGAATGAAGCCCAAGAATCCTGCTAAAATTCCACAACTGCTGGTAGAGATAGGACCTGAGATAAATATGGACTTTCAGCGTTGTGTAAGAACATTAAAAACCAAACCAACGTCACTTTTTGTCAGTTCGGAATGGTTGCACTTGATGTCATTGAAACCCACATGGATAGTTATCCTTTTAATAGATTGAGGAAGTGATGGAAGTGTATCTAAAATAACAGGGACTGCTACCCCTGGAAAACACAGTGGGGTGGCATTGGAGAAATGCACATTTCTAATAATAGCCACTGTAGTGGCGATTCCTTGTTTGTCCAACCAATTTCCTTAGGGTTTTAAATCCAAGCCACTGCTGCACTGAAGTGATGCCTTGTACGTAGGCAAAAGAAGTCCAATGTCCAAACGATCTTAACTGTTGAATTTTTTTGGTGTTTATTCATCCAACTTGGAAAGTACTGCATACAGCTGCTTTTCCTGCTCTGGTAAAAAACTATAGGCCCATCCCAGTGCATGCTGTTCCAACACCAGTCCCCATATTTATAGAAAACAAAACACCTCTTTTCTTCCAGGCTGATTCTCACAAGCAAAACAGAAATAAATAACATCATCATTAACCAACAACTAAACCCAATAAATAACCCAACAACTGTAAGTAACCCAAATAGCTCCAACAGCCACCAATAATGACAACGGTTGGTGCCAACAGCAATTGAGGGGGATAGGTCAGATGCTGTGGCTCGTGTGACGGCATTTTATTCAGAAGGAACAAAAATCCCGTCCGATGATATAAAGTTGGAATTGGCAGACCTGGAGGGAGCCTTCTTTTGTTGCAGATGGCCAATAGAGTGCTGATTGGCAGAGGCTGCAGGCAGCGGTCCAGCCGGGGCTAGACAACAGGATGGTGGAGGTTCAGCCATCTCTGATGATACCGCAAAACGGTTGGAGAGATTGGGAGCATGTAGTTCCATCCCATCATTCCATCTTTTTTGTGCCTCAGACCACTTCAGGTCGAGTGGAGAAAACCCAGAAGTGGAACAGATCAGAGTAGAGCTGTTGATGGGAGCCTTTGGTCTGGCCCCGATACATTTCTAATGGTCAGCGCAAGCAGAAACTTTCACCCTGGGCATGGGACCATCCGCGCAACACAATCCTGCACCACCCGCCGACATCTCTGGGATATCAGGACTTACTCCCAGTAAGACTTGGCCACCATTTGAACCAAGCCAGGGCAGCATGGAAGCAATGTCGTCCGGGACCGGCCCGGATAACCTTTGTCCAGGAAAGGCAGCCAACCCAGACAGCTGCACCAGCGAAAAATGTTTGGCTTGGGCGGAGGCGAAACCAACTCTCAGCCTGTTTTTCTTCTGGGTTTCACTTCTTAAACGATCGACGATATCCATTAAACAAGCAGCCTCGTTTACAGTCTTGACAGCAGGCTTGGCTACTAATTTCTCTGTCACTGTCAGCTTTGTCAATGACAGCTGTTACAGCTGGCAGCCATGTTGTTGAGATAAACCTTCTGCACAGATGTGAGTATTTTTATATATAAATGAAAGTCGGCCTCTAAAAGGTCTCACCAAATGCCACACAAGAAGATGCTTCCTAAGGTGCTCTCTCTGATCAGTCGAATCTGTTGTCCTTGAGCCACTGCAGATGCATTTCTGAACATTGAGATGGATGTTCTACCAAACAGCTGTCAAACGGACCTGGGTAAAGTTCTACTTGGACATTATATCAGACTTTCGGAACCCTCATATTCTTTTTAATACTCTCGACTCTATTTAAATGGTTCTGAATCCATAAAGTTTTCGGGCGACACCTGTAACAAACTTGCATTTCTTCTTGGACAATGTTCGGAGTGCGAGTGCTGCCCCCACATGATCCTTCTATCTTAGTTCCTGCTTTGTTGGAGTATTTTCTGCCAGTATCTCTGTCCGTACAACATGAGGTGATTCAGAGCTTGAAACCAGCAGGTTCTCTTCTTCTGGAGATGCTCTGTCTGATGGACGCTACCAATGCAAAGCCTTGGTCCCACGAGTGCAGAACGGAGGCCTTCCCATGTCCAACACACTTACATCAAATTTGAGAGAAACAAAAATTTTGGAAAAAGACATTTGAAAAAGTTCCTTGATATGTTCCTTCAAGATTTATTTTAGAATTTCAGAACGGCTTAATGTGCCTGTCTCTTTACAAAAATATCCCAAAAAACTAGAAACTTTGTTTTAAAACTGTTTAGCAGCAGCAACATCAATATTTTTTTATTCTGAATATTTTATTTGCTCATTAAATGTATAACTTTTAGGGTTTTACGTGCACAGGTGAAACTTGATCAATTAGAATCTGGTACAAACATTCATTTATGCCAGTAATTCAACTTAAAAGGTGAAACTAACACATGAGACAGACTCATTCCATGCTAAATTTAAAATCTTTATTTGTTATAAGTGTGATAATTCTGGCTTACCGCTGATGAAAACCCACATTCAACATCTCAGACTATTAGAATATTGTGAAAAGGTTCAATATTCTAGACTGAAAGTGTCACCCTCTGATTAGCTGATGAATCCAGAACACCTGCTGATGGTTCCTGAGCCTTTCCCTCAGTCTGAGCTGGATCACGGGCATATTCTAATTTTTTGAGTCTCACCTGTATGTCTTCATTAAATAAGATGCATTCATGGTTAATAACGCTGGTTTTCCCTGGGGGTGACCAGGGGCACAGATTCTGCTCTACATTTGTTCACACCATGTAAACGAATCCATAAAGAGGCTTAACCAAAACGTAACGTTTCTGTAACTTTTACTCCAACTTTGCTACTGAAACCAAAACCCAATTTGATTGTTTGCTCCACAGGCAGGCGCGCTGCAAGCTTTTCAACAGTGTGGGGGATGTTGTCTGTGGACGTCATCAGTTGTAAATTGAAACTCAACCTCAATCCAGTAACGGGTCCGCGCATAATTCACAGTAACAAAGTCCTTCCAAAAACATGCTTAATATTCACCGATGTATAAACTGCACACATGCAGAACGGGAAGAACTGATCTTCCAAACAACAGAACCCGAGTTTTCTCCATCAACAACACCCAATTCAACAATAAGCTGTTAAATCAGAAGGACGTAAAAGACACTAAATACGCATTTAGAGAAACACACAGTAGCGACAATCCAATATCCTATCCACAGAATCCGCCGCTTAAATGAAAGCCCAGGCTCTCCTCTTTCCAACAATATTCATGCACTCTACGTGCAAAATTCACAGAGCCAGCAGCTAACCAACCACAGCTCGCTTCATGACGTGAAAAACGTAAATTCAGTCTTACCTTTGTTGATTCATGGTCACAATCCATGTTATAGTAAAAACAGTCCAATCCCTTTGTGTAATCCATCTTCACAACATCACACAAAGCTGAGTCGTGGCTGTTTTAGCTTGCATCCATCCGGCGCCAAATCCCAAAAAACTAGCCTAAAAAAATCAAAAGCTAGCGATTCTATTGGCTCAGAGGTTTCCTAACTAACCTGACCGGCTCCAATAATCCAGCAGCGGGGTCCGGAGAAACTCTCCTGAATAAACTGCAGTTCCAGCCCAGTCCACCAGGGTACAGGTGTACTCGGGTAGAGGCGGGGCGGTTTCGACAAACTTTATTTGTCACTGAATGTTAACAAAGCTGATTTTAAAGGTGGACAACAAAAACTATTCCATAGAAGAAGCGTTCAACTATTCCTCTTACAAGTGGCACACTGTGGCATGTGAGACCTCGCCGTCAGTGTGCAAATATTATAAACCTCTGAAAATTGTTGTTCTTCACTTTATCAAACTCAGAATAAGTACAGCTAATGTCAAGATGTAAAATTATGAATTCAGTGAAATTTAAAACTACCGATGCATTTTTCCAAAGAGGTATTCATCCTGAAATCAAACATTTCAGGCAAAATAATCAAAAGAAAAATAATCAACTTTTTTACAATGTTCCTTGTCCATTTACACTTCATCAGCAAAACGTATTCTAATATTCACACATCTGAACAAATCCCACAAGAATTCCCTTTATAATGAGTCCAAAAGTAATTAAAAAGACCTCGTGGTTACAGGAATATAGCCAGTAAAGTGTGGGCATGCTATTTGTTTTTATTTTAACAACGCCATCAAATGGTTTGTTACATTTACTTCCTGTTTTATAAGAACGTAGTATGAATGTAACATTAAACAGCGTAGTCACTAGTAGAGAATGGTGGTGGTGATTATGAATAGCAGGACACTAAAAGACATTAAAAGACAAATCAACAACACTTTAGGAAACACAACTTAATCATTAACCAGGGGTTAACCAACATGCAAATGATGCAGTCTGATTTATGAGTTACTAATGATAACACATTTATGAATGACCTGAGTACATTACACATCTCCAAAAATGAAAACTTATTGTGTTATTTCCTCCAGTTTGAACCATAAAATTAGACACAGCTCAAGCTATGACCTATAAAGTACATAACTTGCAAAATGAAGAATTTAGCTGTACATTCTTTGGATTCAAAAACAAAACAACAGGGGAGGTAAGATTCAACAAACACCTCGCAGAAGTGAAAACCTGTTTCATATGAGCTGTGGTAACTGAGTAGGTGAGATAAAAGTGTATTATTTAAAAAAGCATCTCCACAGTTGTAATCATCACACTGGATGAATCCAAAAGCAAGACATCCAACACTACCTGCAATTCAAGTTATTTTCAAGAACAATCTGTGTAACATGTGTGAGCTAGACAGATAAGTAGACTGAGGTGATATGTTATTATGAATGTTGGACAATGACCAAACAGGCGGGATTCATGGTGGGAAGCAAATCGATTGGTTGAAAGCCGATTGTGTCAGAGCAACAGGAGAGGGAGGGAGGGAAGAGACCCTGGAAGCCGTTGGGCTCTTCCCTCCCTCTCCTGCTGCTGCTTGAAACCGAAACCCGAGGCAAACAGAGAGAGTGCGACTTAGAGAACCCAGACTGGTGTGGAGGTGAGCTAAACGGCTGGAAACGTGTGGGTGTTGAACCATCTCAATAAGAAACGTGTGGGCGTTGAACCATCTCAATAAGAAACGTGTGGGTGTTGAACCATCTCAATAAGAAACGTGTGGGCGTTGAACCATCTCAATAAGAAACGTGTGGGCGTTGAACCATCTCAATAAGAAACGTGTGGGCGTTGAACCATCTCAATAAGAAACGTGTGGGCCTTGAACCATCTCAATAAGAAACGTGTGGGCCTTGAACCATCTCAATAAGAAACGTGTGGGCGTTGAACCATCTCAATAAGAAACGTGTGGGCGTTGAACCATCTAAATAAGAAACGTGTGGGTGTTGAACCATCTCAATAAGAAACGTGTGGGCCTTGAACCATCTCAATAAGAAACGTGTGGGCCTTGAACCATCTCAATAAGAAACGTGTGGGTGTTGAACCATCTCAATAAGAAACGTGTGGGCGTTGAACCATCTCAATAAGAAACGTGTGGGCGTTGAACCATCTCAATAAGAAACGTGTGGGCGTTGAACCATCTCAATAAGAAACGTGTGGGCGTTGAACCATCTCAATAAGAAACGTGTGGGTGTTGAACCATCGCAATAAGAAACGTGTGGGCGTTGAACCATCTCAATAAGAAACGTGTGTGCCTTGAACCATCTCAATAAGAAACGTGTGGGCGTTGAACCATCTCAATAAGAAACGTGTGGGTGTTGAACCATCGCAATAAGAAATGTGTGGGTGTTGAACCATCTCAATAAGAAACGTGTGAGTGTTGAACCATCGCAATAAGAAACGTGTGGGCGTTGAACCATCTCAATAAGAAACGTGTGTGCCTTGAACCATCTCAATAAGAAACGTGTGGGCGTTGAACCATCTCAATAAGAAATGTGTGGGCCTTGAACCATCTCAATAAGAAACGTGTGGGCCTTGAACCATCTCAATAAGAAACGTGTGGGCGTTGAACCATCTCAGTAAGAAATGTGTGGGCCTTGAACCATCTCAATAAGAAACGTGTGGGTGTTGAACCATCTCAATAAGAAACGTGTGGGTGTTGAACCATCTTAATAAGAAATGTGTGTGCCTTGAACCATCTCAATAAGAAACGTGTGGGCGTTGAACCATCTCAATAAGAAACGTGTGGGCGTTGAACCATCTCAGTAAGAAATGTGTGGGCCTTGAACCATCTCAATAAGAAACGTGTGGGTGTTGAACCATCTCAATAAGAAACGTGTGGGCGTTGAACCATCGCAATAAGAAACGTGTGGGCCTTGAACCATCTCAATAAGGAACGTGTGGGCCTTGAACCATCTCAATAAGAAACGTGTGGGCGTTGAACCATCGCAATAAGAAACGTGTGGGTGTTGAACCATCTCAATAAGAAACGTGTGGGCCTTGAACCATCTCAATAAGAAACGTGTGGGCCTTGAACCATCTCAATAAGAAACGTGTGGGCCAGGGGCGGATTTAGGACTGAAGAAGATCCGGGGCTTAACACACACGCGCACACACACGCGCGCGCGCACACACGCGCGCGCACATACATGACACGCACTAGTCAACATCATATATATATATATCTTGTACCACATAATGTTTAATCTGAAGCTACATATTAAGCATATTCAGGGCAGAGTATTGTTCCTGTTAGTGTTTAGTGTGAGATGATAGTAAATATTCCCTTCTTTCTCCAACAACTTTACCTGATAGTAAGCTAACTTTAGGCAAACCAGCAGCACAACAAATATTTTCAAATAAGACTCACAAACCTGAGTCAACACCAGTCTCATCAAAGTTTTGGTTCTGTCGTTGTACTTTTGGTCTAAAAAAAACGTCCTTATGTCCATCTTCACTCATGTGTTTCAGACAGAGACTGTAGAAGCCAGCTGCTGAAGGGCTTTTCTTCAGTGGTGGAGGCTCTCAGGCAGGCTGTATACCGACTGAGTGGCCTAGTGGTAGAGTGTCCGCCCTGAGATCGGGAGATCAGGGGTTCGACTCCTGGTCGGGTCATACCAAAGATTTTGAGAAAAATGGGACCCAGCATTAAGGGATTGGATTGGGGGGTTAAACCACCAAATAGTTCCCGAGCGCGGCGTGTCTGCAACTCACCGCTCCCCCAGGGGATGGGTCAAATGCGGAGACTAAATGCAATAAGAAACGTGAACCATCTCAATAAGAAACGTGTGGGCGTTGAACCATCTCAATAAGAAACGTGTGGGTGTTGAACCATCGCAATAAGAAACGTGTTGGTGTTGAACCATCTCAATAAGAAACGTGTGGGCCTTGAACCATCGCAATAAGAAACGTGTGGGCGTTGAACCATCTCAATAAGAAACGTGTGGGCCTTGAACCATCGCAATAAGAAACGTGTGGGCGTTGAACCATCTCAATAAGAAACGTGTGGGCGTTGAACCATCTCAATAAGAAACGTGTGGGCGTTGAACCATCTCAATAAGAAACGTGTGGGCCTTGAACCATCTCAATAAGAAACGTGTGGGCGTTGAACCATCGCAATAAGAAACGTGTGGGCCTTGAACCATCTCAATAAGAAACGTGTGGGTGTTGAACCATCTCA
>SSNQ01000570.1:1814902-1830385 GCA_006942095.1 Nothobranchius kuhntae
AGACGACGTCCTTTCAAGATAAGAGCAACTGCTGACGCTGCTGAATCGTACCGGGCCGACTCTCCAGACGGGTTTTGAAACGTTGTGACCGCTGCACCGACAGCTCCATCGTACATCCGAGGTTTCCAGACCTGGCAATTCCTGATCTACCTGGGAGGCCCCCGCTGGGTACGTACACGGCAAAATAGCGGCTCATGTCATCACTTTATAAGCCTCGTGATATCTAGTCATAACAACGACGACCAGATTCGATTACGTCATCCTAGAGAATCTGAACCAGACACACACACACACACACACGCACCAACACAACATCCGAATCCATTCCCATCCATCACAGAGTAGTCCTGGTAGATTGTTTAGAATTTATAATTCAGAAATTAAAGATTCTCAAACGATCTCATATCTCTCTCTTTTCTTGTCTCAGAGTCAATACAGAGTGTTTAATTAAACTCCCTGATGATAAAAACAGCCTATTCTTCTGTTTATAAAAAGTGAACTACTAACAGTGTATTAAAATACAACATTAGATAGTTACATCACTTTGATTCCGTTACAAAAGAATCGGAATCGGGAATCGCTAGGAACCGGCCTCAGATAAGAATCTTGTGTCTGTTCTAGTCTTGTTAGATCTCAGTGCTGCCTTTGACACAGTTGATCACAATGTTCTTTTAGAAAGACTTGAACATGTTGTAGGGATCAAAGGAACAGCGTTAGGCTGGTTTAAATCCTACCTGTCTGACAGATTTCATTTTGTAAACGTACATGACAAATCTTCTTCATACTCCAGGGCAGGCGTTTGTTGAAAAAGTGACGGCTAATGTGCACATTTTCCTTTATCTACACATATGTATGGTTAAACCTTTTCATTTGGAAACTCTTATTTTTGCAGTAACACTGAATGTGGAATAACCCAATTACACACGAGCAAGTAAAGTTGAAATAAAACAGTGGTGTTCAGTACTTCTTATGTCTCAATTCTTTTCATTATTTTTTTCCTTAAAATGTGTTTATAGACACAGCATTTCTTTGTATTCTTAATATTTAGAATCTTTTAAATATTTCTGTTTTCTTCTTGTTTACACTTCACTCTTATTTTGTTTCTCTCCTTTTTTGCTCTGACAACAAGCTTTCCCCACTGAGGGACAATAAAGAGATTTTCTATTATATTTCTTTTCTATTCAGGCAGAAAGCCTCAGACAACTTAGCTCCTAGGATCACTGAGACACGCAAACCCCTCCAGCACGGTAAGCCCAGGGAGAGGCTTGGACCCGACTGACCTCCAAACTCATTTGGTTAACATGTCAAAAGTAATCACATCCTTTTTCCTGGTCAAACTGGTCCCTTGTGTTTGTAGGCCAGATGTGTGGTGTTTGATCAGTAACAGCTGGCTTATAAAAGACTGGATGCTGATCTGCAAACACACCATGGCTCATTAAGATCAGATGTGTTTAAAGCTGGGAACTTAGAACCGAATCTCCCATGATGCATCTTACTGCAGTTAAAACAGAAAACCTAGCTAAACTCTAGAATGTCCACATGCAGACACAAGCAAAAACTCTACATCTTCAGTTCAGTTCAAACATATACATTCACCAACATTTCATACAATCCTTCCATGCAGTTGTTTGAAAAGGAGCAGGCAGAAGTGTGTACTTATCTAGCCCCACCCCCTCAGGTTTACATCCTCATCATCTCAATGTGAACAACAAAACATTTACAATGCCTTCATAAAAAACAAAAAACAATAATAATAATAATAATTCTCATGTTCAACTAGAACTATATTTAGATTTTCTAATTTGTAGAAGAGATTAAACATCAGTTTGCATGCCGTCCTGGGTCAATTGCATTTTCTTCATTCTTATACTTATTTAACATTTCTTGTTTGAGTTTTATTTTAAACTGGTTTATATCACTACTGACCTTTATTTCTTCTGTTAATTCATTCCAGAATTTAACGCCCGCTATTGTAATAGACATCCTTTTCAATGTTGTTCTTACTCTTTGTACATTTAAATTCCTCTTCCCTCTAAAACTATACCTCCCTTCTCTTTCTAAGAACCATTTACTTATTTCAATTGGGAGCATCCCTTTCCTTGCCTTATATATTATTTGTACTGTTTTAAACTTGACCAGGTCCTGGAATTTTAAAGCTTGTGTCTTAATAAAGAGTGTGTTTGTGTGAGCCCTATACCCCTCCTGATTTATTAGTCTAATAGCCCTTTTCTGCATTATGATTATGGTCTGAATGTTACTTTTATATGTGTTTCCCCAAACTTCTACACAATAACTCATGTATGGTAATATGAAAGCACAATATAACATATATAATGTTTTCCTATCCAGAAAATGTTTTCCTTTCCCCAAGACAGCAATGCCCCGTGCTAACTTTCCCCTCACATACGTGATGTGTGATTTCCAACAGGCCTTATGATCAGTGATCACACCAAGAAATTTTATGGTATTAACCCTTTCTAGATATACATTATCAACACAAATTTCAATGTTAATATTTTTCTTATGGTTTCCGAATAACATAAATTTTGTTTTATTTAAATTTAAGGACAATTTGTTTCTATCAAACCACGTCTTTAATATCTTTAACTCCTGTGTGATCACCTCCACAACCTGTTGAAATTCCCCACTTGAACAAAGTATATTGGTATCATCTGCAAAAATTACAAACTTTAGGATCTTCGATACTTTACAATTATCATTTATACACATTATAAACATTTTTGGTCCCAATACTGATCCTTGAGGTACTCCACATTCAAAATCCATCAATTTAGATTTAAACTCATTTATTTGTACATATTGCTGTCGATTCATCACATAGCTTTTTATCCAATCCAATACCACACCCCTAAACCCATATTTCTCCAGTTTGATTATTAAAATTTTGTGGTCAACAGTATCAAATGCTTTTTTTAGATCTAGAAAAACTCCAAGTGCATACTTCTTGTTATCCATACATTCAGTTATTTCTTCCATTAAATCCATCAATGCCAAAACTGTTGATCTGTTATTTCTAAACCCATACTGGCAATTTGCCAACAGATCATGTTTTTCCACAAAGTTATCAAGTCTTTTTAGAAATACTTTTTCCAGTATCTTAGAAAACTGGCAGAGTACTGACACTGGTCTATAATTTGTAAAACAATGCTTTTAACCTGATTTATAAATGGGAATAATTTTTGCTACTTTCATTTTTTGTGGAAAACCCCTTCCTGGAAAGAAATTAAAAATATATTGTAGCGGTTTTACAATACCATCAATTACTCTCTTTACTGTTACCATATCAATATCATGGAAGTCAGTACTTGTTTTGTTCTTAAGTCCACTGATAATATCATAGATCTCCTTCTCTTCCACTGCTCTTAAAAACATTGAACTTGCATTCCTTTCAGTGTTTCCTCCAGTCTCCCTTTCTATCACATCAACCTTTATTTCCGCGGCTAGTTTTGGCCCTATATGTACAAAAAAATCATTAAATCATCTACTACTTCGTTCATTTTACTAATAGTATTTGTCCCTTCCATAAAATACCCAGGGTAGTCATTAGTCCTTGGTGCATTTTTTATTACACTATTCAATACATTCCATATCCCTTTCATGCTATCTTTATTATCTTTTAACTTTTTGATGAAGTATTCTTTTTTACAAGTTCTCATTATGTTAGTTAATTTATTTTTATACTTTTTATATTTCTTTTCAGATTCTGTAGTTCTCTTTTGAATGAATTCTCTATATAAGGTGTTCTTTTTTTACAGGCATGTTGCAGTCCCTTCGTCATCCATGGTCTTCCTGTACAGTATACTTGTCTTTCCTGTTGACTTCAATAAGTAGGCTATTTTTCTCTAATAAGGCCATGAATATACTTAAGAATGCCTCATAGGCTTTATTGACATCCTTGTGTTTATATACAATAGTCCAATCTTGTTTTATTAACTCATTTTTGAGACACTGCATTGTCTTTTCTGTTCTAATTGTTTTATATATCATCTTACCTACATTTCTATGAACTTTATAGCAACAGTCATAAGTTACAATAACTGGTAAGTGGTCACTTATATCATTTATCAATATCCCGCCTTTTATAGTTTCTTTCATTACATTTGTAAAAATATTATCTAATAGAGTCGCATCATGAGTGGTTATTCTCGCCGGTCTTGTTATCTTCAACGGAATGCACCGCACTAATACTCATCTGTAATATTAAATATGTTCTGCCCTATGGAAACATTTGCATGTTTTATGTTATTGTTTGTTCTTGTTTTTGGGCGAGCTTCTGATAGGTTAGAAAATGTAATAAAGCAGGGCGGCTGAGCAGAAAGACAAAGTCCTGAACAGCTTAAAACCTATTGTGTAGGACATAATCCCAGGGTTTACCTTCCCACCCAAGTTACATACTAGGTGTGACCAACTGTAAAAAGACCTTCACAGGACACCGTAAAGCTTCAACCTTAGCGTGAGGTCAACAGATGTGTTCACCTCAGGAGGATTCGGGGGGTGTTCTTACCAGATTAATGGTCAGCAGCGTCGGTGCTGGGTATCTGTAGGACAAGTAGATGAAAGACAGTCGTCCTGCTGTGATGGAAGCCCAAAATATGCTGTCCAGACAACCAGCCATCTTATGCCCCATCAGCAGAGGAGGGGAGACAGCGTAGGTGTAGACGAAGCCTGCGTAGGAGCCCTGCAGGATGAGAGACCAGATAAACTGCCAGTCCCCGTCAGACACGCCCGGCTGTGTCCTAAAACAACACTCCGCCTCGCCTTTAGAGATCCAGCTGGTAAATGTTGGTTTCTTTGTCAGAATTTTGGCAAATATGTTTTTATTTTTTGTTTGTTACTGTTTAAAACCCATCATGTGACACAAAAGCAGCTCCTTCACTGTAACGCTGATGCTCCACCGCCAGTTCTCAGATTTTCTGTAGAAAAACTCGACTTGACAAAAAGAAAATGTGTCTGGCGTGTTTCAGTTGTGACCTCCCTTTGTGTGAAGAAGGAGCGTTGTTGCCTGTTGGCACGTCGGTGGCAGCAGGCTCTGACTAGCCCCACCCGCCGCTGCAGACACACAACTTAGAGAACTTTTCACTCCTCAGTGGAAGTGTCTCCGTTCAGAGAGGTGCTTGGTAAAAGGCCCTAAGAAGCACCGTCTCTGTGTGTGTGTGTGTGTGTGTGTGTGTGTGTGTGTGTGTTTAATATGTTTAATATGTTTATGTGCTTAGCAGACGCTTTTATCCAAAGCGACTTACATTTTTATTTTTATTTTTTTAACCTATATAAAAAACGATGCGGGTTGACCTCTGACCTTGGGGCTGCAGCAGTCAAACACACCTTCATGGCCTGCAGAGACGGCGACACTTACAGATCTGCTGACTTATACACAACTGCATCTACGCTACCTTGGCTGCTGTCCTTGGTGGGACTGGACCTGGGCTCCTTGTGGAGCAGACGGGTGGTGCTGCTGGAGCAAGACAACCGTCTCTCATGGTACATCAATGCTAGCACTGCTGCTGGCACGGGGAGCTGCAGGACAAACACACAGATGATTGTTGTCATGGGGATTTGGCAACACTGTCTGCCAGGTGATTCTGTCTGGGAGCACCCTCTCATAAAAAGGAAATACACCTGATCTGTTCCGACCCTGACTGGAAAAGGTCCTGCTGTACATCCTGTACAAGGCTGTAAAAGAGAAACTACCTCCATGTATCAGGCTGTAGATATTCTCAGAGCAGCTAAATGAGTGCTGGACACAGCGCTGCGGCGTGCCAGTCTGAGGGACATGCAGGTAAACCACGAGGACCAACGTGTTGAAACGTTCCAGAACAAGTCAAACACCATCTAAACCCTGAAGGTGTGGGACTCTGCTCCACCGTATCACATCCCAGGCCAAACCTAATGATCCACCTTGTCTTTCACAGCTGAAAGAGCTAATTAGTTTTAGGATTAGGACTACGCCAGGTTGTAAAATCATGGAAGAGAAGCTTTTTAAGAACAGTCAGAAGAGAAAAAGACGGCTGTAACAATTCACATTAATGAGAGCCATGATCCAAAAGGCGTACGACACCCTTGTGACAACCACCCCCTCAACGTTCAGAGGATACTGGGAGGTGTTGTGCAGCGCCGCTCCGTGCCCCACCAGGCTGTTGCGGAGGTGTTCTAGGTCAGAGGGGGACGACGAGTTCATGGTCCAGTTGGCTCCCAGAACGCAGCTGTCCTCTGCCAGGAATGGATCAGCCACCAGGGGGCTGACCAGAGCTCCCAGGCCAGTGAAGAAATGCAAGACCTGAGGAGAGAGACAGACCATTTCACGCTCAGGACTCAGAATGCCCCCGAGGCCGGGTCTTTGTCCCTGAGTGACTCAATAGAGACAATCAAGTTTGCCTTGTAACCGGTGGGATGCAGGTTCCAACCCAGGCACCCGCATTCATGTCCTTGGGTAAGACACATCACTCTTTTTACCAGTTCAGTGGCCTAGTGGTAGAGTGTCCGCCCTGAGACTGGGAGATCACGGTTTGATTCCTGGTCGGGTCATACCAAAGACTTAGAAGAAATGGGACCCAATGCCTCCCTGCTTGACAGCCAGCATTAAGGGTTGGATTGGGGGGTTAAACCACCAAACGGTTCCCGAGCGCTGCCGTGTCTGCAGCCCCCCCCGAGGGGATGGGTCACATGTGGAGAACAAACTTCACACACACATCAGGAAACTGAGCGCCGACCAGAGCTATCCAATAGCATTAGACCGCCGCTTAGGAGCTTCACATTTAAGGAATTCCTCGGCTGATGCAGAGTTGATGAACTTTTCACGGACAAGAAAGTCTCTAAAATATAAATATATGAGAACACGACATGAGAGTAATACTCGTAAAACTACGTGTTTTAGTTGTTTGCTGCTACAGAAGCACATTTATAAACAGAAATGTGAAGTCGCCATCTTAAAAAAACGGAAGGGGTGTGATATGCTTGTCAGCCACTAGATGGCGCCATCGGATAAGAGAAATACTCCAGAAAGCTGCTTTAACGCTACACTCGAGAACAGTGGACTCAGTGGTCTCCTTCAAAAAGCAGCTGGAAACTGGTTGTTCAGGCTGGCTTTGGTGTGGACTTCACCACCCTCGCCTTTCCTGCGATCCACTGATTTCCCTCTTTCCTATTAACTTTCTCTCCCTTTCCTTACATTCTTTAATCACTATTTTTTCCTCATTAAAACATCTTTTTAATCATTTTTAAAAATCTTTTTTTAAATATCCTAATTTTCTGTTTTGTGAAGCTCCTTGGGATTTTTATCTTGAGAGGCTCTATACAGAAGATCGTTTTCTTTCTTCCGTTGTTTCCTTCTGTCAACACTGATAGAGTCCAACCACGTTTCCTACTAACTCCATGGTGCCTGTACTCCTCTGTAGATGCAGTTACATCATCAATTTAGCTTAACTTG
Organism: Nothobranchius kuhntae; assembly: GCA_006942095.1. Classification (NCBI taxonomy): domain Eukaryota; kingdom Metazoa; phylum Chordata; class Actinopteri; order Cyprinodontiformes; family Nothobranchiidae; genus Nothobranchius; species Nothobranchius kuhntae. The sequence goes on from SSNQ01000570.1 coordinate 1,822,347, forward strand.
ATAGATTTTTTTCTCTGGACAAAAAATAATTACTCATGATATTGTGAATGATACTTTATGGGTCACTGTTAGATGGAATTTACATAATTTTATAATATAATAAAAAGTGCCTGTGGGACATTTGAGACTCTTTCACTGAGACGGACGGACGGATAGATAGGTAAACCTACCTGCCTGCCTGCCTGCCTGCCCGCCCGCCCGCCCGCCCGCCCGTTAGCAGACAAGTGTCTCTAAAGCTCAGACTGAGAGACTAGGCTAGTGTTTGACAAGAATCAGTACATTCTTATGCACCACTAAGCTTTACATCAGTGAGCTGCAGAAGGATCTTCTGGATGCCTTCTTCATAACAGTGGGAAATTTTAACCATTGAGTCACTGACTAGTGTCGGTGACTATACAGCAATCCTCATACTAAGCAAGCATGCAGCGACAGTGGAGGGGAAAACTCCCTTTTAACAGGAAGAAACCTCCAGAGGATCCTGGCTCAGTATAAGCAGCCATCCTCCACGGCTCACTGGGGATGGAGAAGACAGAGCAGACACACAGACACACACACACACACACACACACACACACACACACACACACACACACACACACTCACTCACACACACACACACGCACGCACGCACACACACACACACACGCACACACGCACACACGCACGCACGCACACACACACACACACACACACACACACACACACACACACACACACACACACACACACACACACGCACGCACGCGCACGCACGCACGCACACGCACGCACGCACGCACGCACGCACGCACACACACACACACACACACGCACGCACACACACACACGCACGCACGCACACACACACACACACTGACCTGTAGAAAGATGGCTGAGTCCTTCTGGTAGAGCTTCACCAGCTGCAGGTTGCCTATGGTGTCTATGACACCCATGGCTTTACCAGCCAGCGCCATGGCGATGGACAGCAGCAGCACATGGTGACACAGTGGGATGATGGCAAACACAAGTGAGATGATGAGAGTGGAGGAGAAAAGAGCCAACAAGGAGGATGTGAGGCTGGATGAAGAAAAAAAAAACAGACTAAGTTTGAGTCAAAACATCTCAGCCAATCAGAGTCAAGTTAGATTTTTAAACTTCAGACCGGTTTGTGCGTTACACATGATGACATCATTTAGCACGATGCAGTTGCGTAGACAGCACTCTTCATTTGGAGAGGGATCTTCTGGTGGCTGGCTTTCTGCAGCATTTCCAGTTCCACATGTGCCTCATAACCAGGCTCACGCTGCATTCCTCACACTGAAGAACACCAGCCCCATAATCAACAGGCTCTGATGTCTGTTCACTGCACTCGCCATTCAGAGCTCAGTCTAAGCCCCGCCTACTGCACAGCTGCACTTTCAGCACCGCATCTCAACTGAACTCAGCCTTCATTTATAAAGCACCTTACAGGCATGAGCATGCCACCAAGGTGCTGTACAACAAAAGAATAAAACAATAAAACACATAGCGCCACAGATAATTAAAACCTCAAATAAGAATCACAAAATATAAAACATTAGCAATTGCTAACCCACAGAATTAAAAGCCAGATCACAAAAGTAGGGTTTCAGCCTCATTTTAAATACTGCTACTGATGGAGAGTCCCTAACGGTTAGGGGCAGGGCGCTCCACAGTTTCGGACCCGCAACAGAGAACGCCCTGTCCCCTCTCAACTTTAACCTGGCCTTAGGAGGCACAAGCAGCAGCTGGTCCTCAGAGCGGAGTGACCGGGCCGGAACATACGGCTGCAGTAACTCCATCAAATAGGTTGGAGCCACACCATTCAGCGCCTTAAACACCATTAAAAGAAGTTTAACACTAATTCTAAAATCAACAGGCAACCAGTGGAGAGCAGCCAACATTGGTGTCACGTGTTCGTGCTTCCTTTTGTTGTCCAAGAGTCTAGCTGCAGCATTCTGGACAAGCTGCAGCCGGGTTACAGCACCCTTACTTACACCACATAAAACGGAATTACAACAGTCGAGTCGTGAGGTAATAAAAGCATGAAGAACAGTCTCAAGGTCACGTCTAGATAAAAACGGCTTTACTTTAGCCAAACGTCTTAAATGATAACATGAAGAGGATACTACAGTACCCACATGAGCATCCATGCAGAATGCACCGTCCATCTTCACGCCAAGGTTGACTGCTGAAACACCCAAACAGGAGTTCAATTCACCGCAGTCTACGTTTGAAAATCAACATGTCCGCTCGGACCAAACAAGTGCCTCTGTTTTTTCCCCATTGAGACACAGGAAGTTTTCTATCAACCATATCATAATTTCTGTCAGACAATCCAAAAAAATGTTTTATCGTGTCATCACCAGCGCCATCTAGAGGCAAGTACAATTGGCAATCGTCGGCATAGAGATGGAATCCAATTCCAAACTTCGTAAAATGTCACCCAATGGGAGAATATAAATTGAAAACAGCAAGTGTCCCAGTATTGAACCCTGCGGTATCCCTCAAGGCAGATGTGAGAAGCCTGATGAGAAGCCACCCATCCTCACACAAACCATCCTGTCACGTAAATATGATCTAAACCAGTCCAGGGCTTGCCCAGAAATTCCCACATAATGTTCAAGGCGATGGAGCAACACTTCGTGGTCGACGGTATCAAAAGCTGCTGTAAGATCCAATAGGACCAGCAGCACTGGACTGCCACCATCTGTTGCTAAAAGAATGTCATTAAAGACCTTGATAAGGGCAGTCTCGGTACTATGCAACATTTTAAAACCTGATTGGAGGGTCTCTAAAATATCAAAGTCCTTAAAGAAGTCCATGAGTTGAGTGTAGACACATTTTTCAAGCATCTTACCCAAAAAAGGGAGCTTGGAGATTGGCCTACAATTCACTGGTAAGGAAACATCCAACCCAGGTTTTTTTAAAGTGGGTGAATAACTGTTTTTTTTAAATCCGTCGGTACAAAACCAGAAGCCAAACTGTTATTGATTATGTGCAAAATCAGTGGTGCAGCAGTTTGAAAAACTTCCTGAAGCAAACGCAGGGGTAAAATATCTTCTGGTGACCCTCTAGGTTTAGCCTCTTTAAACAGACTGGTGAACTCAGCAAGTGATACTGGATGAAAAGAGACCAGCCGTTCCTCAAAAGACAAAGAGGAGCTTAACACACTAGATTTAGGCAGGGCGTCTCGCAGCATCGCCACCTTGTCGAGTCGGAGGCGTGTACAGGTGAATAATCTTCCGCATTCAGCACAGAGTTTATAGCTGCATACAAAACCCGTGGTTTGTTGGCATTAGCATGCACAAGGTTGGAATGATAGGCAGTCTTTGTGGATTTGACAAGATCCTGATAAGATTTCCAACTTTCTCTAAGGGGCACTAAAGATACATGCAGCTGCATTCCCTTCTTGCAGCCCTGGTGCATTCAGTAGACCACACATTAGCAGCATGATTTGCCTTTTTTGGGCGAAGAGGCGCAATGGTGTCCATAATGTCCTTACAGGTCTGATTAAAATAGAGCAGATCATCCACAAGTGGCCAGTCACCCACAGAAGGCTCGGCCCTACTAAATAACAAGGAAAACTGTCCTGAAGTAGCACTGTTCACAGGACGAGAAAGCCTAATAGGAGCTGCAGAGTCAACAACACTACCCCGCACAGTAATGTCAAATAGTACTGGCTTGTGGTCTGAAAAGACTGCATCCTGAATACACACGTTGGACACCGTGCATCCAAGAGACAACACAAGGTCCAAAGTGTGACCGCATACCTGAGTGGCCCCACCTACCCACTGGGTAAAACTAAAAGAGTTCACAAGATTAATAAAATCTGCAGCCAGTGGTTGTCCAGGGCAGCAAACATGAATACAAGAATGCATAAAGGAACAGGAGTCGCAGGAGCTCCCTAAAACTCTCCAACACACTGAAATATGGCTGCTTTCACATATAATCAGAACATGAAATCCACAGCTGATGTTGTTTTGGTGATAAATAAAGGACACGGTGGCTTGGACTCGTTTGAGTGGAATCTTTCAAGAGAACACCACCTGAAGAACCTGTTCTCTGCTCCCTGGTCACACTCCTGCTGAGTCAGTTGTTCTAATGATGCTTTAGAGATGCTAAGTTGTTTGGTCTGAAAGCTCATTAGTTATTATAAATGATCTTTTGAATCTTTATTTGAACAGAAATTGATTAATAATTACATATAAAATAATATTAATGATCCCTGTTTACATGGGCCTGCTCTTATTAAAGTACTATTTAATACTGAGTATGTCCTATCTTTAAGGATCAGACTGACATGTTTATGTTTATTTATTTGACAGACGCTTTTATCCAAAGCGACTTACAATTACAATAACGGTACCAGTGTGCATTCATTAATCTGTACTCTTTTGAATGACTAGAATGAAGCAATATGGAATGCATTTTTTATTTATTACATTCTTTTCTCATTATTTAGGGTGAATCTTTTATGTACAGTAAAGGCCAAACGTTTGAACACACCTTCTCATTCCAGTGTTTCCCCTACACAGGCTGTGCCGCGACTATGAAATCTAACCAGGACCCAACTGGGTCATCACCATCATCCTCCTCACCATTCTCATCATCCTCATCATTAGTATCATCATCATCCTCATCATTAGTATCATCATCATCCTCCTCCTCATCATCATTCTCATCATCCTCACCATTCTCATCATCATCATCCATATCATCATCCTCCTCATCATCACCATTCTCATCATCATCATTATTCTCATCATTATCATCATCAACATCATTAGTATCATCATCATCCTCCTCATCATCATCATTCTCATCATCCTCATCATTAGTATCATCATCATCCTCATCATTAGTATCATCATCATCCTCCTCATCATCATCATTCTCATCATCCTCATCATTAGTATCATCATCATCCTCATCATTAGTATCATCATCATCAATAGTATCATCCTCCTCATCATCACCATTCTCATCATCCTCATCATTAGTATCATCATCATCCTCCTCACCATTCTCATCATCCTCATCATTAGTATCATCATCATCCTCCTCACCATTCTCATCATCCTCATCATTAGTATCATCATCATCATCATCCTCATCATCATCATCATTCTCATCATCCTCATCATTAGTATCATCATCATCCTCATCATTAGTATCATCATCATCCTCCTCCTCATCATCATTCTCATCATCCTCATCATTCTCATCATCATCATCAATAGTATCATCCTCCTCATCATCATCATTCTCATCATCCTCATCATTAGTATCATCATCATCCTCCTCACCATTCTCATCATCCTCATCATTAGTATCATCATCATCCTCCTCACCATTCTCATCATCCTCATCATTAGTATCATCATCATCCTCATCATCATCATCATTCTCATCATCCTCACCATTCTCATCATCATCATCAATAGTATCATCCTCCTCCTCATCATCATTCTCATCATCCTCATCATTAGTATCATCATCATCCTCATCACCATTCTCATCATCATCATCCTCATCATTAGTATCATCATCATAATCCTCCTCCTCATCATCATCATTCTCATCATCCTCATCATTAGTATCATCATCATCATCATCATCTTCCTCATCATCATCATTCTCATCATCATTCTCATCATCCTCACCATTCTCATCATCATCATCATCATCATCATTCTCATCATCATCATTCTCATCATCCTCACCATTCTCATCATCATCATCATTAGTATCATCCTCATCACCATTCTCATCATCCTCACCATTCTCATCATCATCATCAATAGTATCATCCTCCTCCTCATCATCATTCTCATCATCCTCATCATTAGTATCATCATCATCCTCATCACCATTCTCATCATCATCATCCTCATCATTAGTATCATCATCATCATTCTCATCATCCTCATCATTAGTATCATCATCATCATCATCATCTTCCTCATCATCATCATTCTCATCATCATTCTCATCATCCTCACCATTCTCATCATCATCATCATTAGTATCATCCTCATCACCATTCTCATCATCATCATCCTCATCATCATCACCATACTCATCATCCTCATCACCATTCTCATCATCATCATCATTCTCATCATCCTCATCACCATTCTCATCATCATCATCCTCATCATCATCACCATACTCATCATCCTCATCACCATCATTATCATCATCCTCATCATCATCACCATACTCATCATCCTCATCACCATCATTATCATCATCCTCCTCATCATCATCATCTTCATCATTCTCATCAGAATTATCATCATATCTCTGTGATCATGATGGTGATAAAGATGGCGATGATGAGGGTGAAGAAGATGGTGATGGTGATGAGGATAATAATGATTATGATGATGATAAAGATGGTGATAATGATGGTGATGATATACATATATATATATATATATATATATATATATATATATATATATATATATATATATATATATATATATATATATATATATATATATACACATGTGTATAGGGTGGGCCATCTCTATGGATACACCTTAATAAAATGGGAATGGTTGGTGATATTAACGTCGTGTTTGTGGCCCATTAGAATATGTGAGGGGGCAAACTTTTCAAGATGGGTGGTGACCATGGTGACCATTTTGAAGTCGGCCATCTTGGATCCAATTGAGGGTTGCGGTGACAATCCAACACAATTTTGATCCGCTTCTCATGTGTTAACCTCTTCAACATGTCAATGGCTGTGAACAAAGAGAAACTTGTAAATAACTCATAAAAGAATAAAATTATGTTAAAACCAAGTACACCATTACTTTTCCTGTGAAATTCCCAATAAGTTTGATGTGTCACATGACCCTCTTCCTATTGGAAAAAACAAAAGTTGGATCCAAGATGGCCAATTTCATAATGGCCACCATGGTCACCACTAGGGATGTGAATCTCAGAGCAATTCATGATTTGATTCGATTCCGATTCTCGGGGTGCTGAATCGATTCAGAATCGATTCTCGATTTAAATCGATTCAGAGTCAGTATTAACAAAGAGTGTCGGCTCCAGGATGAACTCCTTTGTTGAAGTTAGTTAAAGCGATGGGAAATTCTTATTTTACTAAACTGGTCATGCTAAAAAAAAGCTAATTTACAACTAAAGTGATTCTAAAACTGTAAACAGAAACAATCTTTTGACCAAAAGGCAACATTTATTTTTGCTTACCTTGTTAAATATAACTAATCTGTAGTTACCTAACAGTAACTTTGAAAGTAATACGGTCAAATACTTTTCAAGTATGTGTAGAAGCAAGTTTAACATTTGAGTCCTCAACCTGTTTAAAAAAGTTCCTCAGATTTCTTACAAAGGAAAATGTGTTCTCTCGTTTATCAATAACTTAAAATAAACACACGAGTCATCCTGAGTACTCACTTATCAACTTAGAAAATAAATATGAGAATATCTCAACTTTCTGAGTAGGGAAAACATCATATTCTAGCTCATCAGCAGATTCAAACATAAATCATCTCAATGTATGGGACCACAAAAGTGAACGGAGGACTGACTCTCCTAACGAAGATCAGAAAACACAAAAGTGCATCTCAAACCTGTAACATGCCAAACATTTGAGTTCCTGGAATCGATTCTGAACCTTCATGAGTAAGAATCCCGGTTCAGACTTGAATAGATGTTTTTCAGCACCTCTAGTCACCACCCATCTCGAAAAGTTTGCCCCCTCACATATTCTAATATGCCTCAAACAGGACCTTAATATCCCCAACCGTCCCCATTTTATTAAGGTGTACCCATAGAAATGGCCTACCCCATCTATCTATCTATCTATCTATCTATCTATCTATCTATCTATCTATCTATCTATCTATCTATCTATCTATCTATCTATCTATCTATCTATCTATCTATCTATCTATCTATCTATCTATCTATCTATCTATCTATCTATCTATCTATCATCTATCTATCTATCTATCTATCTATCTATCTATCTATCTATCTATCTATCTATCTTTCTCTCTATT
>SSNQ01000572.1:0-22294 GCA_006942095.1 Nothobranchius kuhntae
GGGCTTTACTGATCAGGAAACGTCTGCAAGTGAATGAGTTAATAAACACTAATGTAATGAACACATGCGCCATAAACACTGAACAAAGGCGCAATGAACATGCTTAAAAAACAATTTATTAACTCATTCACTGCCATTGACGGCAAAAGTCGTCATTTTAAATCCAAACTTTGAAAATTGCTGGCAGCCAGGGGCTTTACTGATCAGGAAACGTCTGCAGTGAATGAGTTAATAAACACGACTGTAAAGAACACATGCGCCAAAAACACTGAACAAAGGCGCAATGAACATGCTTAAAAAAACCAATTTATTAATTCATTCATTGCCATTGACGACAAAAGTCGTGATTTTAAATCCAAACTTTGAAAATTGCTGGCAGAAAACGCCTTTATTGGTCATGAAACGTCTGGCAGGGAATGAGTTAATAAACACGAATGTTATGAACACATGCGCCATAAACACTGAACAAAGGCGCAATGAATACTCTTAAAAACAATTTATTAACTCATTCACTGCCATTGACAATAGTCGTCCTTTTAAATCCAAATTTTGAACATTGCTGGCAGCAAAGGGCTGACCAGGAACGTCTGGTAGTGAATGAGTTAATAAACACTAATGTAATGAACACATGCGCCAAAAACACTGAACAAAGGCGCAATGAACATGCTTAAAAAACAATTTATTAACTCATTCACTGTTATTGACGACAATAGTCGTCCTTTTAAATCCAAATTTTGAACATTGCTGGCAGCAAAGGGCTTTACTGATCAGGAAACGTCTGCAAGTGAATGAGTTAATAAACACTAATGTAATGAACACATGCGCCATAAACACTGAACAAAGGCGCAATGAACATGCTTAAAAAACAATTTATTAACTCATTCACTGCCATTGACGACAAAAGTCGTGATTTTAAATCCAAACTTTGAAAATTGCTGGCAGAAAACGCCTTTATTGGTCAGGAAACGTCTGGCAGTGAATGAGTTAATAAACACGAATGTAATGAACACATGCGCCATAAACACTGAACAAAGGCGCAATGAACATGCTTAAAAAACAATTTATTAACTCATTCACTGCCATTGATGACAATAGTCGTCCTTTTAAATCCAAATTTTGAACATTGCTGGCAGCAAAGGGCTGACCAGGAACGTCTGGTAGTGAATGAGTTAATAAACACTAATGTAATGAACACATGCGCCAAAAACACCGAACAAAGGCGCAATGAACATGCTTAAAAAACAATTTATTAACTCATTCACTAACATTGACGACAATAGTCGTCCTTTTAAATCCAAATTTTGAACATTGCTGGCAGCAAAGGGCTGACCAGGAACGTCTGGTAGTGAATGAGTTAATAAACACTAATGTAATGAACACATGCGCCAAAAACACTGAACAACGGTGCAATAAACATGCTTAAAAAAAATTTATTAACTCATTCACTGCCATTGACGGCAAAAGTCATCATTTTAAGTTCAAACTTTGAAAATTGCTGGCAGCAAAGGGCTTTACTGATCAGGAAACGTCTGGCAGTGAATGAGTTAATAAACACGACTGTAAAGAACACATGCGCCAAAAACACTGAACAAAGGCGCAACGAACATGCTTAAAAAACAATTTATTAACTCATTCACTGCCAATGACGACAAAAGTCGTCATTTTAAATTCAAACTTTGAAAATTGCTGGCAGAAAACGCCTTTATTGGTCATGAAACGTCTGGCAGGGAATGAGTTAATAAACACGAATGTTATGAACACATGCGCCATAAACACTGAACAAAGGCGCAATGAACATGCTTAAAAACAATTTATTAACTCATTCACTGCCATTGACGACAATAGTCGTCCTTTTAAATCCAAATTTTGAACATTGCTGGCAGCAAAGGGCTGACCAGGAACGTCTGGTAGTGAATGAGTTAATAAACACTAATGTAATGAACACATGCGCCAAAAACACCGAACAAAGGCGCAATGAACATGCTTAAAAAACAATTTATTAACTCATTCACTGCCATTGATGACAAAAGTCGTCATTTTAAATCCAAACTTTGAAAATTGCTGGCAGCAAAGTGCTTTACTGATCAGGAAACGTCTGGCAGTGAATGAGTTAATAAACACGAATGCAATGAACACATGCGCCATAAACAATGAACAAAGGCGCAATGAACATGCTTAAAAAAACCAATTTATTAACTCATTCACTGCCATTGACGACAAAAGTCGTGATTTTAAATCCAAACATTGAAATTTGCTGGCAGAAAACGCCTTTATTGGTCATGAAACGTCTGGCAGGGAATGAGTTAATAAACATGAATGTTATGAACACATGCGCCATAAACACTGAACAAAGGCGCATTGAACATGCTTAAAAACAATTTATTAACTCATTCACTGCCATTGACAATAGTCGTCCTGTTAAATCCAAATTTTGAACATTGCTGGCAGCATAGGGCTGACCAGGAACGTCTGGTAGTGAACGAGTTAATAAACACTAATGTAATGAACACATGCGCCAAAAACACTGAACAAGGGCGCAATAAACATGCTTAAAAAAACAATTTATTAACTCATTCACTGCCATTGACGGCAAAAGTCGTCATTTTAAGTTCAAACTTTGAAAATTGCTGGCAGCAAAGGGCTTTACTGATCAGGAAACGTATGGCAGTGAATGAGTTAATAAACACGAATGTAAAGAACACATGCGCCAAAAACACTGAACAAAGGTGCAACGAACATGCTTAAAAAACAATTTATTAACTCATTCACTGCCATTGACGACAAAAGTCGTCATTTTAAATTCAAACTTTGAAAATTGCTGGCAGCAAAGGGCTTTACTGATCAGGAAACGTCTGCAAGTGAATGAGTTAATAAACACTAATGTAATGAACACATGCGCCATAAACACTGAACAAAGGCGCAATGAACATGCTTAAAAAACAATTTATTAACTCATTCACTGCCATTGACGACAATAGTCGTCCTTTTAAATCCAAATTTTGAACATTGCTGGCAGCAAAGGGCTGACCAGGAACGTCTGGTAGTGAACGAGTTAATAAACACTAATGTAATGAACACGTGCGCCATAAACACTGAACAAAGGCGCAATGAACATGCTTAAAAAAACAATTTATTAACTCATTCACTGCCATTGATGACAAAAGTTGTGATTTTTAATCCAAACTTTGAAAATTGCTGGCAGAAAACGCCTTTATTGGTCATGAAACGTCTGGCAGTGAATGAGTTAATAAACACGAATGTAAAGAACACATGCGCCAAAAACACTGAACAAAGGTGCAACGAACATGCTTAAAAAACAATTTATTAACTCATTCACTGCCATTGACGACAAAAGTCGTCATTTTAAATTCAAACTTTGAAAATTGCTGGCAGCAAAGGGCTTTACTGATCAGGAAACGTCTGCAAGTGAATGAGTTAATAAACACAAATGTAATGAACACATGCGCCATAAACACTGAACAAAGGCGCAATGAACATGCTTAAAAACAATTTATTAACTCATTCACTGCCATTGACAATAGTCGTCCTGTTAAATCCAAATTTTGAACATTGCTGGCAGCAAAGGGCTGACCAGGAACGTCTGGTAGTGAACGAGTTAATAAACACTAATGTAATGAACACATGCGCCAAAAACACTGAACAAGGGCGCAATGAACATGCTTAAAAAACAATTTATTAACTCATTCACTGCCATTGACGACAAAAGTCGTCATTTTAAATCCAAACTTTGAAAATTGCTGGCAGCAAAGTGCTTTACTGATCAGGAAACGTCTGGCAGTGAATGAGTTAATAAACACGAATGTTATGAACACATGCGCCATAAACACTGAACAAAGGCGCATTGAACATGCTTAAAAACAATTTATTAACTCATTCACTGCCATTGACAATAGTCGTCCTGTTAAATCCAAATTTTGAACATTGCTGGCAGCAAAGGGGTTGACCAGGAACGTCTGGTAGTGAACGAGTTAATAAACACTAATGTAATGAACACATGCGCCAAAAACACTGAACAAGGGCGCAATAAACATGCTTAAAAAACAATTTATTAACTCATTCACTGCCATTGACGGCAAAAGTCGTCATTTTAAGTTCAAACTTTGAAAATTGCTGGCAGCAAAGGGCTTTACTGATCAGGAAACGTATGGCAGTGAATGAGTTAATAAACACGAATGTAAAGAACACATGCGCCAAAAACACTGAACAAAGGTGCAAAGAACATGCTTAAAAAACAATTTATTAACTCATTCACTGCCATTGACGACAAAAGTCGTCATTTTAAATTCAAACTTTGAAAATTGCTGGCAGCAAAGGGCTTTACTGATCAGGAAACGTCTGCAAGTGAATGAGTTAATAAACACTAATGTAATGAACACATGCGCCATAAACACTGAACAAAGGCGCAATGAACATGCTTAAAAAAAAACAATTTATTAACTCATTCACTGCCATTGACGACAAAAGTCGTGATTTTAAATCCAAACTTTGAAAATTGCTGGCAGAAAATGCCTTTATTGGTCATGAAACTTCTGGCAGGGAATGAGTTAATAAACACGAATGTTATGAACAAATGCACCATAAACACTGAACAAAGGCGCAATGAACATGCTTAAAAAACAATTTATTAACTCATTCACTGCCATTGATGACAAAAGTTGTGATTTTTAATCCAAACTTTGAAAATTGCTGGCAGAAAACGCCTTTATTGGTCATGAAACGTCTGGCAGGGAATGAGTTAATAAACACGGATGTTATGAACACATGCGCCATAAACACTGAACAAAGGCGCAATGAACATGCTTAAAAAAAATTAATTAACTCATTCACTGCCATTAACGACAAAAGTCGTCATTTTAAATCCAAACTTTGAAAATTGCTGGCAGCAAAGGGCTTTACTGATCAGGAAACGTCTGGAAGTGAATGAGTTAATAAACACTAATGTAATGAACACATGCACCATAAACACTGAACAAAGGCGCAATGAACATGCTTAAAAAAACAATTTATTAACTCATTCACTGCCATTGACGACAAAAGTTGTGATTTTAAATCCAAACTTTGAAAATTGCTGGCAGAAAACGCCTTTATTGGTCATGAAACGTCTGGCAGGGAATGAGTTAATAAACACGAATGTTATGAACACATGCGCCATAAACACTGAACAAAGGCGCAATGAACATGCTTAAAAACAATTTATTAACTCATTCACTGCCATTGACAATAGTCGTCCTTTTAAATCCAAATTTTGAACATTGCTGGCAGCAAAGGGCTGACCAGGAACGTCTGGTAGTGAACGAGTTAATAAACACTAATGTAATGAACACATGCGCCATAAACACTGAACAAAGGCGCAATGAACATGCTTAAAAAAACCAATTTATTAACTCATTCATTGCCATTGACGACAAAAGTCGTGATTTTAAATCCAAACTTTGAAAATTGCTGGCAGAAAACGCCTTTATTGGTCATGAAACGTCTGGCAGGGAATGAGTTAATAAACACGAATGTTATGAACACATGCGCCATAAACACTGAACAAAGGCGCAATGAACATGCTTAAAAAACAATTTATTAACTCATTCACTGCCATTGACGGCAAAAGTCGTCATTTTAAGTTCAAACTTTGAAAATTGCTGGCAGCAAAGGGCTTTACTGATCAGGAAACGTCTGGCAGTGAATGAGTTAATAAACACGAATGTAAAGAACACATGCGCCAAAAACACTGAACAAAGGCGCAATGAACATGCTTAAAAAACAATTTATTAACTCATTCACTGCCATTGACGACAAAAGTCGTCATTTTAAATCCAAACTTTGAAAATTGCTGGCAGAAAACGCCTTTATTGGTCAGGAAACGTCTGGCAGTGAATGAGTTAATAAACACTAATGTAATGAACACATGCGCCATAAACACTGAACAAAGGCGCAATGAACATGCTTAAAAAACAATTTATTAACTCATTCACTGCCATTGACGACAATAGTCGTCCTTTTAAATCCAAATTTTGAAAATTGCTGGCAGCAAAGGGCTTTACTGATCAGGAAACGTCTGCAAGTGAATGAGTTAATAAACACTAATGTAATGAACACATGCGCCATAAACACTGAACAAAGGCGCAATGAACATGCTTAAAAAAAACAATTTATTAACTCATTCACTGCCATTGACGACAAAAGTCGTGATTTTAAATCCAAACTTTGAAAATTGCTGGCAGAAAACGCCTTTATTGGTCATGAAACGTCTGGCAGGGAATGAGTTAATAAACACGAATGTTATGAACACATGCGCCATAAACACTGAACAAAGGCGCAATGAACATGCTTAAAAACAATTTATTAACTCATTCACTGCCATTGACAATAGTCGTCCTTTTAAATCCAAATTTTGAACATTGCTGGCAGCAAAGGGCTGACCAGGAACGTCTGGTAGTGAATGAGTTAATAAACACTAATGTAATGAACACATGCGCCAAAAACACTGAACAAAGGCGCAATAAACATGCTTAAAAAAAATTTATTAACTCATTCACTGCCATTGACGGCAAAAGTCATCATTTTAAGTTCAAACTTTGAAAATTGCTGGCAGCAAAGGGCTTTACTGATCAGGAAACGTCTGCAAGTCAATGAGTTAATAAACACTAATGTAATGAACACATGCGCCATAAACACTGAACAAAGGCGCAATGAACATGCTTAAAAAAAAACAATTTATTAACTCATTCACTGCCATTGACGACAAAAGTCGTGATTTTAAATCCAAACTTTGAAAATTGCTGGCAGAAAACGCCTTTATTGGTCAGGAAACGTCTGGCAGTGAATGAGTTAACAAACACGAATGTAATGAACACATGCGCCATAAACACTGAACAAAGGCGCAATGAACATGCTTAAAAAACGATTTATTAACTCATTCACTGCCACTGACGACAAAAGTCGTCATTTTAAATCCAAACTTTAAACATTGCTGGCAGCAAAGGGCTTTACTGACCAGGCACGTCTGGCAGTGAATGAGTTAATAAGTACGAATGTAATGAACACATGTGCAATAAACACTGAACAAAAGCGCAATGAACATGCTTAAAAAACAATTTATTAACTCATTCACTGCCATTGACGACAATAGTCGTCCTTTTAAATCCAAATTTTGAACATTGCTGGCAGCAAAGGGCTGACCAGGAACATCTGGTAGTGAATGAGTTAATAAACACTAATGTAATGAACACATGCGCCAAAAACACCGAACAAAGGCGCAATGAACATGCGTAAAAAACAATTTATTAACTCATTCACTGCCATTGATGACAAAAGTCGTCATTTTAAATCCAAACTTTGAAAATTGCTGGCAGCAAAGTGCTTTACTGATCAGGAAACGTCTGGCAGTGAATGAGTTAATAAACACGAATGCAATGAACACATGCGCCATAAACAATGAACAAAGGCGCAATGAACATGCTTAAAAAAAACAATTAACTCATTCACTGCCATTGACGACAAAAGTCGTGATTTTAAATCCAAACTTTGAAAATTGCTGGCAGAAAACGCCTTTATTGGTCATGAAACGTCTGGCAGGGAATGAGTTAATAAACACGAATGTTATGAACACATGCGCCATAAACACTGAACAAAGGCGCAATAAACATGCTTAAAAAAATGTATTAACTCGTTCACTACCATTGATTACAAAAGTCGTCATTTTAAATCCACATTTTGAAAATTGCTGGCAGCAACGGGCTTACCAGGAACGTCTGGCAGTGAATGAGTTAATAAACACTAATGTAATGAACACATGCGCCATAAACACTGAACAAAGGCGCAATGAAAATGCTTAAAAAACGATTTATTAACTCATTCATTGCCACTGACGACAAAAGTCGTCATTTTAAATCCAAACTTTAAACATTGCTGGCAGCAAAGGGCTTTACTGACCAGGAACGTCTGGCAGTGAATGAGTTAATAAGTACGAATGTAATGAACACATGTGCAATAAACACTGAACAAAAGCGCAATGAACATGCTTAAAAAACTATTTATTAAGTCATTCACTGCCATTGACGGCAAAAGTCGTCATTTTAACCCTCCAATGCATGAATTATGAAATCTTCAACCATGATATTTTTAATAATTTTTTTCATTCATCTTTAGTTGTGAATGAAACAAATTTCAACAAATATTTTTTGTTACATTTAATAGTTTACAAATAATTTATTACATGTCCACCTCAGTGGACAGCGTGCATTCTGAACATGAAACATGTTGGATTGACTTACTGAAGTCCAAATGGAGGGGCTCTAATGCAATAAAGTCTTCAACAGCTGTGCTTGATAGAAAAAAAATACATAACAATTTTGAATACCTGTCAACTGTAGCGACCGTTATGCATCAAAGGGTTAAACCCAAATTTTGAAAACTGCTGGTAGCAAAGGGCTGACCAGGAATGTCTGGTAGTGAATGAGTTAATAAACACTAATGTAATGAACATATGCGCCATTAAGACTGAACAAATGCGCAATGAACTTGCTTAAAAAAAACAATTTATTAACTCATTCACTGCCATTGACGACAAAAGTCGTCATTTTAAATCCAAACTTTGAAAATTGCTGGCAGAAAACGCCTTTATTGGTCAGGAAACGTCTGGCAGTGAATGAGTTAATAAACACGAATGTAATGAACACATGCGCCAAAAACACTGAACAAAGGCGCAACGAACATGCTTAAAAAACAATTTATTAACTCATTCACTGCAATTGACGACAAAAGTCGTCATTTTAAATTCAAACTTTGAAAATTGCTGGCAGCAAAGGGCTTTACTGATCAGGAAACGTCTGGAAGTGAATGAGTTAATAAACACGAATGTAATGAACACATGCGCCAAAAACACTGAACAAAGGCGCAACGAACATGCTTAAAAAACAATTTATTAACTCATTCACTGCAATTGACGACAAAAGTCGTCATTTTAAATTCAAACTTTGAAAATTGCTGGCAGAAAACGCCTTTATTGGTCATGAAACGTCTGGCAGGGAATGAGTTAATAAACACGAATGTTATGAACACATGCGCCATAAACACTGAACAAAGGCGCAATGAACATGCTTAAAAAACAATTTATTAACTCATTCACTGCCATTGACGACAAAAGTCGTGATTTTAAATCCAAACTTTGAAAATTGCTGGCAGAAAACGCCTTTATTGGTCAGGAAACGTCTGGCAGTGAATGAGTTAATAAACACGAATGTAATGAACACATGCGCCATAAACACTGAACAAAGGCGCAATGAACATGCTTAAAAAAACAATTTATTAACTCATTCACTGCCATTGACGACAAAAGTCGTGATTTTAAATCTAAATTTTGAACATTGCTGGCAGCACAGGGCTTTACTGACCAGGAACGTCCGGCAGTGAATGAGTTAATAAACACGAATGTAATGAACACATGCGCCATAAACACTGAACAAAGGCGCAATGAACATGCTTAAAAAACTATTTATTAACTCATTCACTGCCATTGACGACAAAAGTCGTGATTTTAAATCCAAATTTTGAACATTGCTGGCAGCACAGGGCTTTACTGATCAGGAAACGTCTGGAAGTGAATGAGTTGATAAACAAGAATGTAATGAACACATGCGCCATTAACACTGAACAAAGGCGCAATGAACATGCTTAAAAAACTATTTATTAACTCATTCACTGCCATTGACGACAAAAGTCGTGATTTTAAATCCAAATTTTGAACATTGCTGGCAGCAAAGGGCTTTACTGACCAGGAACGTCTGGCAGTGAATGAGTTAATAAACACTAATTTAATGAACACATGCGCCATAAACACTGAACAAAGGCGCAATGAACATGCTTAAAAAAAATTAATTTATTAACTCATTCACTGCCATTGATGACAAAAGTCGTCATTTTAAATCCAAACTTTGAAAATTGCTGGCAGCAAAGGGCTTTACTGATCAGGAAACGTCTGGCAGTGAATGAGTTAATAAACACGAATGCAATGAACACATGCACCATTAACACTGAACAAAGGTGCAATGAACATGCTTAAAAAACAATTTATTAACTCATTCACTGCCATTGACGACAAAAGTCGTCATTTTAAATCCAAACTTTGAAAATTGCTGGCAGCAAAGGGCTTTACTGATCAGGAAACGTCTGGAAGTGAATGAGTTAATAAACACGAATGTAATGAACACATGCGCCATAAACACTGAACAAAGGCGCAATGAACATGCTTAAAAAAACAATTTATTAATTCGTTCACTACCAGTGATTACAAAAGTTGTCATTTTAAATCCACATTTTGAAAATTGCTGGCAGCAAAGGGCTGACCAGGAACGTCTGGCAGTGAATGAGTTAATAAACACTAATGTTACGAACACATGCGCCATAAACACTGAACAAAGGCGCAATGAACATGCCTAAAAACTATTTATTAACTCATTCACTGCCACTGACGACAAAAGTCGTCATTTTAAATCCAAACTTTGAAAATTGCTGGCAGAAAACTGTACGACTTCCTCGCAGAGCAGATCTCACGAGTCATGTGCTCACACTGTACGACCCAGTTCTCGGATGCGACCTGACAGCTCACACTGTATGTCTGGTAGCAACACGTCGGCCCTAAAAATATGCTAAAAATAGCAGTTTTTACTCAACACGTCAGACTTTTTTTGTCTTGTCTTGCCTGTTGTCCTTCGGGAGTGATGCAGGAGGACACACAGGGATTTATGGGGGTTGGATGAGGAAAACAAAATAAAGAAAGTAAATCTGTGTTTGTGATCAGTTTAATTTGACATGAACACGACAAACAGGCTTTCTTGACAATCTTTGTGAGTAAAAACACGTGTAGAAACAAAAACGAACAGTGTGTGTTATTAGGGAAATAGCGAGCGGCATTGATGCAGGATTGCGCATGCGCCGTGAGCGGTTCTGATACTTTTTGGGTCGCAGCTGCTCGCAGCGCCGCTTCAACAGTGCGATACCCTCACGAGGGACGAGCGAAATTTTAAACACGGCAGAAGTCCGTGCGACCTCACGACTGCTGATCGGCAGCTGGTCACGTGGTGTTAATCGCCTCTCGTAACCCCCTGTACACTACACGACCGCTCGGCGCAAAACTCGCCCTGATGTCGTGGATTCTCGCACGACTGGAAAATCGGCTCAAAAAAGTGAAAAAGTCGCAGAGTGTACGCCCGGCTTTAAGGAACCCTTATCTGTGGGGGGGATTGGAACGTACAACTACAGCCCAATTTAGACACCAACAATAAGACTAAAAGGATGAATCCGGAAACAAAAACAGTTAAAAAAAACTTCTTCAAGAAGGAAACATGATAGATGTCTGGAGGGAGCTGCATCCCAAGGAAAGGAGTTACACTTTTTTCTCATTTCCCCATAGAAAGTACTCCAGATTGGATTATTTCTTTATGACTAACACTGATAGACATAGAATCCTCAGATGTAAAATAGGAGTAAGAAATATATCAGACCATGCAGGGATCTACCTATCTATACATCTAGAGACGGAAATAAAACAAACTAGCTGGAAGTTGAACACAAGCTTGTTAAATGATCCCCATTGTATACAATTCATAAATGACAAGTATAAAAGCTATTGTGAACTAAATGATAATAAAGAGGTATCCCCTAGTATTATATGGGATGCATCGAAGGCAGTAATAAGAGGAAAATTGATCATGTGGTCCTCGAACAAAAAGAAAGAGAAACATAAACAAATGAATGAGTTATTAGCCAAATTAAAGAACTTAGAGACTAAGCACGCCACCGTTAAGGACCTACGACTATTGGAAGAGATTAATTTAACAACACAGGAATTAAATGATATATATGACAGACAAGAGGAATTAAAAGCTAGATTTGTCAAGCAAAAATACTATGATTATGGCCCTAGGGCAAAGAAATTATTGGCTTGGAGAACTAAAAAACAGGAAGAAGAAAGAGGAATTTATTGTATTAAAGATGAAGAGACTCAAATGCTGTGTTATACTGCTAAAGAGATACAAAACTCATTTGTAAACTATTACAAAACACTATACTCGCAGACCCGAGAGGTAGACCCTCTACATGTTAAGAAATTTTACATTCTTTGGACCTACAAAAAATTAATGCAACAGATTACTAAACAAGAACTGGATAAAGCCATTGCAAAGACAAAAACAAATAAAATGCCGGGTAAGGATGGTTATACATCAGAATATTACAAAATCTTTAGAGATCTGCTCTCGCCACTATTATTGAAATGTTTCAACTATGTGTTAGAGGGAGGGGAGGCACCACCATCCTGGAGACAGGCAATAATTTCAGTGATCCCGAAGGGGGGTAAGGACAGAAGGCACTGCAGCTCATACCGACCAATTTCAATTTTAAATATGGATTATAGACTTTTCACCTCGATAATAGCAGACAGACTCAAAAATATAATACCTGAAATTATTGATGAGGATCAGACAGGATTTCTCAAGAACAGACAGATTTAAGACAGCGTAAGACGAGCCCTACATATATTAGATTATATGAATAAAACCCCGAGCAAGTCAGTTGCCCTGAGCCTGGATGCAGAAAAAGCCGTTGATTCTGTCCGATGGGAATACCTTTTTCTGGCTATGGAACGATTTGGGTTCGTAGACTCTTTCATTCAGATGATTAGGAACCTATACTATCAACCCTCAGCGAGAATAAAAATAAATGGGAGTTTAACTGAAGCGGTAGGACTGGAAAGAGGTTGTCGGCAGGGATGCACGCTCAGCCCAGCCTTATTCGCCTTATTTATCGAACCACTAGCACAAGCCATTAGGGAGGACGACCAAATTAGGGGGATGAGGATAGGGAGGACAGAATACAAGATAGGTCTCTACGCAGACGATGTTCTGCTGACTCTCGCGGACCCAGAAAAAAGTCTGCCCAACCTATTGACAAAGATGGAAATGTTCGGAGAACTCTCTGGATATAAAATAAACATCCAAAAAAACCCAAGTGATTACAAATAATTACACACCTACGGCAAGGATCAAAAACATATCCAAATTTAATTGGAACAATGAAATAATTACATATCTCGGTATTAAGATCCCCAAAATACTGACAGACATCTATGAAATAAATTACTCACCCATTACAAAGGAGCTAAAAGAAAACATCAAAAGATGGAGCATACTGCCACTTGATTTATATAATAGAATCGACATGATCAAAATGAATATATTGCCTCGACTACTTTTCCTCTTTCAATCTATACCGGTATATATACACGCCAAACAATTTGCACTATGGAACAGAATGCTCTCGGGATTTATATGGAAGGGCCGCAAACCTAGAGTTAAATACACAACACTACAACTGCCTAGGGAGAAGGGTGGACTTTCCCTCCCAAACTTAGAAAGTTATTTTAAAGCAGCACAATTAAGATATTTACTCTATTGGTGTGAACCATTGTATGTGGCAAAATGGAAAGATTTGGAGATGACACAATTAAAATTACCACTACAGACAATACTAGGAGATAAAAAATTATATCTGGAAAAGAAAAAAGAGTTAAATGAATGGACTAAAACACCTTTAAAGATATGGTTTGACGAATGTGAGAAACATGAATCAGACACCAACATAAAACAACTTAGATGGGTCACAAGCGATGGGGAATTCTCCCCGGCACAAATGGATGGCCGCTATGCGGCATGGTCGACAAAAGGGATCGGACCATTTTGCTCAATAGCAGGGAGGGATGGACTAATAGTTTTGACAAATTAAGGGACACATATGGTCTGGAAAACCTGGATTTTTTTAGATATCTCCAGGTCAGGTCTTATTTCAACAGTAACATAAAAAACACGGAAGAACAGAGGGACGGCCTAGTCTCCCTTATAAAAGAGGCATATCAAAGTAAGATTAAAAACAAAGAAATTACTAAACTTTATCAGAATCTACAATCACTCAAAGACCAATCAACTAATTATATAAAAAATTAAATGGGAAAGGGAAGCACAAATCACCATATCGGATGAAAGCTGGGCAACTATATGTGAAACACAGAGGAAAACTACCAGTTCGGGTTACTGGAGGGAATTCACTTGGAAAAATTTTACCAGGTTCTTTATAAACCCTAAAATAAAATGCAAACAGAGAGGCCAACAGAGAGAAGGACATTGCTGGAGACAATGTGGGGAAAACATGGCAGACCACTTCCATATTTTTTGGAAATGCCCGGTAATTCAGCCATATTGGAGGGAGATGGTCGACACAATGACAGTCGTGACGGGTTGTGAGGTAGTTAAGGTTTTCTGTACTGTTTATTTGGGTGATATCCCATCAGTAGTCCCCACAAGAGACAAATATTTAATGAATATCATGCTGGCAGCAGGCAAAAAAGCGCTTACCAGGAAATGGCTAGAGAAGAATGCCCCAATAAGGAAAGACTGGCAGGGAATAGTCGAGGAAATATATAAGATGGAAAAACTGACAGCCTTTTTGAACCTTAAATTAGATCGTTTTCATAAGAATTGGGAGAAATGGGAGAGATTTACTAACAGCAATACCACGCAATGATGGAGGGCAGGTAGTATAACTAAGGTTTAACCTACTCCCATATGTTTACTGGAAGTGGAAGAGCCTGTTGTGGATACGAACACTTTATAATGGACTGGAAACACCCGGTAAGAACACCATCAGAGGCGGAACATTAACTCATTCACTGCCATTGACGACAAAAGTCGTCATTTTGAATCCAAATTTTGAAAATTGCTGGCAGCAAAGGGCTTTACTGACCAGGAACGTCTGGCAGTGAATGAGTTAATAAACACGAATGTAATGAACACATGCGCCATAAACACTGAACAAAGGCGCAATGAACATGCTTAAAAAACTATTTATTAACTCATTCACTGCCATTGACGACAATAGTCGTCACTTTCAATCCAAACTGAAAATTGCTGGCAGAAAACTCCTTTATTGGTCAGGAAACGTCTGGCAGTGAATGAGTTAATAAACACAAATGTAATGAACACATGCGCCATAAACACTGAACAAAGATGCAATGAACATGCTTACGAAACAATTTATTAACTCATTCACTGCCATTGACGACAAACGTCGTCATTTTAAATCCAAACTTTGAAAATTGCTGGCAGCAAAGGGCTTTACTGTCCAGGAACGTCTGGCAGTGAATGAGTTAATAAACACTAATGTAATGAACACATGCGCCATAAACACTGAACAAAGGAGCAATGAACATGCTTACAAAAAAATTTATTAAGTCATTCACTGCCATTGATGACAAAAGTCGTCATTTTAAATCCAAACTTTGAAAATTGCTGGCAGCAAAGGGCTTTACTGTCCAGGAACGTCTGGCAGTGAATGAGTTAATAAACACTAATGTAATGAACACATGCGCCATAAACACTGAACAAAGGCGCAATGAACATGCTTACAAAAAAAATTTATTAAGTCATTCACTGCCATTGACGACAAAAGTCGTCATTTTAAATCCAAACTTTGAAAATTGCTGGCAGCCAAGACTCCATATGTCCAGGCTTTTGTCCAGTGGACCGTCCAAAAGGACTTCCGGTGCGGTGTACCCACAAGCTACTGGGATTTGTAAGTCACATAAGTCCGATGTCTTTGCAGAGTTAGAGAAACCAATCAATTTAACACCGCTGTCTTGTGAAATACCATCTGTACACATTATATTTTCTGGTTTAATATTAGCATGCGTGAATCCAGAGTTGTTCAGAGAATTGAGAGCAACCAATGTCTGATAGGCAATGCCTCGGATCTCAGATAGATTGAAAGTTGTGCCATTTGCTGCAAAAATTAATTCTGATAATGTTTTTTTCCAGTTTTTCGTAGACGAAACAGGTCCTATCTTTGTACGAAAAACATTCAGAAAAGTGCACTATGTTGCTTTCGTGAAGATTTAGACTTTTCATTTGGGTCAATATCTTAGGCTCTCTCAAATTTTGAGAATAAAATTTGTTTTTCATAATTTTCCTTGCAAAAAGTTAACCAGTTCTGACATTTCTGCACTCTGCAATCTGTCCAAACTTTCTCTCATGCAATATTCTCACGACCTGATAAACGTTTGAGCTGTTTGCAACAGAAATACCTTTTTTAATCATAAAAGGAGAATTATACACACCTTTCTGCGTGTATTTTCCCATTTGAAGTCCTCTTGTTTGAGCTAATCCGAAGTGTCTGTTGATGTGTTCTGAGGTCCTCAGTGAATGACAAAGATTCTGTACTTTGAAGACGTATAGCACTGTGACACGCCCACTCCTTTATATGCAAATGAGGTCACGCGACAGACACGTGCTGTTAGGCAATGCAGCGTCGTTGTTGCTATAGTTACTAGTAATAATTCCTGTTGTTCCCTATGATCAGCCCGGTAGCGCGCGTGCCGTGCGCACGAGAGACGTAAAATACTTTTGAGCCCTTTGTCTGTAAAAGGACGTCACGTATTTATGTGTTTTGTCAATTTTATTTTATTTTTTTAATTCCCCGTTTAAAAACAGGTCACGTAGTTTTGTTTGTTTGTTTGGTTTTTTTCCCTTCATTTTAAATCGCTGATCAGCCTCCAAGCTTTGATTCCCACCTCGTCACCGTGTAACTTTATTAGCGTTAAAAAAGGATGGACCCTCGCACTGCTGGATCAGTGACTGTCGTGCTGGACTCAAAAAATTAAGCTTCCTGGAAACATCAAGAGCGTTACCGGTATGTTGATCACCTAGTGTAAATTATGAAGCATTACAGGATTGATGAGAGACATTTGTCTGTTGTGTTTTCTGTCTAGAATAATCAGATAATAATAATTATCAGAATTAAGTCATTTATAGTCCATAAATCTGGTTCCCAACTTATAAAACTGTAAATGTTAAAGTCCTTCAAAATGAGTGCACAATTGTTATTAAAAGATCAAAAGATAGACCAAAATACATTTTATCTATGTAATAAACTAAATTAACTCGTGTTATTTATTTATTTATTTATAATTATTTTTATTTTAATAAGGCTCACAATAGTGCCAGACTCTAAAACTGTAGCCTGTTAGATTTTGATCCAAATGTGGCCAAAGGTGGTTTAAGGGGCTGTTTACATCTGCTTGTTGTAAAATGAAACAGAGGCAACATGTGTAAACAATAGATTATGACGTCACTACCACTAGATTAGTTAAATTTTGTGCTGAATCCAGGCAAAATGATCATTTCAGGTAAGATTTGTTCATTTTTGTTGCACCATGCATAATCTGGAGAAGTAATTATCATAAAATAAAGTTTGTTGCATGATAACTTAATTCATTTTACCTTTGAAATACACAAAGTTTCACTTTTTTGACTAGTCATGCAGATAGAAATTACACATTTTGTGTCCTTAGTTTTGCTGCACTTGGAGGGAAGCTGAAAAAGTTCAGTTGTATAGCACCTTCTGGGGTTCTACAACCCCCTAAGGCGCTTCACAACACCATGTATCATTCACCCGTGTACGCAGACATTCACAAGCTGGTGATGATGAGCTGCAATGTAGCCACAGCTGGGGTGCACTAATGGAAGCAAGGCTGCTCAAAACTGGTAAATGGCTTTTTTTATTTTTTGCCTTCTACGGTTGAACAGCAACAGATTGCAACAAAGCAGGACTCAATCCCACAACCCTCTGTTTGCGATGGCCACTTAACTCCCCTCCTACTGTTTTTGCCAGGTATTTATAAATGGTGGTACTCAAGAAGAACGAAGTAGACACATTTAAAGCATTTGGTCGTTTATTTTCTTAGAGGTCAGCTGACTTCTGGAACTCTGTCTGGCCCCGTTGTATGCCTTGGAATGTGTACGGGATATCAGTGTTAGGCTCTCCATTGTTTCCCGTGTTAATTTGGTTGTTCTTGCTGAGGCTCTTATTGCTATTCAAGTTGGTCCGAGCAGTTTCCACGACGCAGTTTTCGACCAGGGAGCTGTCAGAGTTGGAGTCTCCTTGTCTTAGCACATTTCCCAGGGAGGTCTGCAGGTAACGCCTGTCAACACTGACAGCTGAAAGAAATCAGTGAGAGAAACAATTCAATTCTAAAATACTTTATTAATCCCAGAGGGAAATTGATTAAACAGAATTAAACAGAAATCTCTGTTTGGCTCACCTCAAACAGCCAGGTGATGAGGACGGTGAAGCCAATGAACATCACGATGTGGATGAAGGACTCCAGGAAAGCGGGTTCAGCTCCTTCACCTGGTGTCCGTAGTTAAAGGCATTGGCCAGAGGCAAAATTCCTTTGAATGGCAAGTGTAAAGAAGTATTAAAACCTTAGATGAAAAAGGTTTTTGGATTTTTACGGCTGGAATTATAATAAAATCTGATGTTTTTCACTGGCGTGGCAAAAAGAGAAGCTAGCTAAGCCCTGGGCAGCTGGTGACGTTTCACAAGGAGATCTGCTGAAACAGCTGCAGTAAACAGCCTCCCACTCCGGTGTTTCTGCGTTAGCGTTATAGCAGAATATACGTGTCATCAGTCAGATGTAGCTTCTGAAGCCTCTGCTAGTGGTGGTTGGAGGGATTGGTGGCACCTGTGCTTGTCAGCCTCACCTCTGTCAGTGCGCCCCAGAGCAGCTGTGGCTACATTGTAGCTCATCACCATCAGTGTGTGAATGTGTGTGTGAATGGATGAATGATACACTGTAGTGCAAAGTGCTTTGGAGACCTCTGACTCTGAAAGGCGCTATACAAGTGCGGGTCGTTTATCGTTTATCCTTATATTCTCTGGAATATGGCAGTGAGAACGGATATTGGATTACCGGAGAAGTTCAACCAAACTCCGACCCCGCTAGCTGGATATCACTACTGGAGGGGCAGACATAGGACCGTTTGACTCAGAAGACCCATGATCCGATTTAGACATCGAGGAGGACTCGACTACAAAATCTGTACAGTTTGGTTAACGTTTGTTAAATATATCATTTCTGTGCTGGTTGTGCTTCCACCAGGAGCGCTAAGCTGACGAGTTCTCAGCTCATCTTAGCTCCATCATCTGTCTTAACATAATTCAGCAATCTGCAGATGAATAAAATACATATATAGATGGTAAAGTTATACTATATTTCTACAATTTTAATGCCGAGTCTGGCCAATACCTTTAAACAACCCCCCACAATGCGGGTGAAAAATTGAGGCCAATGCTGAAGTGGCAAAAATGCAGTTCCACCCTCATCCGCTGGGGGCTGGTGTCAGAAGCGAGCAAATCCTCATTGACTCCCATGTTAAAAATACCTATTTCACAGCAGAAATAAACATGTTTACAGCCTGGTTCCAAAACACGTTTTTGTTTAAATGATCTAGTTTACACTCATGACAACTCTGAGATGGGTGAATTTTTTCTCACTCTTCTGTTTAAGTGTATTAAAAGCCTAAAATTCTTTTTTTTTTTATCGTGTCCTGTCTGGCTGTGAAGCAAGCAGAATTGATGTCTGAATGCTGGTAACAAGCCTTACAGATTTACTCTCAGGTGGAGCATTAAAGCGTCTGCTTTTAATGTCACGCCTGATACTTAAAACTTTATTATTATTGTTTTTGAATGCTTTGTAATTCCGACCAGACACGGAGACAGAGGTGAAAGAGAAAGGAAAAGAAAAGGTGGGGAGAGGGTTCCACAAAAATAAACAATAATGAACAAGAGTCTGCTTCTAGACCTGCAGAAAAAGACAAAAAAAAAGCAAAAGGGCAAAAAAAAATGGGACACAACAACAATACAACAAGATCAAGCTATCACTGCGTCAACTTGATGAGGAAATATATAATCAACACTGCTTAACTGAAGAATCACGATAATAAATCACAGTGCATTAAGTGCCCACCATAGTCTTAAGACCTGTGTTGAACGTGCCCAAGCCCATACTTTTGAGAGCACCATGTGAGCACCTGTGTGTGTACACGCGCTTGTTTATGTAAGGTTTCTCTATAGGAGCGTCCAACAGAGAGTGTGAGGGACCACAGATCCGCCCTCCAAAGATGCGCAGGAGACGGGCGGAGCTCCAAGTCTCAGAGATCCAGGCGCTGCCCCAGAACACAGGAACCCCAAGGAGACTGCAACCAGAAAGGCCCCCGCCCCCCTCGAGAGGCACAGAGGATCGCCCCGGGAGATATCAGCGGCAAGCCCACAGGCCCGCCCGCAGCCTCCCACCCCCTAGCCGGCCGAGCCCGGGACCCAGCGACCCGGGACTCAGGGGCGACCACCCCCGCCGGGGACCCAGCAGAGCCCAGGGACCCAGACCCCACCAGGCAGCCACCGGGATCTATCAGGCAGATGCCAAAATCTTAAACTCCCAGACCCGGTTGCCACGAACACTCAGGCAGACCAAGGCACAACCCCTCACACCAGGTGTGGCAGGGGGAGGGGGAACGAAGATCTATATCATCAAAAGAAGTTCCAGGAGAGGGGAGGAGTCAAAGGCCCCACCTGACATATACAGTCATACACAAACACAGTCACACACTCCCTCCCTCATGCTCACACATACACATACAACCAAAGACTTACAAAAATGCACGCCGGACACCCACTCATGCTCCCCATACACACCCTATTCACTCTGGTCCCGGTACTGCTGCACATTGGGTACAACCATCACCGGTAACCAGAGTTTGACCCTTTCTGCTGGGGTGCTGATGAGCAGGCTCCCCCGCCCAACGCTGAGCACAGCAACCCACCACCCCAGACCCCAACCAGACGGCCAGATCTCCCTCCTAGCCTCCAGCCCCAGGAAGCCAAGCAACAACAGAGGTGGCTAAGACCCCTAGTCTCCCTCCGCCTGCTCCAATATAGGGTTGTGTGATTATGAGGTGTATTCCATGGCTGTGATGAGCGGGCAGTGCGGGCATCATCCGGCCTATGCCAGCTGATGCCACTGCACCACCCCATTTACACCCTCAGCCCTCGGTGTCTAAGTGCGGTTTAAAATTGGAAGTGGGCACCGGCACCCGGGAGGAGGCTGAAAGATCTCCCTGCCAAATGCCTTTGAATGTGCTCACTCCCAAGGCCCTAAGTGTGTGTTTGTGTGGAATGTCGTCAGTGGAAGTGTATAAGGTGCAAATAAAATTGGGGGGCAGGTTGCCACAGGAATGCGGAAATGGGATCCATACCCGCACTCCCTGACTTGCCCACCCCCAAGGTCCTATGTTTATGTTTGTGTGATGATGTGAGGGAGCAGGAGGAGAGAAATATGCGGGGATGGGGAGGAATGGCTGGTTGGGCTTAGCCCTCCAGGGAGCCAGCTCCCCTACTGGCCCCAATAGGCACCTCTGTTGTCAAACTGCCACCCAGGGCATGGAGACCCCAGCCCATCCTGCCAGGGCCCAAAGCAGTAGCATTACAGAGCCCCACGGAGTCCGAGGGCACCAACCCAGCCCCACCCCAGCAGAATATCTATGCCCATCAGGGCCGTGCAGAGACCTTTGACGGGGCGGGTGCTCAAAGTAAAAAAAAGGGGCACTTATAGAGCAATCCAATAAGTTAGAAAATTCAGATAATGAGACCCTTGGGTTCAAACAACATAATAAAAATATATAAATTAGTGTCATTAGTGTTAATGTTAGTTCATAAACAATAGTTTTAGTTTATAAAGCTGACTTATATCTAGAGATGTTACAACCACATTTTTGCCCCTGATCCGAGTCCAAGTTGTTTGATTTTTTATTATCTTCCAATACTGAGTCCTGTTCTGATACCAGGTGGTGATGCAACGCATTATAAAAGAAGAAAGAAGTCGTCCTTCTGTCTGTATTTGTCATTTTGTTATTTTAGCCTGAAAAGGTCACTCATTCAGGAAGTACATTTAACAGGAATCAAGATACTTTATTGCTATTGCACAGGTGTACAACCAAAGATATTTTGTGCTTACTAAAGACAGCTCTAGTAAGAGGTAGTAAAATAAATGTAAAATAAATGCACCACAGAGACTTATCCAGTGTGATCTACAGCTATGTTAGCTGAGATCTTTTTCTGTCAGTAAAAATTCTTGATCCCATTCCATGATCTCACTGAACTTAACACTAAACATGAGAGCTCTGCTACCAACCTAACAACATCTTTTACACAAAGGCACCATCATCACATACGTGGCAGGAGTCTCAGAGAAACTTAGAAGAATCTTCTCCAAACACAACATCCCGGTAAACTTTAAACCCAACAACACCCTCAGACAGAACCTGGTCCATCCAGAAGACAAAACACCCAAACAGAAGCTCAGTGGGGTCGTTTATGCAGTCCAGTGTAGGAGCACTGT
>SSNQ01032342.1:0-10008 GCA_006942095.1 Nothobranchius kuhntae
TGCAAGTAAGGGTAAAAAAGTATCTGATTAGAAGGCTACTTGAGTACTGAGTATCATCTGAACTAATATTTTTAAAATGATGACATCAAACAGACAAAAAATAAGAAGTTATGGGCAAATATTGGTATTTTAAAGACTAAAGGGAAAAAATGTAAACAACATAATTACAAAATAACACATTTTAGGCTAAATTTAGACACAAACTGAGGACAATATTTCCTGACATACAGGGTTTATTTAATTGTGTGAAAATGTAGCACGTTTAAAAAAAATACCACGATAATACCGAAAACCGTGGTAATTTTGGTCACAATAACCGTGAGGTTAAATTTTCACACCATGACAACCTTAATACAGACCATTTTAGATTAGGTTACATTTCCTTTATTCCCAGATTATGTAGTTTGTAGCACCCATTATAATGTTGTAGAAAATTTCTGGCCAATCCACGTGATCGGTATCGGTGATCAGCATTCTTTGAGATCGGTATCGGTGATCAGCAGCAAAAAACCTGATCGGTGCATCCCTAAAAGTGTGTAAGGAGACTGATCGGTTATTACTTGACGTTGTTTGGAAAAACAAGACCCACTTTCTTAAAAAATCCTCCCTAATGAATGTGCTTGAAAATGGTGGTTTGAACTTGCTTCCCTTTTCTTTATTGAATAATACTTTTAAAATTAACTGGATTCGTCAGTTTTTCAAGTCTCCTACTTCTATCTGGCATATAATACCCAATCACATTTTATCCCAACTTGGTGGTTTAAAGTTTTTCTTGATTTGCAACTATAATCAGGGCCTGAAATTCACTGCGGGATTGCGGGTATTGTGCGTTATATAGTCGCTTTTGGCAAATCCAGTTTTATAATGCGGGAAAGTCCCGCACAGCCTGCAGCGAATGTGGACGTTTGTATCGGAGCCATTAAAATCCCACAACATCGAACCCATTCTTCATCTTGGTGATTGGCAGCGCGCTGGATTATTTTATTTCTCTCCACTTATCAAAATACGAGCTCAGTCCCATGCTAGCAGCAAAGCAGTGCTTCGGTTGTCGGATTTAACGCCTGCACGCAGACATGGACCGCTGGTTAAAACGGAAATCTAACAACGAAGGGGAACCTGCTCCCAAAAAAACTTTACAAGAAGTCCCCAGCGCGGAAGGCAGCGAGGGAGGAGGCGCTTTAGGCAGGGCGGGAGGCAGCGCTGATTCCAGCGATGCTGTGAATGAGACGGATCCTCCAGACTTTCAAAAAGGTAGCGTCACTGAAAGTAACGTTAGCAAGCAGCCTAAAGATAAGTTTCAGGCTAACTGGCTCAGACTGTATCCCTGGCTTGAAAATAATAATGGTGAAATGAACTGCTCCATTTGTAAAATGTACGGCGCTGTGCCTTTTGCAAGTCGATGCTACAAAACATCAACTTTACGTCGTCACGCTGATGGTGTCTCTCACACTGCAGCAATAAAAAGAAAACGTGAGGCGGATTCAGCAAAACATGTAATGGCCAAAGCTATCGAAGATGCAAATTTACAGTCTGCTGCAGAAATGAAGGGGCTCCTGAAAACTGCATATTTTATTGCAAAAAATGAAATGGCAAAAGCTAAATGTTGCCATGTGGTTAAATTCCTGAAAGAAATGGAGCGTCCTGCTTTCAAAAAACTTACAGAAACATCAAGCTATGGTAGCTACGTCAATGAAAAAGGACTGTCAGAAATGCAGCAAGCTATTGCAAGCACACTTGTGGAAGATGTTGACAAAGCTGTTGAAAGAAGTCCCGTGTTTTCATTAATATTGGATGAATCTACTGACATTGGTAACACCAAACCATGATTATCTATGTCAGGTTCATAGATGACAACAAGGTCAAAATAAAACTGATAAGGAATTCTGAAACTGCTGATGGAAGAGCAGACACTATTGTTGAAGATGTAAAACAGCTATTGACAGAAAAAAACTGGATGGAAAAAAACTTGCTGCAGTTTGCACTGATGGAGCTGCTGTAATGACAGGATGCAGACAAGGAGTTATTAAAAAACTCAGAGAGCTATACAATCCAGACCTGGTACGAATCCACTGTACGGCTCATCGTCTCGCACTTGCTGCCAGTGATGCAGCCAACTCTGTGCCACAGGTGAAACAGTTTCATCAGGATTTGAGATCAATTTTTATTTTTTTCAGTAATTCTGCTGTCAGAAGCAACAAGCTGCATGAATTGCAGAAACAGCTGGATGAACCCCAACTGAAGTTCACCCAGCCGCATGCAGTAAGGTGGCTGTCAATTCACAATGCAGTGTCAGTAGTGTGTAGATCACTGAAATCCCTGAGCGATGTCCTGGAGCACATGGCTTCCTCTAATGCACAAGATGCTGACAAAGCTAAAGGTCTGCTACTAGCTGTGAGACAGTTTAACTTTGTGGCCCTTTGTCACATGATGAAGGACGTACTGATGCATGTAGTCCTTCTCTCAAAACATTTTCAAAGAGAAGATCTGGACTTCTCCACAGCACAGCCAATGGTTGAAAGTACCAAAGAAGCCCTGAAGGAAATAATCGTCCACCCTGGCCCTGCAGAAACTGAATTCTTCAGCTCTCTTGATGGAAACAAGTTTAAAGGAGACAAAATTTTTGACTGCCACACCCAAAAACCAGCCTTTGATGACATGAAGAGCAGGTACGTGGGATCTTTAATAACAGAGATTAAGAGAAGATTCCCCTGTGAGACACTGGATGTTCTGTCATGGTTTACGATTTTGGAGCCAAAAAAAGCCATTATGGCAAAAAAGTCAGATAACTTTTCTCATTATGGCCTTGAAAAACTCGACAACCTTCTTGCACACTTCTCAAACTATGTAAGTGCAGTGGATGGACACTCGGAGTTTGCCTTGCTGAAGCAAACTATGGTTTCCAGTGACTCGTACGCCTCATTGACCTTTCAGCAGTTTGCAGAGGCTGTTTTGAGTGACCATCGGGGTGTGTTCACTGAAATGGAGAAGCTCATTAAGATCGCTTTAGTCATCCCAGTTGCCAGTGTGTCATGTGAACGCGGATTCAGCACGCAAAACAGGCTAAAAACAAGATTCAGAAATTCTCTGAATAACGCAAACCTCACCAATCTGATGCTGATTTCAGAGCTTGGCCCTCCGCAAGAGCAGTTTGATTTCAACAGAGCTTTTATCAAATGGAAAGAGATGAAGCAGAGGAGACAGAAAACAGAGAGGACAGAGGACCAAGCGGAGCGTGGGAGAACCCCGCTCCAAAACTAATTAGTACTGTGAGCTAACAGAAACATTAATGTACATAGTTGCAATCGTGTTTGATGCCGCATCAACGAAACTGTTTGTGTTTAAAGTTGGGTTAATGAAAATTCATCTGTTTGAGTTCGAATAATTCAGAGACAGAAATCAGAGTAAGAAGAGAAGATGGAGACAACAGATAAAGAAGCACAAACAAGAGCAAAGATGCAGCCCAGAGAGTTGGACAACAAACTTCAGCAATTAAAATTGTTCAGATAATTTCTAATACCAGTGCAGCAAAAAGGAACATTTTTATTTGATTTTTATACTTCAAAGTTATTACAATGGAGAAAGATGCAGTGTTAGAGGCCAAGAAAAAGACAACATTTGGACAAAAGAAAAGATGGCCACAGATGCAGCTATGAGGACCACTAAGGAAAATAAAAAAAAAGTTAATAAATGCATCAATCTGAGGTAAGAATACAACAATGTTAAGGCCTGTTGTTAATCCCACAAGTAATTCCTGGAAAGTTTATATGTATTTTTTTACCTTCTGTGTGAGGAAAGAAATCAGGCAGAGGAGATGAAACAAAGAAAGGGACAAGAGCAACGAAGATGAGAATGCTGCAGGAGTCCAATGAAAGCTGCTTGTAAACGTGATGTAAGGTATGATTAGTACAACATAAGACTGCACATTCGGTAATACCCCCCCCCCCCCATATATATAAATTCCCCCTGTACAGACATATGTGAAGGGGGAATTCCCCCGTTTTTAGAAGTGAATTTCAGGCCCTGATAATGTGGAAAAGCTCGAGGTAAAGTTATAAGGCTTCGATCGCCAGGCCTTCCTCTCATGGACACTCATGGACAAGCACAATTTCTCACCTCACCGCGACTTCATCTGGAATAATAAGGACATTCTTTATAAACACAAGTCTCTGTTTTTCAACTCATGGTTCCAGAAAAACATAATTTTAGTAGACCAACTCTTTAATGCAGAAGGTCAGTTACTTTCCTATGGTGAGTTTTTACAACAGTATAATATTCCGATTACGCCGGGCAAATACGCAAAGGTTTTTGGAGCCATTTCTCCAGGAGTGTGTATGTTATTCAATCAGAGACCTAGATTAGATTATAGTCAGTTCTCTCCTGTTTTTTCTCCAGTTCTGTCCCCAATCGGTGAAGTTTGTTTTAATTACTCTCCTAATAATAAAAACAAAGCAATTAGAACTCTCTTTCTTAAAGACATGACATCTGTTCCATGTGCCGTATCATACTGGAATAGATTTGTGGATGACTTGACATGGAGGAAGGTTTGGCTTCTACCCGATCAATTTCTGATCACTAACAAGGTTAAAGAAACTTCCTTTAAACTATTACATAGATTCTACCCCTCTAAATGTTATTTTAAAAAATTTTAAATCAGACCTGGATGTATCTTGTACAATTTGTGAAGATCTTCCAGAAACAACAACTCATCTTTTTTGGCTGTGTACTCATTCCAAACGGTTTTGGCAGTGTTTCTGTGACATCATCTGCTGTAAATTCTCTGTCAATTTTAACATTTATTGGAAGCAGGTTTTGTTTGTCCTTCACCAGAATATTTTTAATAACTATTAAATGTTTTATTAATCTGTTATTTCTCTTGGCCAAATTTCATATCCATAAAAATAAATTTCTTAAAAGCAAACCCAACTTTAACTGTTTCTTAGTGGAGGTCAAGCATTATATGGACTGTATCCGGTTCTCACAAAACCAGAAGGCTGTAAAGACTACTCAAATATGCACCCGCTTTAAGATAATCTGATGCTGATTTATTACTATCTCTGTGTTGATGTTCTCTCTAGATATATGCCACTGTAATCGGTATTTTTCTGTACACCCATCTTTTTTATATCCCCTGGCACTTTTACATTTTTGTGCACTTCTCACTTTTCTTATACGTTGTCAACTGTGAGCTTGTAAACTTATTGTCACATTGTATATTCTATTTTTGTTAATAAAGGTTCATAAAAAAATTAACTCCAAAATATCTAAACTGGAGTACTTCACTTGCCAAGAGTGATTACAGCATCCACTTTGACTCTGGGAGGTTGAATCAGTCTTTATTTCTTTATAGAATTTGTTCTACACTTCACATCACACAGGGGCATTTACGTCACCTTTATTTACCATAAATGGCTAAAACTGGTCCTTTTCTGCCACAATAATCACGTAATTTATGCTAATCCTAAAGCTCTTCCCCTCGGTACCCGCTGGTGTTTCTTACCTGCTGTGTGTGAGCTGCTCTGTGGTTTCCAGCTCATATCCGACAGTCTGCGCTGGCCACCGAGCCCTTCCTCGAACTGGGCCATGGCTTCTTCAACCTTCCTGATTTTTTCTCTAGCAATAGCTACTTGCTTGGTGACAAACTCCATCAGAGACTCTCCTGAATACATGTTTAATATTCACCTCACAAGGCTAAACAACAATAAACTAACGTTGCTAACGGTCTTCTTTTTCAGTTCCTTCCTCTTGTCCACGAGGCTGAAGTTATCTTCCGTTCCCAACTATTCGGGAAACGGCTAAAAGGGGCAATTTTGTTTGTAAACAGGAACGCCCCCTGTTAGCAGAGTGTCGTTTCACGCAGCGGTCGGTCCAAATATCCCAAGCGGAGTCCCAGATTCAAAGGTAGGAAATAAACAATAGATACAGAGCTTCTTGTTTCAATGGTCTTCACTGGCGCCAGCAACTTTGCAGACGCCAATGCTCCCGTTTTATTGGTGCATCATGAGGTTAGCGGTCAACATACATGTCCTTCATTGGTTATCTTATTATGATGTCATCTTCACTTCCTCTTTTTTCCTTTTCACAATAAAAGCGTATTTATACACTTTCTTATTTACAGATATATAAATAAACACATGCAACATACAACAGGGCATATTTTACTGATGCTTATGTGATGGGACAGACAGATCTCATCTGGTCCCCTCCCAGTAAGGAGCCAGGTGGCTCACATTAGAGTGATTGCAGGGTGGGGTGAGTCATCTAATAAAAGGCAGCTGCCTCCTCTTTTCAGCAGGACAGCTTTGGTATGGCACTTCAGGTGCTGGGGTAATGAGAAACCCCAACTGCAAGCAGCGATTGTAAGTACTCTCCCTCCTGTGCGGCCTTAGCTAATGCTCGTTGCTCTATCTTAACGTGTTTGGTACCATGTGATTGCAGACCGGAGCTGCATCTGCTGCTACAGCGTTAAACTGCACCCAGATACTCCTAACCAGATCTCGGCCCGTGTGTGTGTGGCAGCCGTATTAAGGCTGATTTGACACTTCCGGGTTGAAGACCGGCGGTGGGTCACCGGCCTCCGGTACGGAGTCAGGAAGCAGAGGAGCACCAGAGCAGTTCTCAATTTCTGAAATAATTTATGACAACTGCTACCAATGTGGATTGTGGAATAAAAAGAGATAAACTGTTAGTTTTCTCAATATTGTCATTGCAATCGGGGCAGATACCGCCATCTGCCGGCTTAAAATGGTTATTTTTATTTTTATTTTTTTTTATTAGTGAACATCAATCACATTACATTGTAACAACAACCAAGACTCAACAAAAACAAAAAGAACAACTCAGTAGATAAACCAAAACCTTATAACTAGACCATTAGAAATATTCTAATCAGCAGAAACAACCGGATTTATAAGATTAACAAGACACAATAACGAAATAAAAATAAAATAACTAAAATAAGATAAATACAATATTAATATTAATACTACTAATAACACAATAATACATATTTAAAGACAGAGGACCTTAGTTCACAGGATCTTCACTAAATCTGACAAGTGTAACAGCCTGTATAGTCTTTACCTTTTTAAGAGATTTGCAAAATAGAATAAAATCGTTTCGGAAAAAAGGAAAGTTTGGCTTCACTTTCATAAAACGGCATTTGGGAATAAAAAATTTCCCAAAAATTATCAAATTGTTAACAACGAATTGAATCTGATTATTTTTTTCTATACACCCAAATTGAATAGTATTTTATGTGAATAAGGGGATATTGTAACTCTTTTTGAATAAAAGCCAATTGTATACATCTAACCAAAATGTATTTACCGATTTGCAATCATAGAAAAGGTGTTTCTGAGTTTCAATTTCACTATTACATACATAAATTATCTTGTATCTTAAATCTGATATTTAAAAATTCTTTACATGGATATATATTATTAATCGTTTTAAAGTGAACTTCCTTCATTTTGGGAGAAGAGGATAAGAAATAAAATCTGTTCTTATGCCTTTGGTATCTTTGATTGAGAAAATCGGAGAAAGAATTTTCCTTCTGACAGGAATAAGGAATAACTTGTCTGACAAGACTGCTCTTAGGTAAGAGTTATTACATTTACGGTCTGTAAAACTCAAGTCACCTATAGATAATTTAGGAAGCTTAGGTGTATTTGTTCCATGTTGAATACTTTGACTGACCATCTGGCCAACAGCTGGAGAAATAGCCTTTATAACTCTAGAGTATTCTGTTACAGAACAGTCTGTATCATACTTAATTTTGAACTCAGTATGCTCCAGAAACTTACCCTTACTGTCCATCAGCTGCATTATGGCCCAAACTCCTTTATCCATCCAACTTTTATAATACATGGATTTCAGTTTATACAGAACAAATCTGTTATTCCATATAGAGGAGGAATGTGGGCTAAAGTTGTGCGAGTAGATCATTTTCCAGTACATCAACACTTGTTTAATATAGTTAGAAAGTTTGATGGGTAATTTAAGAGGATCAAAATCTTAAAAGCTTAAAATGGTTATTGCAGTACATTTTAAACAACTTGGAAGTGAAAAGGCTGTTTGTCACTACAACGGATTTGGGGATGTAGTTTATTGTTAATAGATATTGTGGTTTTACAACAGTAAAGTTTTGTATTGTGTATATGGATTTATCACTCTCTGTAATGTGAAGGGACTCCAATAAAGTAGACTTAGAACACAATAAAACTTTAGTAAAACCAAGACCTATGCTGTTTAGTCTTGTACCTCAAATCTGGAGAAAACTTTGAGGTTCTTCTCATCTATGATAAAGGAACAGAACTTGTCATAGTCATTTTTATTTTCAAAAGCAAAAGTCAAATGTTCTGCTGGAGAGTCATAATCATGGTCCTCGTTCCAGCTTTGAACTGCC
Source organism: Nothobranchius kuhntae (assembly GCA_006942095.1). NCBI lineage: Eukaryota > Metazoa > Chordata > Actinopteri > Cyprinodontiformes > Nothobranchiidae > Nothobranchius > Nothobranchius kuhntae. Next base: position 8,405 of record SSNQ01032342.1, read on the forward strand.
TCAAGGACTTCCTGCTGTTCTTCCTCATCCATGGACAGAACGGATGGCACTTTAACCATTCCCTCAAACAGTGTTCCTTTACCCTCTCGGCTGCTGCCAGCGTGTCTGCCAAAATACTGCTTTCCTGTGAAAATGACACACACACACACACACACACACACATATATATATACATATACATGCAATGTTTATGCATGTATGCTGAAAACCCCTCTTTGATTTCTAAGTAGAACTTGCAAAATTCCCGGGACATCAAACACCCTCCGCCCTCACTGTAAATAAATACATATATACTATATACTATGCTTGTTACGTGTGCTTTACCTTTGGAGTGTCATCATTAATGGCCAGTTCTGCTTTTCTGTGAGGTCAGAGAAATCATAGCATTTCAAAATTACAGCTTATTATACAAGCTCCTAACAGGAGTCAGCACCCAAATGTTACTATACCCTTCATTGTCAATGAATGTCTTGGTCTTCATAAGCAAGTCTTCTGCTCGAAAACGGCAGATGACATTTGTAGTCTGCAACCACTGAATCAGAGCCTATAAAACAATTTTACATCAAATTAATTTGGAAAAAGTTAGAATCTACATTATGCAGATGTTTGACCACATTATTATTGTGAAGGCACCAGTGGCGGCTGGTGAAAAATATTTTTGGTGGGGCTGTGCTATTTTTTATTTTTAAACAAACTTGTGCTTTCTGAGCTTTGTGCACAACTTCACTATTTCCTGAATTAAGCACAGCTCTTTTATTTCCTGTCTTACATCATTGGACAAACTGATTAATCCAGGTGTGTCTGACTATTGGCACGCTGCCTTGCAGACCAAGGTTGAAAAATACTGCATCAAATTGCACATAAAATAACACGACCATAAATGGTAAATAGGCAATGCAAGAGGCAAGTAACAAAAACATTTTGTTTAATTTCAACATTTGAGTGAACACGAAAAATTATGAGCAGGTCACTGTTACAGTAATGGTAGTAAACACTACTTAGACAAAATGCCAGAAATTTACACTGTTAGGACTTATGGAAAGTGGAAACACTTTCATAGGAAATAATGTCATCAGTATCCTCTTACAAATGTCATATTTCCCACTTTTTGGGACAATAAAACATTTCTGGTTCTCAATGAGATGTTTTTACTTCAAATGTAAAAACATCTGATTGAGAATCAGAAATGTTTTATTGTCCCAAAAGCTGGGAAATTTGTTTGCTGCAGCAGAAGTGTAACACGTAAAATGGAATCAGATTGTACAAATTTACTTGAAATACACATTTACATGATTAAATATGTATAATAGGTATGTGTGTTGAAATTCGTTTTTACAGTTATTGCACATTAAACATGTTATTAAACAAATGTCCCGGTTTGTGGGACAACCAAGGATTTCTGATTCTGATTGTCTTGTTTACAGAAATGTAATGTACAGCTTACCTCTGCACCCAGCTGCTGTTCTCCCTGGCCAAACGTCCTCCGTTTCTTTGTTGGCTGCTGCACTGATGCGCTGCATTCCTCAGTCAGAGAATGAATGGAGTCCCCAATGAGACACAAGTTCCACATCCACCTTCTGTGGATCCCAGCCGTTTTGAATAAC
>SSNQ01032344.1:0-10014 GCA_006942095.1 Nothobranchius kuhntae
GGCCATACGTGATGACCAAGTCCAGGGTGTGTCCTCTGTTGTGAGTTGGCTGTGTGACATGTTGACTAAAATCCATATAACTCAGAATATTTAAAAACTCCTTTGAAAAAGGATCAGAAGGATTATCTATATGTAGATTAAAATCACTGGCTAAAATGATCCTTTCAAAGGAGTTGTGAAGGATTGATAAAAACTCTGAAAATTCTTGAATAAAAATGGCATTCTGCTTAGGAGGCCGATAAACTGTGACACATAAAATCTGAGGAGAGCTAAAAACTGCTGCTGTATATTCAAAAGTGGTAAAACGATCAAATAAAACTGGTTTGGCAGAAAGTATTGATGAACTAATAAAAGCAGTACCGCCTCCCCTTTTGCTACTCCTCGTTGAAAAATAAAAATAAAAATCTGGCGGAGAGGCCTCTGTGAGAACAACAGGGGCATCTGAACTTAGCCATGTTTCTGTTAAAAGCAGACAGTGAAGATCATGATCTAAAATCAGGTCATTTATCCAAAACGTTTTGTTCAGCAGAGAACGAACATTTAAAAGAGCCATATTAATAGTAACAGGTGAAGGAGTGACTGTATTAACTGAAGGTTGGACTTTTGTTAACTGTTTTAGGTTATTGGGGTTTCTTCTGTTTGGTTTATGGTTGTTTGTCCGCTCTCTGCTGATAATAACAGGTATGAATGAGGTATGGCAAGGTCCAAGTCCAATATGTGATTTACTGTTAAAACCAGGGCTGGGTTGGTAGGAGCAGGGACCAGCTACACATCAGGAAGTGGGAGCAGATGAGGCCGGTGGAGTAGACGGGGGGTGGGGGGGGGTGGGGGGTGGACAAGCCAGGCTCATGGTTAGAGTACGGGTCCCCTGTCTATTTAGGTGAAGCCCATCCACTCCAAGCAGGTGTCTCCTGCCCCAGAAAATGTTAAAATTGTCTATAAAACCAACATTATGGATCATGGTGGCAGAGGAAAGCCAGGTGTTTAATGATATGTCTACTAAAATGGCTGATTCCTCTGCCCATGGTGGGAATGGGGCCAGAGATGAAAACAGACAGGTGCATAGTTCTTAAAAGATTAAAAAGGTGAATAAAATCATGCTTGAGGAGCTCTGACTGCTGCTTATGGATGTCATTGGTACCGGCGTGGATGATGATTCTACTCACTGTTGTGTGTTTCTGGATGAGGTCTGGGATGTGCCCTGCAATGTCCAACACTGTAGCTCCGGGGTAACAGAAGGTCAGGGCTCCTCTCATCCTGACGTTACAGATGATGGAGTCCCCAACGATGAGAGTGGTTGGTGGTGGTGGTGGTAGTGTGGGTGTGGTAGTTGGTTGAAGCTGGGCAGAGGACCCTTCCGGTACCTGCTGAGTGATGGGTTGAGCTCCACCAGGGCTGCAGCAATGAGAAGTCAGCACACCTTGGTGGGTCCCAGCTTCAGTCTGGGGGGTTGTGCCTTCCAGGACCTGCTGACTGATGGGCTGAGCTCCCCCAGGACTGGTCTCATGCCAGCCCGGCTCCAACAGTTACGCCGGGCTGGCATGAGACGGCATCCGCCAGCTGAGCCCCAGTGTGGCGAGTGGTGGCGAAGGTCAGAGAGAAAATGGTGTCCACGTCGCGCTCATGGTCCTGGATTTGGTGGAGAGTGGAGATCCTCTTCTCCAGCTCTACAACTTTCTGGCTCAGCCTCACACAGCCGACACACCCAGGGCTGCAGGTGAGAGGCATGAGGCAGGTAGACATAGACAGCAGGTAAAAACACACAGCAGTCAAGCTCCAAAAAGTTATTTAAAAAATAAAAACTCACAGTGGTAGAGAAAAAAACGGTTAAAACCGAAAAGGGTTAAAACCAGTTAAAAACCAGTTAAAACCGCCAGAGTTGACCATTGAGCAAGGTTGATGGTTTATCCCTTGGGTCCATGTGGCAGGGGTGAGGAGTGAGCACCACCTCACCCCTGCCACATGGACCTTGTTACGTCCCCGACAGGAGATGTTAAAATGTGAAGGAGGGGGCAACATGAGAAGTGCGACAGTGGAGTTAAAATGGGTTTAATTGTTATAAAAGGTTCTAAAAAACAAGAGAAAACAGATGGAGAGCATTATTAAAATAATGCCCAAACAAATAAAATCAATACTAAAAGGTTAACATTTAAAGGGCAAATTATCAACATTAAAACACCTTGTTAAAACTTTGTTAAAAGTTTTACCGAAACAGAAGGTGCTTTAAAAACACAAGTTGATAATAAAAACTGACGCTACAAAAACGCCGAGTGTTTTAAAATCCCAAAGTCGGTAAACTACGATGTTAACCTTAAAACAGAGTCAACCAAGTTGACAAACAAAGATCCATTTGGATCACTCAGAGTTAAAACTATTAAAGTTAAAATTCATCAAAACGAAGGGGTTAAAACTAAAACGAGGCCTGGAGGACAGCAGAACACCTGCACTGCTGCCTCCCAGACTGCTGAAGGCACAGCCTTCTTATCCCAGGTGTTGGTCATCAGCAGGATTCAGCTCAGCTGTGCTCCTCAGCAGCCTGGAAGAGAGAAGGAGGAGGGGCGGTGTCGGGCTGATCACCAGGGCTGGGTGATCCTGGCTCCTGCATCCCACTGGCCAGGCTGGTAGCCATAACAGACCTCAAGGGATAAACCATCAATCCTGCTTATTGGTCAACTTTCCTTGCGGGGTCACCCGTAAAGACAGTGGGAGGGTTAACTGTGTTCACAAATTTGGACAAAATCAGAATTTGACAAGTTTAAAGGCGTTACCAAAATACCTCAGACATCCCTCCTGCACTCAGACACTTTGAGGTTATTTCTTAGAGTGAAGTAAAAACTTATTAAACAATTAAGTGAAGTAAATGTTAAACATGAATAATATTATGATGTGTGGGTATACTGATACACTAACATCAAATTCAACAATTACTTATCTGGTGTAATTTAAAATCTGAAATAAATCATTACAGGAAAAATATGCATGGTAACCCATCATTCATTAATGTAGAGTATAGAACACATTAAAACACTTTGGATTTCAACATGTTGTTCATTCAACAAAATATGATGATATAAACTTATAAAATTAGAACGTCATTTGTGAGCCATGGAAGATAAACTTTATTGAAAGAGGGTAGATAACACATCCTGCGTCTGCTGCAGCCTTGAGGACTCGTGACGTACCACAGGATAAGTTAAGAATATTGGCTCAACTTCATAGACGTCATGTCAGCACCACAGTGTTAGATTGACCTGTATGACGAAGTCTGGCCTGTAAGTTAAAAGTTAACTTCTGGTCCTTTTGATGAAACACTTGGCCATTTGGTACTCTGCAATATATATTTTTCTACTTTTTAAATCAAACATTCTTGATTTTCATTTCTGAGAACTGTGCATGCTTGACCACACAGGACCTCAGTGCTGCTCTACTAAATGTGTTACCAGAATATATTCATATTAGATATGCGAGTCGGGCTGTTTCACATGCATTCACTTTGTCTACATATTTTTCTTTATTGACGTTTTAGCTCCTTTCGTTGATGGAGAAGGACAGATATGAAGCACTGATTTACTGCGTATATTGAAAAAATGACCACCAGCATCAAACCACATGAATGTCCTTGTACTATGGATGAGCCGGATACTCGGATAAAGCATTTTTGACGAATACGAGCATGAAACGAGTAAAACTCGTAAATATAGGTAATCGTGCTGAAGGAAAATCCTCACTGGGTAACTGACTGTCTTCACGCTCTGTGATTGGCCAGTCACAAAGAGCGCCCGCCCCTCCCTACACACAAAACTCTGCAGCCGGGAGCTCAGTACGGCCCATGCGTCCACGCACACACACAGACAGTAACGGTGTCAGTACAGGATCGGCTCGGGGTCCTTCGACTGCCGATGACATCAAAGTAGTTGATTGGCTGAACATGAAGCTTACGGAAGTTACGTTATCACGTTATGATTTTGATTGGTCAGAACAAATTTGCGGTCGTAGTCTTAGCGGTTGTAGTCCTGTAGTCCAAAAATCAACACTTTTTAGAGAAAATATGTTTGAATTTCTAAAGGAAATGTAAAATATAAGCAAATGATAAACGGTGACCCTCAAAGCTCTTGATGTTGATGAAATGGGGCAAAATAAAATATAGACCCTTTTGCTACCTACATCATTGAAAGTTGTGCGCGCAGCCTGGCAACGAGAGTGAAGGCTTCCTCATTCACACTCGATACTAAAACAGCGTTTTAAACCCTTTGTTTTGAAGTTCTGAGCACATAAAAATGTCGGGTTGTTGCGTGTATGGATGCCAGAATCGCTTCTCTTCAAGCAGTGGACTGAAACTTTACAGAATTCCGAAGGGAGCACATCCATTTCAACAAAATTGGAGGCGTCTGTGGCTGCAGGCCATCAAAAGGGTTGATGAAAACTGGACTGAAAACACGATCCGAAATGCTCGAGTTTGTAGCGCCCATTTTATATCAGGTAAGGTAATTATGTACTAAGATTATATATCAATTTAAACGCTTTATTTCATGCTTCAAATTAACATTTCATTCTAATTCATCTGTATTTTCCCACTGCATATTAGTATAAACTGTATTTCTCTAAAATTAACACGATTGTACTCTGAGCACGCTAAAAAAAAGAAACCTATGCTATACTCACCCTGCCATGCAGGTACAGTTGGCTGTGAAGACGTAGTTCTCTGGTTTGTTTACTATGACCCAAGCCTCATACATAGCAGTCTTGTGTCCTTGTCTTTGGCTAGGAAGGACTTCTGCCTTCAAGACGCAAAACTCAGAGTCTATGTCGTGATATTTTACCTTCTGTACGTGGCCACAGACAACATAGTTGTATGCGTCTAACGATGTGTATGCCCGTAGCTTCTCACGTGTGTACTTACTGGGCCTCTCCACTAAAAACGTATATATATCGGGGCCACTGGATATCTGGCCACGCACCTACATCTTCCACCCATTCCGTAATGCCACAGGGATCCGGGAGTCTGTTGCCATTCGTTAAAGTGAGTTTAATAATATAACATTCAAGATTTGCCGGTGATAACCCCGCAGTGTAGCTTGATAAAGCCTGAAACAACGCCATTCTCTGTTGCCAAGCTGCGCGCGCATTCTCGCTGACGTCATATTGTTTACAAACAGTAAAAGGGTCTATAAGAACTTTATTGAAAGACACCAAGCAATATTTAGTCAAAGAATGTATTTAGATAAGAACTAAGGAAATATACAGACGAACTCCACATTAATACAAACAGATATGGCTTCACATATAAGAACTGTTCTATTATTTGTCAGTCCGATGTTGGTTTTATGCAGTTCCACATTCTTTACAAAACAAAGATAATATGGTGTTTTATTAACAAATTACAATTATAAATAAAACATTTAGGTGTTAACAAACAAGAATTTATTAACAAAACTGCTGATGCCATTCCAAAACGTGTGTGTGAAAGCCGAGTAGATTTGCAGTCATGTGACGTCATCGGCAGTCGAAGGACCCCGAGCCGATCCTGCATCCGAGCAGATCCTGTACCGACAGCGGATCTCTCTGTGCTTGCTTCACTGTTGCTCACGTTTCTTCTGTACTCTCTAGGTTTTCCTCAGCTCACCTCTTTTTAAAGTTACCTTAAAGTTATTTAAAGTGACTTTTTTCGTAACGTACGTGGTGCATTTGACAAGACAGAGGTGACATGCTGCGTCGGTCACTGCCTCCGCTCCGGTCGGGTTTTTAAATTTATTTTAACTCCTTCTCTCTCCCTCTCTATCTCTCTCACACACACTTTAATCAACATTGTTTTGTTTAACTTTGTGTGGGAAAATGCCAACAATGTTAAGAAAAAAATCAGTTTAATCAAATTAAAATAAAAAATATATAAAGTTGTGTCTGGTTCTAGTATTTCATATTTCCTAGTTCCTACTGCACGAGTTCAGATGTATTAATCCATGCACTTAAATATTAATGTTCTGATTTTACTGAACCACATGTTCTGTAATCGTTCCTTTACTATTGTGATCAAAAATATTTAATTTCAATTCTGAGGCTGCTCTGCAAATAGTTTTCAAATAAACAATACACATATCAACTTCTGATCGTTCCATACGGCCCGGTTGTAGGCATGGTCAAGGAGGGGCAATGCCCCCCTAAAAATAGTGACTGCCCCCCCCAAATGCGATGACGTGTAGAAATCCTAAATTTCAAAAGATTTGATGAAAAAGGGTCAGAGTGCTCTCCTCTCTCTCTCTCTCTCTCTCTCTCTCTCTCCCTCATTCAACGAAGCTGCTGATTGGTAGATGCATAGGGAGGGTGTGGCCAGCCACTGCACTTGATTCTCTGTTGTGTCACTCGCCTCACACGCTCTCCCAGACAGTCAGCAGCAGAACAGAGACACACCGTTGTTATCTGAGCTCAGCCACTGGTTGAAGTTTTCTTCTGCTGTCGGTCACTGAAACGATTTGGTTACTTTTCTCAAGGTTTTAGTTTGCCTCGTTCTTTTCTTTCATTTGTTTTTTAAGTGAACCGAGTCGACTTGCGCAGGTTTCTGGTTTCTAAAGCTAGCTACAGTGCTAAGGCACTAGCGGCAGAAGCCGGCTCGTCGGCTGCTGCTTCTCAACTCGCCACAACCCCCCGTGTTCAGGGCAGTACTGGAACAACGAGTTACACAAGCGCCGCAGCCCCTCCTGCTGTCCCCGTCGCTACCAACCCAGCCGTCACCATGGGTGACACAGACCTGAACAGTAGCGCACCGTCCCAACCCACCGCTCTTGTTTTCCCCAAGTGCCATTTTGGGAAAAACATGTGCTCATTTTGCCCCGCCTGGTATCGTGAGAGACCATGGCTGGAATATTCAGTATAGCTGGATGCGTGCTTTTGTTTGTCGTAAATTTGGGGGGAACAATGATAGGGATTTGGTTTTCACAAAACAAGACTTTAATAATTGGAAAACAGCACTGGAAAAGGACAAGGGATTCACAAAGCATGCATCAAGTCAATGCCACATAAAAAATGAAAAAGTTGGTCTGAAATGTCCCAAAGAGTGGCCACAGGGGAAACGATAAGTAATTTAATAAGTCCCACACAAATAAAAAACAAAAAAACAGATACTACATAAAAACTATTGGAGAAGTAGTTCAGTTCCTAGCAGTAAATGAACTAGTGTGGAAAGCTCCAGTGGTGATGACTTCTCTGCAGGACTGTTCTTAACAATGGTTGACTACACACTGGCCAAAGACTCCAAATTTAATGAAATAAACAAACATCCCAGAAAATGCTAAATACACCTCTCACAACATACAAAACGCATTATAGCAACACTGGCAAACATGGTATTAAAACAGATCAAAGATAATTATGACAAAGCAGATTATGCTGGTTTTGCATTAAAAGTGATGGAACTAGGGACAGATGTGGAGAATCGGTCAGTCATGGTTAGATTTGTCTGTAACGGCGTTCCAGAGGAACACCTAGCTGGCTCGCCAAATGTAATGATCTGAAGTTGTATTTTTATACACTGTAATTAGATCTAAGTAATTAATCAGAAGTGGTTGTTTTTATCATCAGGGAGTTTACTCAAACACTCTGTATTGACTGAGAGACAAGAAAAGAGAGAGTTGGGATCGTTTAAGAATCTTTAATTTCTATAATTATAAATTCTTACAATCTACCAGGACTATCTCAATGATGAATGCATATGGATTTGGATGTTTCGTGTTGGTGTGTGTGTGTTTTTCAGAATCTCTAGGCTGACATAGCGAATCTGGTTGTTATGACTAGGCTACCACGAGGCTTCAGAAGCTGATGACATGAGCCGCCATTTTGCGGTCACAGCACACAACGCCCGTCTGAAGGGTCGACTCAGGTAGCATCGGCAGGCGTCAACAAGTTCACTCTTATTTTGAAGGAACGTTGTCTTGTTGGTTCAAACGACGGAAATTTCCAGCTTGACAGTTCTCAGCTTAAAGTAAGAAGTACAGCTGGCCAGCCTGTAACTTTCTTAATGATGACGATGGAAATCCTTAGAACCTCCACATGAACGGAACTGAGGTTAACATGGAACTGAATATAAAATGGCGTTGCCTTGTTTTATATCCCCTAATTGTTTACAAATCTTAGTAACCTGATTGGACGACTTTCATTAAACAACCCAGATTCTGCCCTACGACAGACGAAAGTTCAGATTGGTTGAAAACAATGTGTCTTGTGTTTCCATGGTAATGTAGATCAGTCTGTCTTGTGCAGTCCTGTTTATTCATTAAACACATAACTCATGACATCTTTATTTCACAGATCATTCACCTGATTATTAATGATCAACATATGCTCTGATTAGCTTTATCACGAATAAAGTACTTTAATTAAAGGAAAGCGTTCTTCTTCTCTTCTTCTGTCTCTTCTCCTGGAATGTAAACATACTGAACCAAGCGTCCGACCTTGGTGATGTTACTGTGTGAAGGGGCAGCTGTTAAGGGCAGACCATTATAAGATTCATAACGCTACATCGGCCTGCTTGACCTCAGTCAGTTAAATGCTGAATTCATTATCATCCAAACCCTTGAGCATCTCTCTGACTCAGGCTATGGTGCAGCTGAAATGATCAGTCAGTGCTGTGATGGAGCTTCTGTCATGAGTGGGCTCAGGGGTGGGGTTCAGGCCTCACTGCAGAAGAAGGTGGGGAAGGATATTCCCTACATCCACTGCTACAGCTGCCAGCTGCACTTGGCAGTGGTCCATGCAATGCAGGGAGAGCCATGTGCAAAAACCTCTTTTGATCTTTCAGGATCTCTACACTCATTTTTCCCGTCATGTTTCACAGAACTATGACGTTCCCTCCCTGAAACGACTGTTGGAGATCAGGTGGACAAGCCACCATGATGTGACCAAGTGCCTTGTGGAGAATCAGGATGCTGTTATGAGTATCCTGTCAGAGGGAACAGAGGACAGAGCTGCTGCTGCTGATATCTGTACAGAGGCATCAGGACTGCTGATGATGGTAGGGAGACGCAATTTCTTTGAAATAGGAAAATTCCTCCTAAAAGTTCTGGGTTCCTTGAAGTCTGCAAATTCTATGCTGCAGTCTCACTCTGTTGACTTGTGCTGTGCTTCAGAACAGAAGTAGTCAGTGCATCTCTGCAGGCTTTTAGGCAGATGAGAGAGGAGGAAAGTAAGGCATTAACCAGCACAACTGCACCAGCTGCTAAAAGACAAAATAACAAGCTCACTGCTAACAGGTGGTGTTGTAATGTCCACTGTGGGCCACGCAGAAGACTCCACAACTCCTAGCCAGAATCTGAAGAGAGCTCTTCAACATTTTGGACATAGTCGTTGTAGAGATGGAGACAAGATTCTCCAAAAGCAATCTTGATCTCATGAAAGCAGTTAACTGCCTTCAACCTCAGTCTCCCTCTCCTCTGGATCCTGACAGGTTAAGTCCTCTGCAGAAAATGACAGGAAGTGACAAACTTTCCATTAAGATTCTTGTTGCAAACATAATGTTGGAGAAAGAATTCAAAAAGACTGATGATGATAACAGTGTAGGGTTTGTAGACCTCTCCACTGTTTGCAAATATCTACACGGGTATAAGAACGTCTTTCCTCAGCTCCATTGCATGTATGTCACCTCCCTTGTGATTGGAATATCAGCAGCATCATGCGAGAGCTCTTTCTCCTCATTGTCTTGTGTTCTTACCCCGTTCCGCCGTACTACGCTACACGAGAGAAAAAGAAATGCAGTCATTCTGGCTCACGAGAAGGCCATAACAGGCCTAGATATGGATGATTTGTCAGGACTTTTGCACAGAAAAGCAGACGGCTGATGCTGTAATGACTGATGAAAGCCATAAAGAAATAAAAACAACAACAATTATATTTATATATATTTATATATATATATATATATATATATATATATATATATATATATATATATATATATATATATATATTTATATATATATATATATATATATATATATATATATATATATATATATATATATATATATA
>SSNQ01032345.1:0-10019 GCA_006942095.1 Nothobranchius kuhntae
AGGCTGAGTGAACGCATTATGGCACCTCATCAGCCCTGCTTGAATGAATTTCATCCTCTTGTGGATGATATTTTTTAGTGGTGGCCCCACTCTTCTCTCTGGCTGCCTCAGCCTTTTATGCCCTGGTCTGAGGCTGAGCTACCCCCACTAAAAGGAGACATGTTGGGTGTGTCCATTGGTTGAGCTAACCAGTGTGGCGTAAACCCATCCAGCTGTGCTTTATTCCAATAGCAGCTCGCTTAAGGGCTAAGACTAGACGAAATAGAACGTTGGTTACGTATTGTAACCCCAGATTCTATGAGTCTAGTCGCAGCCCTTAAGCCACTTGGCCACACTGGTTCTGTTAGGACTAAGAGCCATCGGAGGCGAGCAGTGGAGTCGCTCCACTTATATAACCCACAAGGGGTGCCCACGTGGTGGGCGTACATTTAAGCTCTTCATGATTGGCTGATGCTGAGATCACCCTTCCAATAGCAGCTCGCTTAAGGGCTGCGACTAGACTCATAGAATCTGGGGTTACAATACGTAACCAACGTTCTCATCTGTGGCTCAGAGAAATATCTTGTCAAAAAGCCTGAATGCCAAGTAATTTCAAATATTCTCAGGTGTTTGCTGGCTTTCTTCTCTTCTTTTGTTGATACTTGGGAGGTAACATGATGTTATGCAACACAACACAACATAAACACATCATGACTTGTCGTTTTAAAGAATATGTGAAGGCAAGAGTCTAAGATTAAATGTTTCATGACCTGATGTTCCCCTAGTTACTAGGGCCTAGTACGTGATTTCTCATTAATGCACAACATTGGGTCGACTTAAGTTTTCCAACTTCAAGGTCTAGAAGGCATTTCAGACATACCCATGACAGGGGATAGGTCTGAAATACAAAGGAACACCTTGGTAAATAAAAGCACATACAATGACAATATACCCACAAGTGGTGGGTGGAAGGGGTTGGGATCCCTTTTGCAACCGAAAGAGTTTGCAGGGTTGCAGTCAGAAATAGAGAAAAATAATTAATCATAAAATCAGATTTTCAAAAAGTGGCCAGGGTTCATACATTTTTTTTCTGAGTGTTTGCAATACAGTTCAAAGCTGAAATTGTTCATTTGAAATTGTCATTATTCAAAAAGTCATTTAGAAGTTCTTGTTTAGCAGTAAATGTAAAAAAATCAAATAAATGGTTTTTTTTACATTTAAGCTGCTTTTTCCAGGCTTTAATAAACATAACTACTAAATACAAACCAGATGCTGAAAGCTGAGATTGTTCAGAAAAAAGGAGCAGAGTACAAGCATTTTGCTCTTTTTATTACAATTTTATAGCTATAAAACAAAAAAATGCCAGATAGCCCATTTATCATTATGGTCATAAGAGGGTTAAACATGTGATAAATCTTCTGCCTCCCACACAGAGGATGGTCAAAGTGAATGTGAGCATTAGTACATATGAGTTCTTACTTTATTGTGTATTTTTTATTATTAATACGTTATCATAACACTACAAATAAAAATGAGGAAAATATTCTGGATCAGCACCATGAAGCAAACGTTGGGCCATAGAATGTTTAGTATTCTGGAAATGGTATGAAATGTCATTGTGTGTGTGTGTGTGTGTGTGTGTGTGTGTGTGTGTGTGTGTGTGTGTGTGTGTGTGTGTGTGTGTGTGTGGCCTCGTAATAGAATAGAATACAGTAGAATAGACTTAATGATCCCACAGTGGGGAAATTTGCTTGTTACAGCAGCACCAACACTTAAGAGAATACTTTGAAGAAAAAATAATAACAAAGGTACATGTATATACACCTGGGCAGTAGTCTAGAATTGTAAGTAGGAATTAAGATTTAAGAAGTAAGAATTGTAAAAATAAGGAGGGTGGCTGTGATGATTCCATACATACTAGATGCATGTGGCTAACATAGCTGTATTTATCACACCGGGTAACTGGTTGCATACTGTTCAATGTACTTCCTGGATGAGTGACTTTTTAAGGATAAATTAATATAATAACAAATACAGACAGAAAGACAACTTGGTTGAGTTCTCCCTCTCTTTTTCTCATTTTTAATGCACCGCATAACCACTTCATATCAGAAAAAGACTATTGGAAGATAGACAAAAATCAAATAACTTGGATTCAGATTAGGGGAAAAAATGTGGTCATAACATCTCTAGATATAAGTCAGCTTTAAAAACTAAAACAATTATTCATGAAAAAAAATTACCTTCAATTAATGACACTAAATAAAATATTTTCCTAGTTTATATTATGTTGTTTGAACCCAACAGTCTCCCATTATCTTAATTTTCAAACATGTTGGACCATGAATCTGTTTCAAATCTTACTCTATTTGTGCCCCCTTTTTAACTTTGAGCACCCGCCACTTCAAAAGTCTCTGCATGGCCCTGTTTCCAGTGATGTATCATTTGTTATGTTCACATGCTGGGACGTCCCCATTTTTCCTCAGTCAACATGGCTGGCTTACCAGTAACAACATTTTATGGAAATTACGTCAAATAATCTTCATCTTTTGCTATTTTTTACCAAAATATTAATTTATATTCTTGTTAATTATAATGTAAACAACATGATTTTTACTTCTAAAAGCAGGCAAATTATTTATATTTTGAAGTAACAGTGCTTTTATAAATGTCTATTGTAGTGGACACTAGGACCATTTTAGTGTGTTTATACCATTGGTGTGCAGACTAGGAGCCAGGCACATGCCATGTATGATGGACATCAAGCATGCATGAAGGTGCACGAAAAAGAGCTGCAGTGACAAAACATACATGAGGTGTATTGCATTACTAAAAGGAAAACATACTTCAAGGATCATCACTGAATTACAAAAATTAAGAGGTTCACTTTTTAGCTAGTTCATTCTTAAGGCTCAGTTTTCCACTAAGTCCATTAGTTGTTGTCATTCCAACAAGGAACAGAAGACTAAGAATGATGAACTCTGCGTTTTGATCAAATTAACCCTTTGATGCATGAATTATGAAATCTTCAACCATGATTTTTTAAACAATTTTTTTTCATTCATCTTTAGGTGTGAATGAAACAAATTTCATATTTACATATTTTTTGTAACATTTAATTTACAAATAATTTATTACATGTCCACCTCAGTGGACAGCGTGCAATCTGAACATGAAATATGCTGTCTTGACTTGCTGAAGTACAAATGGAGGGGTTCAAATGCAATAAATTCTTCAACAGCTGTGCTTAATAGCAAAAATAAATAAATAACAATTTTGAGTACCTGTCCACTGTAGTGACCATTATGCATCAAAGGGTTAAATGTGTTCATCAGATTTTATTTTTTGAATTCATATGTAATTAGACGGAAATCATCCTGTTGTCCTCTACTATTGACCCTTTGCACGTGACATCACGCCACTCATGGGACCACCCCGTGCGCCATTACGGACGGCAGAAGTGGACTGCATAAACATTGTGGGCGGCAGTAAACAACCTGTGGGACAGAATTTTATTTTAATTCGCATGATTTTTGCGGAAAAATGGGCATAGCTTGCTGTGCGGTGGGTTGCTCTAACAGGCAAGGTAATAAAACTAATGTAGCATTTTACCGTATTCCTGCCGATGAAGATAAAAGGCGACTATGGCTAGCAGCTATCAGTCGGAAGGAGTGGCAACCCTCCAAGTACACATGGATTTGCAGTGAACATTTTTTGCAAGGTAAGATTTTTGTTTACTTTTTAGAATATCTTCCATCTTTCATGGCACGCTTACTAATGCTGCCATTAATAACGTGAGGTTTAGTCACCATCTACCGCCATACAATGTTAATCCCTCAAACTTTTGTTGTGTATGTGACACAATAGTCTGGTATACAGCAAAAAGACATTAAAATATCTTCCAGTTGTCCCTTTCTGGATCAGTAGCTACTAATATGCATTGATAGATATCTATCTATCTATCTATCTATCTATCTATCTATCTATCTATCTATCTATCTATCTATCTATCTATCTATCTATCTATCTATCTATCTATCTATCTATCTATCTATCTATCTATCTATCTATCTATCTATCTATCTATCTATCTATCTATCTATCTATCTACATGACATGTAAACGGTGCATAATAAACAGTTACAGTATGTATTTGACTACTTTATTTTTAAACGCGCAGACACAAAAAATACAGTTGAAATGATAAGGTTTTGTGTTTTTAGATAACTATCAACTATACAGATTAAATTATATATAAAGGGAGAAGAACCTAATGTGTCATACCTCAATTCACAGTATTTTACAACAATTATCATCTAAAAATAGTTGGCTAAATGCAGTTAATGGACAAAAAAAGGCCATAACTAGAACTAAGCTAGAGCTAATCCAAGCAGAATTACTGAGACTAAATCAGGTCTAAATGAAACAATATGATGTGAAAATAAACTGATTGACATAAACATTTTTGATGCAAGCTTCAAGTGCTTCAGAGAGCTTTATTCGGCCATCAGATAGAAAAATTAATTTACCTGCTCTGGTGTGACTTTCATGTTCACAAATACCTGGTCACATTTCCTCAAAAGGTCAAAGGTTGATAGTTTACGGTTGTGAGGGCTGTAAAACTCTGTCAGAGGCTTTGGTAGATCCATAGACACCACCTTTGGTTGGAACTGGTTACAGAACTGTGGTAATATTCTTAGAAGGCCACTCTTCTCTGAAGGGTTTGAGGCAGCATTATCCAGGTCCTTATAGAATTTTTCTATGGCTGCTGCACTCACATCAATTTTCTCCCTGTATGGTCTGAATGGCATTTGTTGTTCACACGACCACAGTGCTTCTTTGCAGGTGTTGTAAAATCAATTCCTGATCCCTCCTCATAGAGAGTTTTGCCTGCTTTCACAGGAGGAAATCCCCACAGTCTGGGTCCGTCAGTACAGCTTCTGTCTTCCAGATGTTTCACAGCAGAATCTAGTGCATACAGTAGAGCTGTTACGTGGGAGCACACCTCTCCTAGGCCTGCTTTACATGTGCAGTGACGACAAAAAACCGTCCCATCCTTTTTTTTTAAATACAGCCAGGGTTTTAGTTGGGCTTCAGACAATGACTGACTATGGTGAACCTGAAAATACAGACAGCAGCATGATTATTTTTTTTTTATAAAATGCTCTGCATATTATTATTACCAACATTTATAGTGTTTTATATTTTGAAATAATATAATTGAAATATACATGATAGGAAGAGATTTATCAGTCACAGGGGTAATGTAATTGCAGCAGGGCAGCCATTTCTATGTAATCGACAGTTATGCAGCACTACAATGTAACACGAAAGTATTTGTCAGATCTTACAATTAAAGAGCATGTAAAATGATTTATTTTATAACATGATGATAAATATTAAGGTCTTACTTTTGCCATAATGAGGAACATTCCTCCTTCTTGAGCGTAGCATCGCGTCTCAGTCACCCAGCCAGAAACGAAAAACTGGTACGCATCTAGACTTTTGTACGCCTTTAGATCTGCACCGGTGTACGGGGATACTCCGTTGATAACATAGTGGTACAGGCCGTGTGGACTGAAGCCAGGCAGGCTTGACGATTTAGTTAAGTCCGTGAAAATGCCAGGAGGAAAAAGGTACGGGTCAGTATGTAATCCCGCATTCTTCAGCTTCTCCAAATACCGCTCTTTGTGTAGACCTACAAAGTGACTGACCTCAACCGACAACTGCACAACATCTTAATGACAAGAATAAGCCATGGCTTCAGTTATAAAAACTAAAACTAACCACCGTTTGTCTTCGGTTTACATTTTACCGTTTCTTCTCTTAATTTCTGTCACTAGCGTTTTACTACTTCCGATGTCCATCATGGCGGACCAACGTGATTAGGTGACGTTGGTGCAAAGGGTCAATAGACCTGTACAATTAAAGTAAAAAAAATGGTGAGGTGTTCATTTTGGTCTAAATAAACAGGAAATTGTACAAAAAAGAAAATTGAAGCCACTTTTTTGTCTGGGTCTCAGAAGGGTAAGTACTGTGACCTTGAATAAAAGCATTAATAAAAGCCAATCAGCTAAGATGTTGTCCTTCATTTTCATTAGCTTCATATGGAGTATAAACATTTAGGATTACAAAATTATTTTTAGTATGGGTATACTGTATACCCACACATCAATCTACATCCAGTCTAATTGGCTTTATTGCAACACCACGTCATTTGTCCTGCAGCACAGCCAAACTACATATAATAATAATAATTATTATTATTATTATGTCAATTAATAATTCACGTGGTAATAGTTTTTTTCTCAGTTTTGTTGTGTACTTGTGTACTTATGCGTTAAAATACTAATTTCCCCATGTTGTTTTGGACATCATGCTGCCTAAATCATTTCTGCTGGCCTTTTTCCCCATCTGTTATGATGTGTAGCCATACCAACATGGGATTTCTGTACATGTGGGAGCATCTGAGTTTTCCAAACCCAACTAAAGCCCAGATTGAGACTCTCAATCTCCAAAAACTTGAACAGGAGATGTGCTGCAAGAGCCAAAAAAAAAGTAAAAGATAAAGTTTGTCATTTCTTTACCACTATCGGGAATGTGGTGAATAAAAACAAGAATACTTTCAAGTGCAATCTAATGCCTGCGGAGTGGAAAAATGGGGTGATGACAACAGTGCTCTGACATGATTTGGGGATACGTCTAACCCAAGACATGCAGAATCACAACAACTCACAGAATGATGGTAAAAAATAATATTAATTTTAAAACAGGATCAGAAGGCGCACTGGTAAGTCCAGTGGGGATCGAGAAATGGGAGTGCAGCGCCTGAGGAGGGGAGAGCAGATACAGGTGAGTCCAGGGAGGTAAGTCTTAACTTGGTGGGTGCAGAGAAATAACTTACTGGGAGTTGGGGAAGCACAGGATTGAGGGAGGGCAGGTCGAGTCCAGAAGTCCTTCGGGGCATGGGTAAGTAATCCTGAGGGGTCGCTGAAACCAGAGACGTTCCAAAAACCTGGAGACGGGTAATCATAAAAAACCCGAAGTTCACAAAGTCCGAGAACACGAGAGCACAAAATCCAAGAAACACTAGGAGGCTAGAAACTACCAAGCTGTAGTAATCATTCGGTGTCGAGGTGTGTTCTTCATCCTCCTTATGTAGCCGGGCCCGCTGATTGCAAGCCACGTGCAGCTGGGAACCTCCATCTCCTGCAACACACAGCTCAAAGGTGGAATGTTGAGAGGAGTACTCATCCCGGCTCATGACATGTTCCTTCGGCCAGACGTGCTGCCAATGACACCTCTCCAGGTCTCACTGCCGTTGCCCACGTGAGTGTTAAAGCAGGGGTGTCAAAGATGCGGCCCGCGGGGCGGATCCGGCCCGCAAGCGGGTTTAATCCAGCCCGCGAGATGGTTGTGTAAACTTTATTTTCATACTTTACAATGTAGAGTGAAAATAAACTTATCTTTGTGAGCAAGTTTTCTCTGTAATGAGTATAAATAAAACAAAGCTGCGCTCAAGGCACACACAAGAACTTGAATCACATCCTGAAGTTGGCTGCCACTCAGGATGTGACTTCTGATGTTGATGTGCTGGTGAAAGCTAAAAGATGTAAAGTAAAATGAGTCAAATATACTTTAAGTGCTGCATGAAACTGATATTGCCATGTGATCTGTAAGCTCTTTGAATCACTAAGGAATGTTTTTTTAATTTATTTTTTATTTTTTTCAAATTTTCAAGTACACTTCCGGTGTTGTACTTGTACTACACTGTCCTCAGGCTCCAGCCTTGTTTTATATTGATTGAATTAAAACAAATAAAACAATCTGAAGTTTTTTTTTTTATTTACCGGTCCCGCCCACCTGGGACTAGATTTCCCTCAATGTGGCTCCTGAGCTAAAATGAGTTAGACACCCCTGTGTTAAAGTCTCCCAGCAGAACGAGGGAGTCACAGGAAGGAGCCGTTTCCAGCACCCTCTCCAAGAACTCCAAAAGAGTGGGTAGTATGAACTGCAGTTTGGTGCATAACCACAGTCAGGACCCGTCCCCCTATACGAAGGCGGAGGGAGGCTACCCTCTTGTTCACTGGGGTAAACCCCAACATACAGGCACCTGATCTAAATTCAAGTGGTGTTTGGTCATTGGACTTCTGTGCTCATCATGGATTGCATAAAGCTGTCCATACGTGCTCTTGGCACCAGGATACCTTAAGCTGCAGCTCAATCATTGACTTTATTGTCACTTCATCTGATCTGCGGCCACATGTCTTGGACACTTGTGAAGATAAGGGTGGAGCTGTCAACTGACCACTACCTTGTGGTGAGTTGGCGTCGATGGTGAGGAAGGATGCCGGTTAGACCTGGCAGGATCAAACGTATAGTGAGGGTCTGCTGGGAATGTCTGGCAGAGTCTCCTGTCAGAACGAGCTTCATTTCCCACCTCCAACAGAACTTCCAAAATGTTCCAGAGGAGGTGGGGGACATTGAGTCTGAATGGGATCAACTTTGTTGCCATTTCATCTGATCTATGGCCGCATGTCTTGGACACTCAGGTGAAGAGGGGCGGAGCTGTCAACTGACCACTACCTGGTGGTGAGTTGGCTTTGATGGTGAGGGAGGATGCCAGTTAGACCTGGCAGGCCCAAATGTATTGTGAGGGTCTGCTGGGAAGGTGGGGCAGTCTCCTGTCAGAAGGAGCTTCAAATCCCACCTTCGACAGGACTTAAACGTTCCGGGGGAGGCAGGGGACATTGAGTCTGAGTGAACCCTCTTTGAATGACATTTGTAGCGGTGAGTACACCACGTTGTTTGTTGTCCAATAGCCTTTGGAGACAGTTTCTAAGACAACTATAGATTCAGCCCCACAACTGAGCTCTATTTTTGGGTTGTGGCCAGACTATTCACATATATAAGATGGCTTGCCAGACTAGAACATTTAAGCTGCTGTGTAAAATGTACTTTCAAACTTGGTGAACATAAGAGCTTTTGCAAATATGCTTATTCTTCCAATAACTGCAATTTTAGATTTATAGCTCCTACAGATTCCTAAAAATATAAACAAGTGGTAGAAATTTTGAGAATTTCAGAAAACATACGAGTTTGGGGGAGAATATTAACCCTCTGAAGGCAGGCTTTGCAGATTTGCAACAGTTAAAACCTACCTACCTGGTTACTCCATATACGTATTTCATGAGCAAATTATAACTCAGAGGTACCCCTGAAGGACTTAGTTGTTTGTCCTTTTTATCAAAACTTACTTTGAGCCTGAGAGGGTTAAAACAAAACCCTGGGTCTAAATAATTTATCAGAAAAAACAATAGCTCAATTCACTTATACGACTAGAAAACCTGTCAGCAAGTGCAGGACTTGTTCTTCTACAGTGATAAAAGGCAACACCAGTGCTAATTTTTCAAAAGGAGTGTTCATGCCATTAAAGGCAAACTGTGCTGCACCTGACACTGCTTCATTAGCATTTTCCAGACATAAGAAGGCAGCATGAATGGTGACAGATGTTGGTTCCAGTGCGGCTACATGACGGATGGAGCAGTTGACACATTCTCAACAAAAGCTTCTTCACTTTTTATCACTCTGCTGTGGAGCCAGAAAGTGGCATCATAATCTGCTCAGCTTTTGAAGCATTTTCACTACACGCCTAACCAATACAGGACTCCTCTTCACATCTGATTTCTATCATCAATGTTCAAATGGTCCTGCTAGTTCACTGGTTTTATCAAACACTCTGTGGTCAACGGGATGTTTATGCTGGTCTGGTGCCTTAATTTGCATAAGTCAAACCATCCTTTCAAGCAATGGGTTTTTGTTGAAGGGGTATTTTAACTACTGATGAATCCATCACACAGAGCAGAGTAGGTGCCATTAAAGTTATAAAAGAGCACTTTGGTGATTTGGGAGCATTTTGGTGATTTGGGAGCATTTTAATGTATTTTTCCAGGGAGAAATCAGATGTGTCATTTTGAATTTAAAAAGTTTGGAGGAACAAGTCAGATGTAATTTTGATGACTGGAGAAAATTCAAAGCAC
>SSNQ01032346.1:0-7500 GCA_006942095.1 Nothobranchius kuhntae
GGGGGGGGGGGGGGGGGGGGGGGGGACTACACCAGACCCTACAACTCCAGGAACTACACCAGACCCTACAGCTCCAGGAATTGCACCAGACCCTAAAGCAGCAGCAACTACACCAGACACTACAGCTCCAGGTACTACACCAGACCCTAAAATGGCAGCAACTACACCAGACCCTACAGCTCCAGGAACTACACCAGACCCTAAAACGGCAGGAACTACACCAGATGCTACAGCTCCAGGAACTACACCAGACCCTACAGCTCCAGGTACTACACCAGACCCTAAAACGGCAGCAACTACACCAGACCGTAAAGCTGCAGCAACTACACCAGACACTACAGCTTCAAGAACTACACCAGACCCTAAGGCTACAGCAACTACACCAGACCCAACAGCTACAGCAACTACACCGACCCGACAGCTACAGCAACTACACCAGACGCGACAGCTCCAGGAACAACACCAGACCCTACAGCTCCAGGAACAACACCAGACCCGACAGCTCCAGGAACTACACCAGACCCTACAGCTACAGTAACTACACCAGACCCGACAGCTCCAGGAACTACACCAGACCCTACAGCTACAGTAACTACACCAGACCCGACAGCTCCAGGAACTACACCAGATGCGACAGCTCCAGGAACAACACCAGACCCGACAGCTCCAGGAACTACACCAGATGCGACAGCTCCAGGAACAACACCAGACCCGACAGCTCCAGGAACTACACCAGATGCGACAGCTCCAGGAACTACACCAGACACTAAAACATTGCTTCTGCATATGGAGCTCAAGTCTACATCTACCCCTGGACCCCGGAAGGAAAAAGTGAACGCAAGTCATCGGGGCTAAAAACGCTATTTTAGATTTTGTGTGAAAATAAGTCCAGGACTACAAATGTGCTTCATGAAAGTGACGTCATCGAACCAGACACGGAGAAAACTGAGGGAAAAGGGCTGTAAGTTCAGCAAACTTCCCACAGGAGGAAAGAACCACCATAAATCTGGTCATGTGGTCAGTAGCAGCTACGCTAGGGGGAGGAGCTTATGTGGTGACGTCACATATGCGACGTGCTTATTTCTGGTTTGTAGTCATGCTAATTACAAACTTTTAAAAGCTAACAGATCTAAAAGACTGGCGTGGTCCAAACACCATCATTACTTTTCCTTTAAAGAGCAGAACAACACGTGTGCGTTCCAGGGCGTAAGGCTACGCGGGTTAGAAAATAGCGTTTTTTGCTAGGTTCAGGGACCCGTGAGCCGACAGGAGAGGGAGCAGACTTGGGCTCCCTATCGGGGTAGAAACACACATGAACCCCTGACATTAAAAACCATGAAGCTGAGACGACATTTAGAGCAGAACCTGTTTGAGTCTAGGACAGACGTGTGAGGACCACTTAGAGACCGAGCAGCAGCTAGCTAGCAGCAGCCATGCCGGCTACCTCAAGAAGATCCGTGCTAACTCTGGGTCTTCTTCAACTCCAGACATGACCTGGTCCTAACTTAGTTTCTGGGGAGTCTCCGCTATTGGGAGAGTGAAGCTGCTGAGGTTCTGGGTTTTAACTGGATCCAGCTGAGATCTGCATCATCAGGAACACCCAGACCTAAACCAGGAGGTGTAGGCCCCGAACCACAAGACCTACAGGGAGGACCCGCCATGGAAGGTTCCTCCAACTCCTCTGGTTCTGGGGTTAGGGTAACCCCAGCCCTCCAGCAGAAACACCTTTAGGTCTAAACACCAAGGTTCACACAGAGATTCTCTAAAACACACACACACACACGCACACACACACACACACACACACGCACACACACACACACACGCACACACACACACGCACACACACACACGCACACACACACACGCACACACACACACACACACACACACACACACACACACACACACACACACACGCCCACACACACACACACGCACACACACACACACACACACACACACACACACACACACACACACACACACACACACACAGCTCCAAAGCACAGGCCTGAGAAGGAATGTGGTAATGAATGGTCTTCATACCACACACACACACACACTCTTGTATTTGTACACATGTTAGGACTTAGTGAGTCCACGATGCCTAACCCTAACCAGTGTGTTCCTAAAGTTATCTGTAACAAAAACTCAATTCACATCGTATCTGTAAACCTCACCCCTAGGGAGTACTCCGTATTAGGACCGGGTTTTGGTCCTAACAAGGACCATCGGTCATAAGAAGGTTAGTAAATATCCCAGATCCGGTCTTCACAGGGGTACAAATACAAGCCCACACACACACACACACACACACACACACACACACACACACACACACACACACACACACACGCATGCACACTCAAACAAATGTAACAAACACACACACACACACACACACACACACACACACACACACACACACACACACACACACACACACACACACACACACACACACACACACACACACACACACACACACAGTCCTAAAGATAGAGTCTGCTCGCTCCGACGCCCAGCCTGTGAAAACATTTCACTCGCTGCTGCCTTCAGGTCTCGTGGGAAATCTCAGCGCTGCTGCTCGCTGTTTACAGCCAGTCAGCTGATCAGCTGACTGGTCCAACCATAAATCAGGAATCTGGAGCTGGGATGATGTCAGAGGTGGAGGTTTGGGTCAGAGGTCAGCAGGGGCCAAGCTAAGGTCAGTGATCGTGGGATTATGGATGTTTTTTGTGAAACCATTAAACTAGTTTCAGGTGATAAGAAGACATGAAACCAGGTCAGAGTTATGATTAGGGGTAATCCTAATCTCCGAAAGTGAACATAACCTGATGTAATCCTGCTCAGACACAAACAGGGAGACCAGAGGAACACACCTGAGCTTCAGGTGAGACCTGCAGGCGCACACAGCACCTGGGGCCTGTTGCACAAAGCTAGGATTAAGAAATCCAGAATTACCGTACCAGGCTGTCAGCAACTGACCAAACAAGCATACGTAACCACGTAGGTAGTGCAGGTAAAAGAAGTAAGCACCTAAAAACCCAGCAGGTAACAGGTTAAGAGCCACGACGGAAGCAGGGGGCTGGTACGCCACGTTTAAGAGTTAGAAGGACTGAAAGCACCTTTCAGGTAAAAGGTGCTCGTCCAACCCAGAGGGACGGAGTAGAGAAGGTCTTAACCGGCCTTGAGCCTCGTTTATACGTCTGCGTCGGCACGGGCGCACACAACGCCATTATCCGTCCTTTTGAGGGATCTCCAGCACGCTCGCAAGGACGGAGTCGAGCTCCCTTTTCTAAACATCCGCCCAACGAGACGGAGAACGCAAGCTTGTGATTGGTCAGGATGCCGCTGACTCTAATTATGAATGTATTATTACCCCGCGACTGGAAGAGTGAAAAGATACGCAGCAAGCGTTTGATTCGTGGACGAAATGACGAGAAAGCCCGACACTCCCTCCATGAAGAGGTGGAGGAGGATGCTGTTTTGTCTCAAGTACAAAAAACACAACATAAACACAACATCTTGGACCAGATACATGACGGGATACCGCAGAAAAGCGCTACGCCCTCTGGTGTCCTGGTGGTGGTGGGGGGTGGGGCAGAACGTCCATGCGTGTCTCTCCCTCGTGGAGCTGACGCAGAAGTATAAACGATACTTCAGGAACAGTGAGGAGGAGCTTATCCGCAGACCTGAGGGCACCAGGACAGCGGTAGCAGTGGAGCAGCACACCAGAGGGAACTTGACCATTTCAAGACTTACTAAACAAAAATTCAACGGGCAACCAGTGACAAGATTGGAGAATCTGTGTAACTTGGTGTCTTCTGTTAGCTCTGGTCAAGACCTCGCTACTCCACTCTGAACCAGACAGAGCAGCTTTGCTAATGCCTTGCCGGCAGGAGTTGGAGTAATCCAGCTGGGATGTAATGAAGGTGTGGACCACCCATTCTAGGTGACGTTTGCTCAGGCTAGACTTGAGTTTGGAAATATGCCCAAGGCGGTAAAAACAGGATTTAACTGTGCTATCAACGTCCATCTTAACCCCCTGGAGGCAGGCAGGTTAAAACCTACCTACCTGGTTACTCCACATACGTATCTCATGAGCATTTCTTAACTCAGAAGTACCCGTGAAGGACTTAGTTGTTCGCCCTTTTATCAAAACTTACTTTGAGCTTGAGAGGGTTAACGCCGTGTCCATGTTTACGCCGAGGTTTGTAACAGTCGAGGTCACATGACAGGAGAGAGTGAGGAGTCAGGTGGTGAAGCTGCTCCAACATTATCAGTTACCTCAGTTGTAGAGTTGTTAGGACGAAAGAAGTTTTCAGCCAGCCACTCTTCGATGTTACCAAGACAATCAAGCAGAGGTTTAGAGGAGTCAGGGGGCTTGAGAGAGAAGTCGGTTTGGCAATCGTCTGCATAGAAGTGATGGGAAACTTCATGGTGTCTAAAAATGGCTGCTAAGGGTAGAACATAGAGGGAGAACAGTAATAGTCCAAGGATGGAACCTTGAGGGACCCCAGGTAAGGGAGACCATCTGGGACGATGAATATTCATCCAGCATGACTCTAAGGGTCGCCAGCTTTCTATCGTTGATCGTGTCAAAGGCCGCAGAGGGATCAAGGAGAACCAGAAAGACATGGAGACCTGAATCTAAGGCCAAAAAGATGTCATTAAACACACAAACATACGCTGGTGCCTAAAACCTGACTGAAAAATGTCCAATACCTGATGGTTACGCAGATGGAAAATCACCTGTTCATGCACAACCTTTTCAAGCACCTTAGCTAGAAATGGTCGTTTGGAAATCGGGCAGAGATTAGTGGAAACAGCTAGGTCAAGGCCAGGTTTTCTTCAGAATTGGCTGTATAACGATATGTTTGAAGGCCCGAGGAACTACAGCCGAGGCATTATAACGACATTAATTATGTCCAGCACATTTGAGCTAATCAAAGGAAGCACATCTTTCATCGGTCGTATTTAAAGGAGACAGCGCACCAATCACAGGTGGAGAGCAGCCCAGTGCAAACGCACTTAACTCAAGAGTCGATGGAGATAGTGAAAAGGCAAGTGGTTACAACACACTACCACAGCGGTGCGTTCTCGGAGTGTCGATGTAGGAGCATCCAGGTCGAATCTCAGCAGATGCACCAATCCCAGTGGGTCTCAATGCTTCCCTCTGTACGTTGTCAAGTTTAACCCCTGCTAGCGTAAAGAGACAAGGTGCAGGGGAGCAATCCTGAGTAATCCGCCTGAACACGGGGAACCAGGCACCGGCTAACAGGGACAGATGATAACAGCTGTTTTAACGACAACATTAATAACAGGTGTTATGAGAACAACAACAACAACAATAATAATAGTAATAACAGTTGTTTTAACAACAACATTAATAACGGGTGTTATGAGAACAACAATATTAATACTAACAACAGCTGTTATAACACAATATTAAGGATAACAGCTGTTATAATGACTATATTATTAAAAACCGCTGTTATAACAACAACAATAATAACAGCAGCTGTTAAAAGAACAAAAACAGCAAACAACAACAACAATAATAATAACAACAGCTGTTTAAAAGCTGTTATGAGAACAACAACAACAATAATAACAACAGCTGTTAAAAGAAAACGGCTATAACAGCTGTTATAACAATAACAACAGCTGTTATAAGAAGAACAACAATAATAATAACAACTGTTACAACAACAACAATATTAACAACAACAACACAGCAACAGCTGTTATAAGAAGAACAACAACAATAATAACAACACAACAACAGGTGTTATAACAACAACAATAATAACAACAACAACAACAGGTGTTATAACAACAGCACTCTGATTTCAGCTGTCCCTATCAGAATATCTGACACAAATGAAAATGCTGCCATCAGCTGATCATCATCTCCCAGATTAACCAGCAGAAGCTGATCAGGGTCACCATGGTAACCAGTTGAGAGGCGTACCTGAACTCTACAGAGATGCTTTAATCTAAGTTAGATGACGTCACCAATCGTCTCCGTCTGAACCAATAACAAAGACCCTGAGACGTGACAGC
Source organism: Nothobranchius kuhntae (assembly GCA_006942095.1). Taxonomy (NCBI): domain Eukaryota; kingdom Metazoa; phylum Chordata; class Actinopteri; order Cyprinodontiformes; family Nothobranchiidae; genus Nothobranchius; species Nothobranchius kuhntae. Next base: position 6,073 of record SSNQ01032346.1, read on the forward strand.
AGAGAGGTTGTTGGACGGTTCTGGTGCTCCGAACCGTTTACAGGAGGGAGGGAGACTCACCTACCGGATCGGAAGAGTGCCGACAGTCTCGTGAAGGCCACGCGCTGATCCGGTCACACTGTACCCATCCGGTTCCGAACAATTAACGAGAGAATAAGTCTGGAGGGTCCTGCTGCTGGTTCCGGTACCGGTGCTGGAGCTGCGGGCCTGTCGGTTCCGGGACAGCCAGGCGGTGGCGCGGGGTGGGGGCGCTGCTCCCCCCTCACAGGAAAGTTAAACCCGAACTAACCGGGTCAGCTGCGGTGTGCCGGAACCTCCAGCTCCACTTTAATCCGGGAACACGTCACCGTCCGGTACCGGAGGCCGTCGGTGGGGACAGGAAGGCTTTGGGCCGAGGTGGTGGTGGAGGGGAGGGGGTGCTGCGGCCCGCCGCGGACCGGTCCGGGACAGAAAGTTTCTGAAAGTCGGTAATCCGTCCGTTACTCTGCCCGGTGTCGTCCGGGGGTGGGCGGGGTCACGGAGAACCGTGCGGTAACGGCGGGTTTCAACGGAAACCGGAGAAGGAGAAAAAAGAAAAGAGGGGAGGCAGAGAGGCTGGCCAGTGGCCTGGCCGCGCGGCGGGAGAGTGCATGTGAGAGCGGGCGCGTCCCCGAGACGAGCGCTGCCCGACTGGCCCCGCCCCCGAGCCGGAACAGCAGAGGTCTCACTCTGCCGGATTTGGAGGAGGGTCAGAGACGATCACAGAGAAACACCAGCTCATGGTGACATCATAATGACGTCACGACCCGGTGTAACTCCACCTGAAACCAGGATGAGGTGAGAGTAGTGAGGGAGGACCACGCCCCGGCCTGGTGCAGACTCAGGTGTTGCTCTGAATCTCTGACAGAGTGGAGCGTCAGCTGCAACAGAGCATCTGTGCTAAAGCAGCGCTGGGAGGATGTAACCTGAGAGGTGACCTTTGACCTCTACTAGTCAGACGTCACAGGAGCTGCTGGATGTCTCCTGATCTCATCGGAGGGTCGGAGGTCTTCATGACTCAGCAGAACTAAGGAGCTCAGCTGAGTTTGAGAATGATTTCTGCACCACTGCTGCAGCTGACTGCGTTACCTGCTGCAGGGGCAGGACGAGGACAGGTAGGGACACCTGCTGGACAGGAGGGACTCACCTGGAGAGCATCAGCAGGTAAACAGTGTCTTCACCTCAGAAGGTGTGTCAGCATCCCCCAGAGAGACCAGGACGTCCCTCAGGGACTAAACCCTGATCCACCATGTCCGTTTCAGGTGTGGAGTTCAGGTGAGTCTCCTGAGAACCAATCAGAGCCTGAAACACGACTCCATGAGATGAACAAGAGAGGAAACACAAATGTGTGTGAGACAAGAGAGGGAGGGGTCAGGAAACACCTGGAGGACAGGAAACACACACACACAC
>SSNQ01032348.1:0-10028 GCA_006942095.1 Nothobranchius kuhntae
TTGATGTCTGCAGGCTCTGCTTTGACTCATTTCCATGTGTTGACGATTTAAAATACACCTGCTCTTACTATGTGGCATTTGACACCATTAACATGATTTTTTCCCCATCAAACTGTCTGAAAATCGAGGTCAGTGTCACTTATTTTACCCTTGAATGCTTCAGACTCAATTTGGCAGATTTTGAGCACTTGAGGAGTGATTTTAGGGGACAGGGTTCATTGTGTTTCACAGCTTTGATGTTGTACAAATCTGTGTGCGTTTAGGTAATAAACTGATGGCTCAAGTTGCACGATGAAAGCATATTTGGCAGAGTGTCAGGAGATATGCCAAAAATAACTGCAAATATAAAAGTTTTGTGAATGATCCGATTATTTTTCTAAAGTTCAAAATAGTTTGAGAGACCGCTTGAATTTGGCACGTTGCCACCTCTCACAATAAACCACCTGCTGCTGCAGGCAAAAAGCTCCCCTTCACAATGAACGCCCAGAGAATACGCTCACTGATGAATTATTTAAAAGAGCAGTGGGTGAGAAGGAACTTTCCAATGCTCTCATTGATTACATTCACTCCGAGCAGTTGATTTTACCCCTAAATAAAGGCCATTAATGTGCATCAAGATGCTAGATAAAATATTTTTGGTTATGTTCATGTTAGGTTATTTTGCTCATAGAACAGCAACACACCAATGCATCAAATCAATCTTGTGTTAGAATTGCTACATTTTTTGAATATAAAAAGATCTGTTATCAGCTAGCTATCACCGGATGCTAGATTCAGTAAGATGAGCTAATAAACCAAAATTGGTATTAAATCTGTGTCCACATTTCTGATTACCATGGAGAAAAACAAAAAAACTTTTCTAACATAATTAAAATTAAACTAAATATGTAATATAGTTTGTACCATGGATAAAGAAAGAAAAGGACTAATTATTGGAAGAGCAAGAGCAGGGGTGGTGGCAGGCAGCAGCTTGTGGTTGTTATAGCAATGGTAACATTTGGTCAAGCAACCATATGAGCAAAACTATTGGTCAACCCTGAGGAACACCTGAATGCATGCTTTCATTTTTGTGTTTGCTTTCAAAATTCTGTCACAGTAATACTCACTAAATAATTTCAGGACGTTTTGGAAGGGAGGACCCAAACATGGGTAGATCAAGGAGGCAACCAGATAAGCGTAACTTTAACTTTTAATAATGAAAAGTTGGGATACAACAATACCACTTTTTCCCACACCAATATGATACCGATACTTGGATATGAGTACTCGTTGATACCGAGTACAGATACCAATACTTCTACCACACAAAAAAAAATGCAATGAATTGGAATACAGGTTTTATTTTCTTCTTTGCTTTCAACCAAGCCCCCACAATGCGGCTCTGAAATTGGGCCCAACCCGGAAGTACCAAAAATTGCAGTTTCACCCTCATCTGCTGGGGGCTGGTGTCAGAAGCGAGCAAATCCTCATTGACTCCCATGTTAAAAATACCAATTTCACAGCAGAAATAAACATGTTTACAGCCTGGTACCAAAACAAGCTTTTTGTTTAAATTATCTAGTTTACACTCATGACAACTCTGAGGGGGGTGAATTTTTTTCTCACTCTTCTGTTTAAGTGTATTAAAAGCCTAAAATTCTGTATAATTAATGAGTCTCAGACCCACGTGACCACAGAGCTAGCTCCGTGGAAAGGCCTCAGTAGAGCCTCGGTCTGGCTTGGAAACTGCTCCGGGATTTTGAGTCTCTGTGTTTGTGTATTCTGTTTTGGATATTATTTGTGCAATTGTTGGACAAAATGACTTGCTGTGGCATTAATTGCACTAATAGAGCGTCCAAGGAGTCTCCACTTCATTTTTTTCAGTAAGTAAAATTATATTTATGTATTTTAGGTCACTGCCGAGCTGAGCTTAGATTTTAACATGTACTGTTTAACCATGAAATTTAAATATAATAAGGTAAAACCCAGTGCATTTAACATAATGCTGCACTTTAGAAAATGGGTTGAAATATAACTTGTTGGTGGAGCTGGGTTCCCATTATCGGCTTGTGGAGCTCTCGGGAGACCGATGTTTTCCACCCAGTTCTCCCCTACCCGCAGCTCGGCGCATCTCTGTCTGATCACGGCTTCTGTCTGCTGCACGGGCTGCCAGCTTGTGGAGCTCTGGGATGGAAACCTTTCCACCCGGTTCTCCCCAACGGCAGCTCTGCGCATCTCAGATCGCAGTGGCGCTTGTCTGCTGTGCAGCTGCCGGCTTGTGGAGGTCTCGTAGACCTCTGTGTTCCACCCGGTTTTACCCAGCGGTCAGCTCGGCGTATCTCTGACTCAGAAGCTCTGGTGTTTTGCACAGTTAACTCCGGTTGTAGCTAGGTTGCTACCTACGTTAGCTTAGCTCTCACGTCCGCATTAGCTTTGGGTTAGCTTGTAGCTAGTTCGACCGGGTGTCATCAGTTGATCTCAGCCTTACAGCCCCACTCTCAGCTCCACCTGCACAAGCTTATGGACCTGCTGTTCGACTCTGTGGTGGTGGATCCTCTCCCATATCAGGAGTACTTGGACAAAATTCCTGTTCCAGAACCTCTCTGTGCCCAGTAAACACCAGACAAACGGGATGCTGTGAGCAGGCACAGGTCCAGGTTTTAAAGTGCACGTAAGGTGAGCCACACAACAATAAATTGTGATTATTAGTTAGTATTCTACTCTGTGTGATTTTTAAACACATCTCTCTTAACAACGGTTCTCCCCAGCGGCAGCTCTGCGCATCTCAGATCGCAGCGGCGCTTGTCTGCTGTGCGGCTGCCGGTTTGTGGAGGTCTCGTAGCCTCATTGATGTCATATTTCCACCAGTTTCCATATGGCTTTCCGACAGACTGCCACTCACTTAGACTTTTGTTACGTTAGCTGAACATCTCTGGAAATCTGCTCCAACAAGAGCACGAATGATCAGAGATTTGACATAATACGTTTAAAGATGTATTTGTGAAAAAATGATGTGAACTATCACACACTGTGAACTGATATTGCTGTGAAATAAAAAGAGCTGGAAAATAATGCAACACGTGTTCCGAACCAAGCATAAATGAGGGGTGAGGGAGGCAGACACAGAAACAAAGAGAGGAACTGCGAGAAAAATAAAATGATAGTGAACAGACACACAAAGAAAAGAGAACCGGACAACCAAAAGAAACTAAACAGATAAACAAAAACAGGAGTAAAATTGTACTAAAATAAAAAGAAAACATGGGGAACACTGGGTGAATACACAAGAAAACTCCACTCAGGAATAAAACTGGGACACTGGGGACACAGAACACGACAAATAAGCTGGTGCTCTACGGGTTTGAGGAGCAGTAATGTCTCTAGTTTTTTTTGCTTCCGGTCGGTAACAAGATGGCGCCTGTGCTTAGCTTTGCCGCGGTCACCGGCCACTTTTTCAAACTTTCCTCCACTAACCTCCTCTTTTCCACCTTGCTCCTGTCTGTGATCCTCTTCAGTAGTGTCCCTGCTACCATCTCCTATGATCGCCACTCTTTTATCCTTCCGTTCGTTCACGATCGCCCAAGATGCACTGAGGACATACCTCCCTGACTGTTTACCTGAGTGGCACGCTGGCCCGGAGCCAAACAACGATTCCAACCAGTGCGCCTCCAGTGATGTTTATCCAATCCCGGGAAAACGTTGGAGGAAAAGAGGTAAATGAGCAGGAATCCAGGTGAGAATAAGACTTCTCTTAAATCGTGGTTTATCTAGCAAACATCGGCATGATCTTCTAGCTTCTTGTCCTTTGTTTGGCGACCTGAGCGCCACTTCCACATTGCCGCCAGGCCGCACTGCGGCGCGGTTTCTCCGTCCAAGGTTTTTAAGGTCTGTTATCCTCATTCTTCAGTGGTTCCCCTCCTGTTCTCTCCATGAGTGGTTTTTATAAACACCGTGGATCTAACCCCGCTAATTTACGTCCACTAACTCCAGCTGTTTCTGTAGTTTCTGATTCCTCCACCTCACTCAGCATGGCTCTATTAAATACCCGCTCTGTTAACAATAAGTCCTTCCTGCTCAATGATCTAATTCTTTCTAAAAACCTGGATTTTCTGTTTCTGACTGAAGTTTGGCAGCAAACATCTGATTATTCTGGTCTGATTGAACTCTGCCTGAGTGGTTATTCTTTTCTTAGTCAGCCCTGGGGTTCTGGTCGTGGTGGAGGCCTAGCTGTTGTTTTCAGAGACCATCTTCCATGTAGCTCTACAACCTCTGGTCACTTTGCTTCCTTTGAACTGCAGCTGCTTAAAGTCGGGCGTAAGGACCCTTTCTACTGTGCTGTGGTTTATCGTCCACCTGGTCCAAACAGTTCTTTCCTTCAGGAGTTTAGTAACTTTCTATCCTCCACTGTGAAGCAGTCCAGACTGGTGATTGTTGGTGACTTTAACATCCACGTTGATGATCCCTCTGACCACTTTGCCATGAATTTCTCCAGCCTTATGGACTCCTTCAGCTTTACCCGGCATGTTTCTGGCCCCACACACCAGGGGGCACACTCTGGACCTTGTTTTATCCTGGGTCTAAATGCTGACAGTGTTTGTCCTGAGGACGTTTATATTTCTGATCACCATAGCATTTTCTTTAACTTGTCAGTTTCTGCGTCCCCACCTCTTGCTCGCCGTATGGTTAGTTCTCATTTTCTTAATGAGAATTTTTCCGCTGCTTTTGATCCACCCTGTTGTTCTGATAATGATCCAGATTCCTTAACTTCTCAGTTTATCGAGCACTGCCTCTCCAATCTGGACAACATCTGTCCTGTCAGAACCAGATCAGTTCCTACAGTGAACCCTACTCCCTGGTTTAATGACAGCCTTCGCAGCCTGAAGCGACAATGCAGAAAAATTGAGCGTTTGTGGAAGAAAACCCATCTCCACGTCCATCTGCTGCACCTAAAGCATCTTCTGACATCCTTTAACTCTGCAGTCAGAGACACGAGGGTTGCCTGTTTCTCCAACCTGGTGTCCCAGAGCAAAGGGAACCCCAAGGTGCTGTTTAACACCATCAGCAGTATTGTCTCTCCTGCTTCTCCTACAGCCTCCATCCACTCTGTTACAAACTGTGAGAACTTTCTGTCTTTCTTTGTGGACAAAGTCAATAAGGTTAGATCTAGCATCTCTCCCTCAGCCTTATCTCTGCCTCTCCCAGCTCCAACCCGATCTGTCATCCTAGATAGCTTTGCTCCTGTTTCTTTGCCTGAGTTAACCAAACTAGTTAACTCTATGAAGACCTCTGCATGCCCCCTCAACATCTTACCCTCATCTTTGTTTAAAAGTGCTTTTCAGCCCATCGGTCCCAGAGTGCTCTCTATAATTACTCAACTCAATTCAACTCAGCCTTTATTTAAAAAGTACCTTACAGGCATGAGCATGCAAACAAGGTGCTGTACAACAAAAGAATAAAACAATAAAACATATAGCGCCACAGACATAATTAAAACCACAAATAAGAATTACAAAATATAAAATATTAACAATTGCTAACCCACAGAATTAAAAGCCAGATCATAAAAGTAGGTTTTCAGCCTCATTTTAAAAACTGCTACTGATGGAGAGCCTCTAATAGTTAGGGACAGTGCGCTCCACAGTTTCAGACCCACAACAGAGAATACCCTGTCCCCTCTCAACTTCAACCTAGCCTTAGGAGCCACAAGCAGCAGCTGGTTCTCAGAGAGGCGTGACCGGGCCGGAACTATGGTGGCCCTGAAGTGCAAACCCCAAAAACAAATCACTTAACGCAACAACAAATTGAAACACGCAACAACAAATCACTTAAAGCAAAAACAAATCACAAAACGCACAACAAATTGAAAAGCGCAAAAACAAATTCACTAAATGCACAACAAATTGAAAAGTGCAACAACAAATTCACTAAACACAAAAACAAATCACAAAATGCGCAACAAATTGAAAAGCACAACAACAAATTCACTAAACACAAAAACAAATCACAAAACGCGCAACAAATTGAAAATCGCAAAAACAAAAAACAAACCGGAAGAGGTAGGTACCAATGCTGCAACAACAGGCATCACTGATTGGATGATGGACCCGTTAGCCTTTTGAACCGGAAGTTGTTCCGCGTAACACATTTTTACAAACATGAACATTATCAGTGATCCACACATTGCGAATCCATGGGAAGGATGCTTGTAAGAGTGCATTTTGAGGTCGATGACGTCACAGCGCAGCGACGAGTACTGTCCGAATTCCAAGAATACTCATTCTCACGTCCTCAAAAGCGTCCTTGCTCCGGCTGTGGATTTTCAACAGCAAGAGAAAATGGGGAGAGCTACGAAGTTTTAAATGTAAGTTTGTTAAAAACTAGCCGTAGAAACCTAAAAAGCTTAAAGTGGTTCAGTTTATAAACATTTTTCATTTGCATATTTGCTTTTAAAATTACATTTTAGCCAGAAATCAGCCAGAACTAGTTTGTTTCGCAGGGCCCAGTTATTCCCGTGTGTGTGTGGGTGGGTGTATGTGTGTGTGTATATGTGTGGCGAATTAAACTTGTCATTTGTTTTAAGGACAATGGAGCAAGGAAGCGTTTTTATTAAGCTTAGAGGTGAAGAGTGAAGCCGTTTACACACAACCACAGAAGTTCTTCTGTGAAAAGTAGTTTTACATTCAGGGATTTACACAGCTGACACGTTTTAATGAAGTAAAACGTGTTTGTGTGAACAATAAAAGTTTTATCTTCTCATGTGGATAAATGTAAAAATGTGTTTATTGCCTTTTTGTCACCCATGGTCTGATTTTCTCTGTAGGACTGCAGGTGTCCAGGGTCAGGAGAGGATTTACCTGTTGGTCATCCTGGGAGAGAGGCCTTCTACTGTCATCTTGTTAATGTTATTTAGCTGTTTGATATTTGAACACATTTATTAAAACAAATACTAACTGATAACTCTTTCTGGTCATTGATTTTATCACCAATTTTATTAGATGTTTTTGATCATGTTACATGAACAGAAAATGAAAAGATGGTAAGGAGACAAGATTATTTATCATACGTTACAATTATTTACAGATCAAAACCAGTATGGACCAGTTATGTATGGTTAAAGCAGGATTAACCTGAGTGACTCTTCCTGGATCATTTATTTAAACTAAGTGAGCAGGAAGTCTTTAACAGTGCAGCTGGATCTGCTGCAGGAGGATCCAGACGTGGATGGAGGGCTGGAGCAGACCCGTGGCTGGACGTTTCTGGCCAGAGGAGCATCATACAGGATGGTCTGCAGAGAGAGCTTTGGGACGCTTCCTCTCACTGTCCACTCCATCGTCCATCTACAGGGCCTGCTGGGCTGGCTCAGACGACAGCTGTTACATCTCTGTGAATGACTTGCCTGTTAACAGTAGTGGTGGTCTGCTGGTACCTCCTCCACACACATCTTCCTCACGCTCATCCTCCAGACACACAACTTCACCAGCACAGAGGCAGATGTGCAGCACAGTGCATGCTGACTTGTAATAGATTAAAAAAGAGGTTTTTTTTATTAAAAATTGTAAAACAAAACCTATAACCTGCAGTACACTGGTTCTGATCAGTTTAAAGAAAAGCAGCAGGGAAAATACAGAGAATTTACATTTTTAAGACAGATCTAATAATTATTAGGCTTAAGCTGAATAAACAAATGCACATTGAAAACAGTTCAATGCTGTTTTATTAGAAAACCTGTTTTTTAAAAACGTTTTACCCCATTTGATGCAAAATAAGTTCTAAGGTCCAATTTACATTAGAAAACATCCTACTGCATTCAACATTTATAATACATTTGGTTTATATTAATTACCTACATGATAATACTCTGTAGTAATGTGTTGTGTACGTTTAACAAGTTCATTCTGTAGCTTAAAACATACATGAAACCATCTAAAGTTAACATGTAAGTCCTGAAAGCTTCTAGAATAAACAAAGTTACTTTACCTGAAAACGGTTGTGAACAAACGCTGCTGATGGACATGAAGCTGCTGTAGCTCCTTAATATTCCTGCTCGATTTTCACTAGCTTTAGCATTTTTCCATTGCGTGTAGCTGCCGCCGCAGCTGTGACGGGACCTACGGGCCACCGTAGAGGTGAAGGCTAGACTGTCCAAATTCAGAGCCGCTGGGTTCCGGTCTTAGCGGTCTGGAAAGGACCCGGCCTTGCTAGACCGGCGAGGACCCGTACTCATAAGCATTCTACCTGTGGATTCGGACACACCCGCTGACATCTCTTTCACATAGCCACGTTCGGCAGAACAACTTCCGGTTCAAAAGGCTAACGGATCCATCATCCAATCAGTGATGCCTGTTGTTGCAGCACTGGTACCTACCTCTTCCGGTTTGTTTTTTGTTTTTGTGCTTTTCAATTTGTTGCGCGTTTTGTGATTTGTTTTTGTGTTTAGTGAATTTGTTGTTGCGCTTTTCAATTTGTTGTGCGTTTAGTGATTTGTTTTTTGCGCTTAGTGATTTTTTGTTGCATTTAGTGAATTTGTTTTGCGCTTTTCAATTTGTTGCGCGTTTTGTGATTTGTTTTTGTGTTTAGTGAATTTGTTTTTGCGCTTTTCAATTTGTTACGCGTTTTGTGATTTGTTTTTGTGTTTAGTGAATTTGTTGTTGCGCTTTTCAATTTGCTGTGCGTTTAGTGATTTGTTTTTTGCGCTTAGTGATTTTTTGTTGCATTTAGTGAATTTATTTTTGCGCTTTTCAATTTGTTGTGCGTCTTGTGATTTGTTTTTGCATTAAGTGATTTGTTGTTGCGTGTTTCAATTTGTTGTTGCGTTAAGTGATTTGTTTTTGCGGTTTGCACTTCAGAGCCACCGTATGGAACATATGGCTGCAGCAACTCCATCAAATAGGTTGGAGCCACACCATTCAGTGCCTTAAACACCATTAAAAGACGTTTAAAATGAATTCTAAAATCAACAGGCAACCAGTGGAGAACAGCCAAAATTGGTGTCATGTGACTGGCCTATAATACACTGGTAAGGAAGCCTCCAACCCAGGTTTTTTAAAAAGTGGGTGAATAACTGTTTTTTTAAAATCCGTCGGTACAAAACCAGAAGCCAAACTGTTATTGATTATGTGCAAAATCAGTAGTGCAACTGTTTGAAAAACTTCCTTAAGCAAACGCGTAAAGTATCTTTTGGTGACCCACTAAGTTTAGCCTCTTTAAACAGACTGATGAACTCCGCAAGTGATACTGGATGAAAAGAGACAAGCCTCAAAAGACGTAGAGGAGCTTAACACACTAGATTCAGGCAGGGCGTCTCGCAGCATCGCCACCTTGTCGATAAAAAATTGAAGAAAACTGTTACACACAGAGTCCGGAGGCCTGTACAGGTGAATAATCTTCCACATTCAGCACAGCTGAATGCTGCATACAAAACCTGTGGTTTGTTGGCATTAGCATATACAAGGTTGGAATAATAGGCAGTCTTTGCGGATTTGACAAGATCCTGATAAGATTTCCAACTGTCTCTAAGGGCCATTAAAGATACATGCAGCTTATCCTTTTTCCACTTTCTTTCACATCTCCTGCATTGCCTTCTTGCAGCCCTGGTGCATTCAGTCGACCACACATTAGCAGCATCAGGGGTGGACCGTTAAAGCGCCCGAGCGCCAATGGCGCTAAATTTTCTCGTCGGGCGGTAAATACTTGACGACTTACCGCCCGGGTGGCGCCCAAGCTTTATTTGTCATTTACACACTGGCTTTCACCTACATCATGGCCCCGCCCTGTAGGAAGCTGCCGTTTTCGTTTCGCGCGCGTGAACCTGCGCGCCTCTAGCCACCTACTGCACTTGTACGATTCGTGCATGTACTGCACGATTCTAGTTATAGTCACGTGAACTATAAGTTCACTATTAAAGACGAAGTGGAACCACGCTAGAAACACACAAGCACGCAGGAAGATCGCGCCACCACAGGGATTGGATTTCTTGATGAAATCTCCGGCAAAACGCTTTAAAACTGGTGAGGAGAAGTGAGACAGTTCGAAACGGTATGAAGCAGAGA
>SSNQ01032351.1:0-10043 GCA_006942095.1 Nothobranchius kuhntae
GTCATCCATGGCCTGCTGGTGCTGCTCCGCCCACTCGAACGCCACATCCTTCTTCAACAGATTAGTCAGAGGTCGTGCCAACTCAGCGTAATGTTCCACGAACTGACGCGAGTAGTTGCAGACCCCTAAGAAGCTGCGAAGTTCGGAGACGTTCGTCGGAGGTGTGATGGTGGCAACACCCTGAATCCTGCCAAGCTGAGGCTGCACTCCCTGTGGTCCCACAAGGAGGCCAACGTACTGAACTTGCGACCTGCACCACTGTCCCTTGGCGAGAGAGATCTTAGCACCCGCCGCAGCGAGCTGACCCATGACATGATCCAGCTCGGCCAGGTGGTCATCCAACGTACGCCGACGAATAAGAATGTCGTCGACATAGATGACTGTCCCACGCTCTCGAGCATCGGGGCAGGCCTTGTTCAAGAAGATGTTGAACTCAGCTGGCGAGTTGGAATAACCGGGTGAAGGTGTACTGCCGGTTGGCAAAGGAGAAAGCAAGTTTGTGTTGGTCCGATTCGTGGACGGGAATCATCCAAAATCCAGACGCAATGTCAAGGGTGGAAAAGTACTTAGCATCTCTCACTTTTGGAAGCTCCTTCTCCAGGCGTGCCATAGGCCACCTAGACAAGGGGACCTGTTTGTTGAGTTGCCGGTAGTCAATGGTAAGTCGCCACTTACCATTAGGCTTCAGTACCGGCCCCAACGGAGCCGAGTAGGTGTTGTTGCAGGGTCGAATGACCCCGTTAGCCAAGAGGCTGTCAATGATTTCCTGGACCGGTTCTATGGACGCCAGGGGAATCTTGTATTGCCGCACAAAGGACGGCGGTGCATCTGGCCTGGTAGGAATCCGGACTTCATGGATAGTGGTCAGACCACAGTCCAAGGAGTCAAGTGAAAGAAAATCCTGGTACTTTAGCAAAAGTTGTCTTAGCTGGTCTCGCTAAACATCGTTGGTGAGGGCATCTGCTTGGTCTATTACCTACTACTGATGAGCGAGATGTCCGCTCCTGTGTCTAATAATGCGACACAGCGATGTCTCTGATTTACAGTGACCTCCACTGCAGGCCTATTAGATCCCTTTCTCACGACCAGAGGTGCAAGCAAAATTTTCTCAGTTACGGCGGTGGTAGTAGTGGTACTGCGGTCGTCATCTGCGGGTTCATCGCCTAACATCGCCACGGATGGAACGACCGGAGAGGTGTTGTCGCTTTCCTTTGAGGTGTTGTTGTTTTCCTGTGAGTCAGAACCTGTGAAAACATCAACCTGCAGCATTTCAGTGTCATTTTGCGGCTTCTCAGGCAAACACGGAGTCTCTGACCGGGTCGCCTGAGAATCACGCACAAATTGTTTGACGCCCTCCACGTCTTTCTTAAGATTGCAGATCATGTTCATCATGTTAGTCATCATTGGAAGGAAAGTGTTTTGCATCGCCTGAAGTTGAGATGATAATTGCATCGTTACCTCTGAGTCCATTGTCCAAAATAGTAAATAGTCTTTTCTTGTTTTATTTACTAATTTACTCTTCGATTTTGCTTTCTAATTAGATGGTTATTTAGAAACAACCTTACCTGTAGATCTTGTAAAGAATTAGTTACAGGGAAGCTTGGCTGGTGAATGAATATTTCGGGCAAAATTGTTCAATAATGCCAAAAATATCATTGTCATTTGACCTGCCCAAGATGGCGGGTCGAGCTACGTGTCGGGCACCTAAGATGGCGGACCGCCGCGCATGCGTCGTCCGACACCCGGCTTTGATCCCCGTAGCAATCTCACGATTCTAAACACCGCAGCGTGTTTCAGAACCGCCGCTAACGTTACCTCAAAGTACTCCGTACCGGGAGGTTTAGCGGATTAAAGGACGCAGTTCCGCTGCGTCGGAACGGCTAGAAAGCTCCGCGGGACGCGTTCCCGAGCCTTCTCACCGAGAGTGGCTAGTTAGCTCGTCGGCTAATGCTAGCGAACGCCCTGTAGCGACCAGGGTCTCAAAATTGCCTCGATCAACCAAAGGGCATCGCGCTCCGTGATTAAAAGGGTTCAACAGCGTACGCAATCTGGATGCAGTATCGCTCTGCGGTAGTTCCCGACTGACAGCGTTTACCGAGCAAGTTAAGCTACGGTAGGTGCTAACGAGAATTCCGACAAAGAACAGCGCGGACCCTGCGCTTTTCCAACGGAAATAAATTTCCAACGGTGTCTTCTGTCTCCGATTACACAAATGGATGCACACAGTGTCACAAACACCGCGACAAACAATAAACAGACGGTTCCAATGCAATAAAACAGGAGAAATGTTTACCCTTAGATGTAAGCCTCAAAATGGCCGTACGCACACGTCAGCACTTAAGGTGTTTTGATGAAACAGCGCCTCCTGTCGGAGGGTGATGAATGTGCACCCCCCTTTCTGAGAGCTGTATGAGGAAGCGCTCGCTTTTTCCTTCTCTAACACACAGATACTTTAAAAAAATCCCAAAATGTCTCAGAATCGGCACAAAGTGTAATAAACTGTGCAGATATCAAGCTAGGCTCGCCATATGTAACGGAGTTGAAGTGATGTAACTATCTGGAGTTGTATTTTAATACACTGTAAGTAGATCACTTTTTATAAACAGAAGAATAGGCAGTTTTTATCATCAGGGAGTTTAATTAAACACTCTGTATTGACTTTGAGACAAGAAAAGAGAGAGAGATGGGATCATTTGAGAATCTTTAATTTCTGAATTATAAATTCTAAACAGTCTACCAGGACTACCTCTGTGATGGATGAAAAGGGATATGGATGTTATGTTGGCGCGAGTGTGTGTGTGTGGTTGGTTCAGACTCTTTAGGATGACGTAATCGAATCTGGTAGTCTTTGTTATGACTAGATATCACGAGGCTTATAAAGTAATGACATGAGCCGCTATTTTGCCGTGTACGTACCCAGTGGGGGCCTCCAAGGTAGATCAGGAAATGCCAGGTCCAAGACCCTCGGATGTACGCTGGAGCTGTCGGTGCAGCGGTCGCAACGTGTCAAAGCCCGTCTGGAGGGTCGACCCCGGTACCGTTCGGCGGCGTCAGCAGGTGCTCTTATTTTGAAAGGACGTCGTCTGGTTGTTAAACGACGAAAATCTCCAACTTCACAGTTCTTAGTTTAAAGACGAAAACACATCTGGCCAGGCTGTGCTTTTCTTTAAGATGACGGTGACTAGAACTGAAGTCGAAATGGAACTGACTTAAAAATGGCGTTGCCTTGTTTTATATCTCTGAATTGTTGATAAGTTGTAGTAAACTAGATTGGACACTTGAAGTCAACACCAGATTCTCCTGTGGCAGCCGATAGCTCTGATTGGTTGGAACAATGTGTCATGCGTTTCTATGGAGATGAGGATCAGTATGTCTGTGCCGTAGTCCTGTTTTCATTAAACATAAATCCTGACATATTTATTTCACAGATCATTCACTTGATTATTGTTGAACAACATCTGTTTTGCTTAATAATTTTAATCACAAATAAAGTACTTTGATTAAGTAAAGCTTCTTCTTCGCCTTCGGACTCTTCTCCTGGAATGTAAACAGTCTGAGGAACACCCGACCTTGGTTTTTCTACACGGTGTTATTGTGCACAGGGGGCAGCTGTGTGGAGCTGAAAAATGATGAACTTCATAACCTTACACTGGCTACGTATCCGTGTGGAGACTCCCAAGTTAGATCCGGATGCCAGGTCCTCGGACCCTCCTTGTGCTGGAGCTGGCGAAACAGCAGTCGTTAGCATGACAAACCAGTCTACGGATTGACTCCCGCTACGACTGCAGGTTTCAGCGTCACGTAGAGTGTTCAGCTTTCATTCTGAAGGAACCGTCGTCTTGTTGATGAAACGACAGAAGATTCCAGCTTGACAGTTCTCAGCTTAAAGTAGAAATACAGCTGGCCAGTTTGCAATTCACTTAGCGATGATGGTTTTGAGAGCTGGTTGGAGTTACGTTGAAACTCAGTTGGAACTGGGTGGAACTCAGATGGAATTGAAGTTAAAATGGTGTTGCTCTGTTTTATTAACTTAGTTGTTTATAATTCTTAGCAAAGCGGAGTGGACAGATTAACTAAACACTCCATATTCTGCCCTGGAACAGAAAGGAAGTTCTTATTGGATGAGAAAAATGTGTCATGATGTTTACCTTGTGTGAATCAGGATTTCTGGCTGAGATAGTCCTGTTAATCAATAAACACATAAATAATTACATTGATTTTACTGATCAGTTACCTGATTTGTGGTTAAGATTTGTTTTTATTAGCTTTATTAGAAATAAAGTTCTTTGATTAATTAATGAAAAGCATTCATCTTCCTTCTTCTGTCTTCTTTCCTGGAATATAAACACCAAAGCAAGCGAACGACCTTGGCAATTCGTGCACACTGTCACTGTGTTAAAAGGGCAGGTGTTATGGGCAGAAAATAGCATTTTCATGACACTACACAGATGAAAGATGAACGAAAAAAGATGAATGAAAAAAGATCAAAGAAAAAAGATCAAAGAAGAAAGAAAAAAGATGAAAGAAAAATGAAAAGAGAAGAAAGAAAAAAGAGGGAGAAAGAAGAAAGATGAACAAAAGATGAAAGAAAAATGATTAAAGAAAAAAGATCAAAGAAGAAAGAAAGAAGATCAAAGAAAAAAGATAAAAGAAAAAAGATGGAGAAAAAAGATGAATGACGGAAGAAGAAAGAAAATAGAAGAAAGAAGAAAGATGAAAGAAAAAAGATGAAAGATGAAAGAAAAAGGATGAAAGAAAAAATATGAAAGGAAAAAAGAAGAAAGAAAAAAGAAGAAAGAAAAGAAAACTGAAGAAAGAAAAAGTTGAAAGAAAAAAGATGAAAGAAAAAAGAAGAAAGAAAAGATAAAAGAAGAAAGAAAAAGAAAAAAGAAGAAAGAAAAAAAAAAAACAAAGAAGAAAGAAAAAAGATTGAAAGAAGAAAAGAAAAATGAAGAAAGAAAAAAGTTGAAAGAAAAAAGATGAAAGAAGAAAGAAAAGATAAAAGAAGAAAGAAGAAAAAACAAAGACGAAAAAAGAAGATGAAAGAAAAATGATTAAGGAAAAAAGATCAAAGAAGAAAGAAAGAAAATGAAAGAAAAAAGATAAAAGAAAAAAGATGGAGAAAAAAGATGAACGACGGAAGAAGAAAGAAAATAGAAGAAAGAAGAAAGATGAAAGTAAAAAAGATGAAAGATGAAATAAAAAGGATGAAAGAAAAAATAAGAAAGGAAAAAAGAAGAAAGAAAAGAAAACTGAAGAAAGAAAAATTTGAAAAATAAAGATGAAAGAAAAAGGATGAAAGAAAAAAGAAGAAAGAAAAGATAAAAGAAGAAAGAAAAAGAAAAAACAAGAAAGAAGAAAGAAAAAACAAAGATGAAAGAAAAAAGATTGAAAGAAGAAAAGAAAAAAGAAGAATGAAAAAAGTTGAAAGAAAAAAGATGAAAGAAGAAAGAAAAGATAAAAGAAGAAAGAAGAAAAAAACAAAGATGAAAAAAGAAGAAAGATGAAAGAAAAAAATGAAAGAAAAATAAGAATGAAAAGAAAAAAGAAGAAAGAAAAAGAAAAAAAAGAGAGAAAGAAAGAAAAGATCAAAGAAAAAGATCAAAGAAGAAAGAAAAAAGAAAGAAAAAAGATAAAAGATCAAAGAAAAAGATCAAAGAAAAAAGATTAAAAAAAGATCAAAGAAGAAAGAAAAAAGAAAGAAAAAAGATGAATGAAAAAAGATCAAAGAAGATAAAAGATAAAAGATCAAAAAAGAAAGACAAAAGAAAGAAAAAAGAAAAAAGATCAAAGAAGAAAAAAGAAAGAAAAAAGATGAAAGAAAAAAGATCGAACAAAAAAGATCAAAGAAGACAGAAAATATATTTTTCTTCCTTCTTTCATCTTTTTTCTTTGATCTTTTATCTTTTTTCTTTCTTTTTTCTTTCTTCTTTGATCTTTTTCTTTGATCTTTTTTCTTTCTTTCTTTGATCTTTTTCTTTCTTTCTTTTCTTTCTTCTTTCTTCTTTTTTCTTTCAACTTTGTTCTTTTTTCTTTCATCTTTTTTCTCACATCTTTTTTGTTTCTTTTTTTCTTTCTTCTTCTTTTTTCTTTTCTTTCTTATTTTTCTGTCATCATTTTCCTTTCATCTTTCTTTTTTCATCTTTGTTTTTTCTTTCTTCTTTCTTCTTTTTTCTTTCTTCTTTTATCTTTTCTTTCTTCTTTTTCTTTTTTCTTTATTTTAACTTTTCTTTCTTCTTTTCTCTTTCATCATTTTTCTTTAATCTATTTTCTTTCATCTTTTTTCTTTCAAAATTTTCCTTCTGTTTTCTTTTTTCTTCTTTTTTCTTTCTTCTTTTTACCTTTCATCTTTTTTCTTTCATCTTTTTTCTTTCATCTTTTTTCTTTCATCTTTTTCTTTCATCATTTTTCTTTTTTCTGTCTTCTTTTCTCTTTTCTGTCTTCTTTCTTCTTTTTCCTTTCTTTTTTCTTTAATCTTTTTTCTTTTCTTTCTTCTTTTATCTAATTTCTTTCAACTTTTTCCTTATATTTTCTTCTTTCTTCTTTTTTCTTTCTTCTTTTTTTTCTTCTTTTTTCTTTAATCTTTTTCTTTCATATTTTTCTTTTTTCTTTCTTCTTTTCTCTTTTCTGTCTTCTTTCTTCTCTTTTCTTTCTTTTTTCTTTAATCTTTTTTATTTACTTTCTTCTTTTATCTTTTTTCTTTCAACTTGTTTCTTTTTTCATTCATATTTTTTTTCATATTTTTTCTTTCATCTTTCTTCTTTTTTCTTTCAACGTTTTCTTTCTTCTTTTTTCTTTCTTCTTTTTTCTTGATTAAAGAAAGAGATTAATCTATGGACTGGGCCCTTATAATAAGAAAAGTTTTTTTTTACTTCAGGGAGTTTTATTCAAACACTTTGTATTGACTTAGAGACAAGAAAAGAGAGAGATGGGATTGTTTAAGAATGTTTAATTTTTATAATTATTATTCAAACAATCCAGGACTAAATCTCTATGATGGATGCATATGGATTTGACTGCTGAAGTGAGGGTGTGTGTGTGTGAGTCAATTCAGAATCCCCAGCTGAGGCAGGTGGATCTGGGTGTAAGATGTTTTGACTACGCACCACAAGGACTTCAGGAGGAAGACATGAGACGCTATTTTGCCGGCTACGTACCCGTGTGGAGACTCCCGAGTTAGATCCGGATGCCAGGTCCTCGGACCCTCCTTGTGCTAGAGCTGGCGAAACAGCAGTCGGCAGCACGACAAACCAGTCTACGGATTGACTCCCGCTACAATGGCAGGTTTCAGCGTCACGTAGAGTGTTCAGCTTTTATTCTGAAGGAACCTTCGCCTTGTTGATAAAACGACAGAAGATTCCAGCTTGACAGTTCTCAGCCTAAAGTAGAAATACAGCTGACCAGTCTGCATATCACTTAGCGATGATGGTTTTGAGAGCTGGTTGGAGCTACGTTGAAACTCAGTTGGAACTGGGTGGAACTCAGATGGAACTGAAGTTAAAATGGTGTTGCTCTGTTTTATTAACTTAGTTGTTTATAATTCTTAGCAAATCGGAGTGGACAGATTACTCAACACTCCATATTCTGCCCTGGAACAGAAAGGAAGTTCTTATTGGATGAGAACAATGTGTCATGATGTTTACCTTGTGTGAATCAGGATTTCTGGCTGAGTTAGTCCTGTTATTCAATAAACACATTAATCATTACATTGATTTCACAGATCAGTCACCTGATTATTATTGGTTAAGATTTGTTTTTATTAGCTTTATTAGAAATAAAGTTCTTTGATTAATTAATGAAAAGCGTTCATTGTTTTTCTTCTGTCTTCTTTCCTGGAATGTAAACACCAAAGCAAGCGCACGACCTTGGCAATTCGTGCACACTGTCACTGTGTTAAAAGGGCAGCTGTTATGGGCAGAAAATAGCATTTTCATAACGCTACACAGATGAAAGATGACCGAAAAAAGATGAAAGAAAAAAGATCAAAGAAAAAAGATGAAAGAAAAAAGAAGAAAAAAGAAGGAAAAAGATGAAAGATGAACAAAAGATGAAAGAAAAAGAGATTAAAGAAAAAAGATCAAAGAAGAAAGAAAGAAGATGAAAGAAATAAGATTAAAAAAAGAGATGGAGGAAAAAGATGAACGACGGAAGAAGAAAGAAAATAGAAGAAAGAAAAAAGATGAAAGAAAAAAGATGAAAGAAAAAGGATGAAAGAAAAAAGAAGAAAGGAAAAAAGAAGAAAGAAAAGAAAATTGAAGAAAGAAAAAGATGAAAGAAAACAGAAGAAAGAAAAGATAAAAGAAGAAAGAAAAAGAAAAAAGAAGAAAGAAGAAAGTAAAAAACAAATATGAAAGAAAAAAGATAAAAGAAAAAAGAAAGAAAAATGAAGAAAGAAAAAAAGAAGAAAAAAGATGAAAAAAAGAAGAAAGAAAAGATAAAAGAAGAAAGAAAAAGAAAAAAGAAGAAAGAAGAAAGAAAAAACAAAGATGAAAGAAAGTAGATTGAAAGGTGAAAGAAAAAAGATGAAAAAAGAAGAAAGGGAAAAAGAAGAAAGAAAAAAGTTGAAAGAAAAAAGATGAAAGAACAAAGATGAAAGAAGAAAGAAAAGATAAAAGAAGAAAGAAGAAAAAACAAAGATGAAAAAAGAAAAAAGATGAAAGAAAAAAATGAAAGAAAAATAAGAATGAAAAGAAAAAAGAAGAAAGAAAAAAGATCAAAGAAGAGAGAAAAAGAAAGAAAAAAGATAAAAGAAAAAAAATCAAAGAAGAAAGAAAAAAAGAAAGAAAAAAGATCAAAGAAGAAAGAAAAAAGGAAGAAAAAAGATAATAGAAGAAAGAAAAAAGATCAAAGAAGAAAGAAAATAGATTAAAGAAAAAAGATCAAAGAAGACAGAAAATATTTTTTCTTCCTTCTTTCATCATTTTACTTTAATCTTTTTTCTTTCATCTTTTTTCCTTCTTATTTGATCTTTTTTCTTTTATCTTTCTTCTTTCATCTTTTATCTTTTTTCTTTCTTTTTTCTTCTTTCATCTTTTTTCTTTCATCTTTTTTTGTTTTTCTTTCTTTTTTCTTTCTTTCTTGATCTTTTTTCTTTGATCTTTTTCTTTCTTTCTTTTCTTTCTTCTTTCTTCTTTTTTCTTTCTACTTTGTTCTTTTTCTTTTATCTTTTGTCTCTCATTTTTTTGTTTCTTTTTTTCTTCTTTCTTCTTTTTTCTTTTCTTTCTTATTTTTCTTTCATCATTTTCCTTTCATCTTTCTTTTTCATCTTTGTTTTTTTCTTTCTTCTTTCTTCTTTTTTCTTTCTTCTTTTATCTTTCTTTTTCCTTTTTTCTTTTCTTTCTTCTTTCATCTTTTTTCTTGCAACTTTTTTCTTTTTGCTTTGTTCTTTTTTCTTTTCTTTCGTCTTTCATCTTTTTTCTTTCAACTTTTTTCTTTTTTCTTTCATCTTTTTCTTTCATCTTTTTTCTTTTCTTTCTTCTTTTTTCCTTTCTTCTTTTTTCATTCATCTGTCTTCTTTTTCATATTTTTTCTTTCATCTTTCATCTTTTTCTTTCAACTTTTTCTTTCTTCTTTTTTCTTTCTTCTTTATTCTTTATTAAAGAAAGAGATTAAACTATGGACTGGGCCCTCATAATCAGAAGAGGTTGTTTTTACTTCAGGGAGTTTTATTCAAACACTTTGTATTGACTTAGAGACAAGAAAAGAGAGAGAAGGGATTGTTTAAGAATGTTTAATTTTATAATTATTATTCAAACAATCCAGGACTAACTCTCTATGATGGATGCTGTTCTGTCCCAAGTAAAAGATTAAAAAGGATTCATAATAATTTAGTGATAAAAACGTCATATTTCATTTGTGGTAATTGATGTTAAAAAAGAGAGTAATTTAGTTAAAAAAATATTTTCTTTACAGTCAGCATTAGTTTTTCTGTATCTTATTTTGAAGGAGAAATCTGTGTTCACAATGCATTGTGGGAAGCGGAAGCTGCAGTCAGTTGGGGAAAAACATTGTACAGAAAGCCTGCTTATCCGTGTTTAAACTTC
>SSNQ01032358.1:0-10067 GCA_006942095.1 Nothobranchius kuhntae
ACCTCTTTAAAAATACACTTTTGGCATAGAGCTGCATGTATATTAGGGCTGAACGATTAACTGCATGTGCAATTAAATTGCGATGTGACAAAAGGAGATTTTCTAATCGCAAAGGCTGCAATTTGGCAGCGAGTGGTTAGCGCAATGCTAATATACATGGAAAAACCCATAGGAATGCTAATGCTAATATCGCTGATTACATTATTATAAATTATGAATTAGAAACGTGCCAAATGATTACATTTGGAATCTAATAGAAAGTAAAACTACCATCAATCAAATAAGTACAGACAGGTATTTTAGTAAAGCCAGAAAACCTTTAACTCCAGAGTTTTGGCTAGCAGCTATGAGCGTAACTGATCTACGAATGGACAAGACGTCAAAAAATCTAAAAACAAAATATTTCAATAAACAGGACACACTTCTGTCCTGCAAATTCAATTTCACAGGTGTTGCTAATACCTATGATTCTTCAAGGGATGTGCTCAAAGAGGAGTTCAACATTATGAATAAAATATAGTGTTTTATTTTACAAATACCATTAAAAACACAAACTTACGTCTTAAGAAACATTATTTTAATAACGAAACTGCTAAATTCTTTCCAACAGTATAGATGTGTAGTGTATTTTGTCCGGGTGGGTTTGCCGTACTTTGACGTCATCGGCAGTCGAAGGACCCCGAGCCAATTTTGCACCCGAGCAGATCTTGTACCGACACCCTAATGATCCTAGGAGCTATGTTGTCAGGGGCACTTTGTGGCCCTGGTAGGGTCTTCCATGACAAATGGGTCTTAGGTGAAGGGTGAGACAAAGAACGGTTCAGAGGATCTTTCATGGACGTAGAAACAAAGAGTCGGAGTACCCAGCCAGAAGGGTTACCGGGGTCCCACCCTGGAGCCAGGCCTGAGGTTGGGGCCCGTGAGCGAGCGCCTGGTGGCCGGGCTTTCGCCCATGGGGCCCGGCCGGGCCCAGCCCAAACCGGATACATGGGCTCATCCAACTGTGGACCCACCATCCGCAGGAGGAACATGAAGGGTCTGATGCAGTGTGGATCGGGTGGCAGACCGAGGCGGGAGCCTTGGCGGTCCGATCCACGGACAAAGAAACTGGTTAATGGGACATGGAACGTCACCTCGCTGGCGGGGAAGGAGCAGGAGCTTGTGGCAGAGGTTGAGCGGTACCGGCTAGATATAGTCGGACCCACCTCGACACATAGCGTTGGCTCTGGAACCCAAGTCCTTGAGAGGGGTTGGACACCTTGATGGAGTTGCTCCGGGTGAGAGGCGGAGGGCTGGGTTTGGCTTTTTGTTAGCCCCAAGACTCTCTGCCTGTGTGTTGGGATTTACCCCGGGGGACGAGAGGGTAGCTTCACTGAGCCTTCGGGTCAGGGAATGGTTCCTGACTGTTGTTTGTGCTTATGCGCCAAATATCAGGTCAGATTACCCACCCTTTTTGGAGTCCCTGGGACGAGTGCTAGATAGTGCTCCATCAGGGGACTCCATTGTCCTGCTGGAGGACTTCAATGCTCACGTGGGCAATGACAGCATGACCTGGAGGGGTGTGAATGGGAGAAACGGCCTGCCTGATCTGAACTCAAGTGGTGTTTCGTTATTGGACTTCTGTGCAAGCCGCAGTTTGGCCATAACGAACACCATCTTCGAGCATAAGGATGCCCATCGGTACACTTGGTACCAGGGCAGCCTAGGTCACAGGTCGATGATAGACTTTGTAGTCGTATCATCTGACCTGCGGACGTATGTTTTGGACACCCGAGTGAAGAGAGGAGTGGAGCTGTCAACTGATCACCACCTGGTGGTGAGTTGGATCAGATGGCAGGGGAAGATGCCTTGTAGACCTGGCAGACCCAAACGCATAGTGAGGGTCTGCTGGGAACGCTTGGCAGAAGAACCTGTCAAGACAGTCTTCAACTCCCACCTCCGGCAGAGCTTTCACTGCGTCCCGAGAGCAGTGGGGGACAGCGACTACGAGTGGGCCTTGTTCCACTCTGCGATTGTTGAGGTGGCTGTTGCTAGCTGCAGTCGCAAGGTGGCCGGTGCCAGTTGTGGTGGCAGCCCCCGTAGCCGCTGGTGGACACCAGAGGTTCGGGGAGCCATCAGGCTGAAGCAGGAGGCCTACAGGGCGTGGCTGGTCTGTGGGTCTCCGGAGGCAGCAGACGGGTACCGGATAGCCAAGCGGGGTGCAGCAGTGGCAGTTGCTGAGGCAAAATCTCGGGTGTGGGAGGAGTTTGGTGAGGCCATGGGGAAAGACTATAGATCGGCGCCAAAGAGGTTCTGGCAAACTGTCCGGCGCCTCAGGAGAGGGAGGCAGCAACTCGCTCACACCGTTTACAGAGGGGATGGGGAGCTGCTGATGTCAACTGGGGCTATAGTCGGGCAGTGGAAGGAATACTTTGAAGAGCTCCTCGATCCCACCTATGCACATTGCGAGGAGGAGCCAGAGCCAGGAGACCTGGGGATGGACTGCCCAATCTCTGGGGCAGAAGTTGCTGAGGTAGTCAAACAACTACACAGTGGCAGTGCCCCGGGGGTGGATGAGATTCGTCCTGGGTATCTCAAGGCTATGGATGTGGTAGGGCTGTCGTGGTTGACACGTCTCTGCAACATTGCATGGTCATCGGGGGCAGTTCCTGTGGAGTGGCAGACCGGGGTGGTGGTCCCCATCTTTAAGAACGGTGACTGGAGGGTGTGTTCCAACTATAGGGGGATCACACTCCTCAGCCTCCCTGGAAAGGTCTACTCCAAGGTACTGGAGAGGATGTAGTTTTTATCCTGGCCGTGGAACTGTGGAACAGCTCTATACCCTTGCAAGGGTGATAGAGAGGTCATGGGAGTTTGCCCAACCAATCCACATGTGTTTTGTGGATTTGGAGAAGGCTTATGACCGTGTCCCCAGGGGCACCCTGTAGGAGACGCTCCAAAAGTATGGGGTGGGTGGCCTTTTGTTAAGGGCCATTCAGTCCCTTTACCAGAGGAGTGTGAGATTGGTCTGCATAGCCGGTAGTAAGTCTGACCTGTTCCTGGTGAAGGTTGGACTCCGCCAGGGCTGCCCTTTGTCATCGATTCTGTTCATTACCTTTATGGACAGAATTTCTAGGCCCTGCCGTGGTGTGGAGTGTGTCGAGTTTGGTGGCAGGAGAATCTCGTCTCTGCTTTTTGTGGATGATGTGGTCCTCCTAGCTTCATCCAGCTCTGACCTTCAGCTCTTGCTGGGTAGGTTCGCAGGCGAGTGTGAAGCGGCTGGGATGAGGATCAGCACCTCCAAATCTGAGACCATCGGTCTCGACCGGGAAAGGGTGGCATGCCAACTCCGGGTCGGGAGAGAGGTCCTACCTCAAGTGGAGGAGTTTAAGTATCTCCGGGTCTTGTACACGAGTGAGGGTAGGAGGGATTGGGAGATTGACAAGAGGATTGGTTCGGCGTCTGCAGTGATGCGGACGTTGAGCAGATCTGTCGTGGTGAAGAGGGAGCTGAGCCAGAAAGCCAGGCTCTCGATTTACCGGTCAATCTACGTCCCAATCCTCACCTATGGTCATGAGCTTTGGGTAATGACCGAAAGAACGAGATTGCGAATACAAGCGGTCGAAATGAGTTTCCTCCGTAGGGTGGCCTGGCTCAGCCTCAGAGATAGGGTGAGGAGCCTGGACATTCGGGAGGGACTCGAAGTAGAACCGCTGCTTCTCCGGATCGAAAGGAGTCAGTTGAGGTGGTTTGGGCATCTAGTCAGGATGCCTCCTGGACGCCTCCCTGGGGAGGTGTTTCGGGCATGTCCTGGCAGAACTGTGACTGGAAGTTCGTTCCACAGTCTAGGACCCACAGCAGAGAAAGATCTTTGTCCACATGATTTGTAACACGCTTTCGGGACCTCGAGGAGCAACAGGCTGGACGACCTGAGTGTGCGACCGGGAGTATAAATTGAAAGAAGGTCAGGTCTGGTCCGGGAATGCCTTGGGGTCCTGCCGGAGGAACTGGTGGAGGTGGCTGGGGAGAAGACGATCTGGAGCTCCCTAATTGGGATGCTGCCCCCGCGACCCGGACCCGGATAAGCGGAGGAAGACGACGACGACGCACCTCACTGAAACACCTCTCACTTCTTGTCTGGCTCATGTCATATTTTTGACTTCATCATGATTGACATGCGACATCCGGAAAAAATAGATGGACTGACTTTCAATCAATGGGGAAGCCGTACATAAACTGGACCACAACCTTTCCACATTGGGTGACAAGGCTACATGCCCCCTTCAGCCCTGCTTCAGTCCTTCCTCCATGTAGTTATTCGTGCCTTTTTCACTCTTATCATTGACAAAAGCTGGGTTTATTAGACATTTGGGTAGCCGTTAACTCATTCGCTGCCAGCCGTTTCCTGATCGGTAAAGCCCTTCGCTGCCAGCGTTTCTCACCGTTTTTACAGTTTTTTTTAAGAGTCACAGAACGTTGCGCTCTAGGATGATGTTGATGCCAAAACAACCAAAAGAACCAAAACAAAGTGGAGACTCACCTCTTACATCAGGAAGAATCCGCATGTTTCGAGCATTATTCATTCTTTCATAATCCGTTGTTGAATTGTGATTGGCAGAAGCTTTTCCAGTTCGCACCTCACTTTTTTACAACAGCGGCCCAAAACGATCTCCTAACACATGGATTTTCTGCTTCCTGATCACGTGACATGTGAAGTATGTGGACGAAGATCGCTTTTAGAGCGGAGATATTTGTTCTCACGGTGCGGGGGCTCGTTCCGACGCCCACACAGTACAAAAATGCAAATGACGACTTTAGTTAAAACTAAGCAAACAAACATATTTAGCTCTGATCAAGATTGAGATTCTGAGGATTTGTTTGTGATTGAAAAAAAAACTTATTGAACTGAAAAATGATGAAATGAAAAATACAGAATAGATTAAAAAAAGAACACAAACACAAGTACTAGGGCTGGGCGATATGAAGATTTTAGACCGTTTTACGATCTACACATCTGACGGTCAGTCATTTTTGAGAGACCTTTTTATCACGATTCACAGCTCTGCTGTTGAAATTCTGCCTCTGAATGAAAAGGGAACTTACCCCAGGCGAATGACACGCCTTTGTTTGACCATTAACCAATCAGAGTGAGTGACGGTAATATATTAGTGCCCCGCTTGTTTTCACCTGTGTGTGAACAAACATGGCTTCGGCCGCGGCTGAGAGCGACAGCGAGGTTTTCGTTCCGAAGAGGAACGCCTCGTCCATTAATGGAACTGGTTTGGTTTTTCACCAGATGACAAAGAGCAGCGAAACGTCATTTACAAGGAGAGCGTCAAGGCAAGTGATGGCAACACCACAAACTTGTTTAATCACTTGAAAAGAAAGCATCCCAAACAATACAACGAGAGCCAGCTGGCAGCAAAAGCTAAAAGCCTGCGGCTACAGCGACAGTGGCTAGCACTTCTTCCAGGCAGCAAACGCTAACAAACACTCACAAAACTCACTCCTTATGACAGAGACAGCAGACGATGGAACAGCGTGACAGATGCAGTGACGTACCACTTGGTTAAAGATTTGTGTCCCGTGCGAACAGTAGGAGTGGGATTTAAGAACATGATAAAAACATTGGATCGAGTTTTCCAGCCGCAGGTATTTTTAGAGCACCGCCATTCCACGCATGTACGCTGAATGCAAAGTGAGAGTTGCAGAAAATATTCAGAATGCGCAGTTATTTGCTACCACAAGCGATCTCTGGTCCAGCCGCACATCAGAGCCGTATTTGAGCTTAACTATCCACTACATGAGCAACTGGGAGCTACATAGTATTTTGAACAAGTTAATGTTTGCGCAATACGTTTGCAATTGACACGTTTGCACTTTAAATATGTTTACGATTTTAATTTGTGTTAAGTTACTTGAAAAACGAGAAAAACTGATTTTTGTAATTGTTTCTCTCAGGGCTTTTATCATCTCTGGTGTGAGTTTAAAATATAAGTGTTAGCACTGTGTTGATTATCCCTAATATGAATAAATGTTTATTTATTCAATGTTTCTCTTCTTTAATACGCAATTGAAGTTATGCTATTCATGGATAAAAAATCGTGATAAAATCGAAATCGTGATAAAATATTGGAAAAATCGTGATATTCTATTTTTGCCATATCGCCCAGCCCTAACAAGTACCGTTTGGCTGATTGTAGACAAGCAGTCAGACAAAGTCAGGGCTGGGATGTTAGTCCGACATTTAAAGTTTTATCCTGATTTACTATTAAATAAGTTGTGATGTAGGAGATTTGCATTAATTTTATGCTGTTATGCAAACAGGGCTGCAGCTCCTCTCAGGTATAAATAATGAACCAGTAGAATCTACAAAGTGAAACTATAATAACCACCGTGTCAGTTTTATTTAACCATTACAGTTGGAGATGAAAACCTGCATTTAGCTTCAAAAACTGCATATGTGGTGTGAGAAGACTGAAAATTATTACTGTCATTGTTGCTTTAACTTCCAAAACAAGATTACCTCATACAGACTTCAGTCTCTGAACGATGATGCTATTCTATAATCAGAGCTCTAAATGAGCTATTGTTCCCACTTTAAAGGTGTGGTTGACTGAAAAAAATTTTTTTAAAGATAATTTATGATTATAATTTTTCACTGAGTTGATCATGCAGGCTGAACATGAAAATAGTCTCCTACACCTATCTCCTGCGTTAGCTTCTGATAGAAAGTAGATGGTGAAATGCTAGATTTTAAAATCCTCACATATTTATGTCACACTGTGAATTTGCATTCATGGCCTCACCCATCCTGGATCATACCCCCCCACAGTAAGACTTTATTTTTTTTGTAGCGAGGAGAGAGCGGAGAGTGTCTTGGTGATAGTGACTTTGTAACATGGCTGAATGTGTTCTGCTAGCCAATCGGAAGGAAGATGTGTGCATATCATTAATAATAATGAGCAATCCTGCTGTTTAGCTGCCAAAAGAAACAACTATTTTAACTCATTCACTGCCATTGACGACTAAAGTCGTCATTTAAAATCCAACCGTTTACTGCCAATGACGACTAAAGTTGTCATTTGCATATTTTTTACTGTGTGGGCATCGGAACGAGCCCCCGTACCATGACAACAAACATCTCAGTTCTAAAGCCGATCTTCATCCGCGTACGTCACGTGATCAGGAAGCAGAAAATCCATGTGTTAGGAGATCGTTTTGGGCCGCTGCTGTAAAAAAAGTGAGGCGCGCACCGGAAAAGCTTCTGCCGATCACAATTCAACAACGGATTATGAAAGAACGGGTAAGGCTCGAAATGCGCGGATTCTTCCTGATGTAAGAGGTGAGTCTCCGCTTTGTTTTGGCTGTTTTGGCATCGACATCATCCTAGCGTGCAACATTCTGTGACTCTTATATCACCATCGGTATCGGAATGGCTCCTTAGAAATAAAGACTGAGTTGAATCGACTAATCGTGGCAGCACTACTGCTGTTTTCAGCCCACCTCTACACCAGCAAACTTCTGCATCTCCGAACAGGAGCATCGTAGTGTTTTTATTGATAATGACCAGGGGTGTAACGGTACGCTAAAATCGTGTTCGGTTCGGTTCAGTGTTTCGAAGAGCTCAGTTCGATTAATTTTCAGTATATTATTATTATATTTATTTAACATCTAAAGCAGCTCCTATAATCAGCAGAACCAGGTGTCATCACAGGCTGCTGATCAAGCATGTCTATTTCACAGGTTATTTGTGCAGCTACGCGTGTCACGCTCATACAGACAAGTGTTGTGTTTGACTGTTGATGCTCTGTGTTTTTATTTCTGCAGCGAGCCTTAAAAACTCGCCTCACACTGCCCAGTTTCTTCTTTAAACTCGTATTAAATAACAAGCTTCCTCCACGCCGTATTTTTCGTTGTAGGATGAAAAGTTCAGCAGACGTGTTTGTTTACATGCATGCCAGCACCGTCTGAGAGTAGGGAGGGAGGGGCAACGCTCGGTTCAGCGTCTCTGCAGGCTCCAGGAGGATCCACTCTGAAATGCGTTGATCACAATTTGCAGGTCATATATTTTAAACAAGTTAAAGGTTGAGAGGTTCCGACTAGATATAGTCGGACTCACCTCAACACATGGCTCTGGCTCTGGAACCAGTTTCCTTGAGAGGGGTTGGACTTTCTACCATTCTGGAGTTGCTCCCACTGAGAGGTGCCAAGCAGGGGTGGGCATACAAGTTGCCCCCCATCTTGGTGCCTGTACGTTGGGGTTTACCCCAGTGAATGAGAGGGTAGCCTCCCTCTGCCTATGTGTGGGGGGACGGGTTCTGACTGTGGTCTGTGCTTATGCACCAAACTATAGTTCATAATACCCACCCTTTTTGGAGACCTTGGAGGGGGTGCTGGAAAGCGCTCCTACCGGTGACTCCCTCGTTCTGCTGGGGGACTTTTACGCTCACATGGGCAACGACAGTGAGACCTGGAGAGGTGTAACGGCCCCCCTGATCTCAATTCGAGTGGTGTTTTGTTATTGGATTTCTGTGCCAGTCATGGATTGTCCATAATGAACACCATGTTCAGACATAAAGGTGTCCATATGTGCTCTTGGCACCAGGATTCCTTAGGCCCCAGCTCAATTATCTACTTTGTTGTTGTTTCATTTGGCCTGGGCCGCATGTCTTGGACACTCGGGTGAAGAGGGGGGCGGAGCTGTCAACTGACCACTGCCAGGTGGTGAGTTGGCTCAGATGGTGGGGGAGGATGCCGATCAGACCAGGCAGGCCCAAACATATCGCGAGGGTCTGCTGGGAACGTCTGGCACAGTCTCCTGTCAGAAGGAGCTTTAATTCCCACCTCCGACAGAACTTCCAAAATGTTCCGGTGGAGGCGGGGGACATTGAGTCTGAATGGACCCTGTTCCATGCCTCCATTGTTGAGGCGGCCGACCGGAGCAGTGGTCGCAGGATCGACAGTGCCTGTCGTGGTGGCAACCCCCGAACCTGCTGGTGGACACCGGCGGTTAGGGATGCTGTCAAGCTGAAGAAAGAGTCCTATCAGGTCTTTTTGGCCTGTGGGACTCCAGAGGCAGCTGACGGGTACCAGCAGTCCAAGCGGAATGCGGCTCGGGTGGTCGCCAAGGCAAAAACCCGGGCATGGGAGGAGTTCGGTGAGACCACGGAGCAAGACTTCCGTACGGCTTAGAGGAGATTCTGGTCCACCATCCGGCACCTCAGGGGGGGAAAGCAGTGCGCTACCAACACAATCTATATTGGGGACGGTGTGCTGCTGACCTCTACTCAGGACGTTGTGGATAGGTGGGCAGAATACTTCGAAGACCTCCTCAATTCCACCGACACATCTTCCAGTGAGGAAGCAGAGTCTGGGGACTTCAGATTGGCCTCTCAAATCTCTGGAGCTGAGGTCAATGAGGTGGTTAAAAAGCTCCTCTGTGGCAAGGCTCCAGGGGTGGATGAGATCTGCCTGAAGTTCCTTAAGGCTCTGGATGTTGTGGGGCTGTGTTGGCTGACGCGGCTCTGCAATATCCTGTGGACATCAGGAGCAGTCCCACTGGTCTGGCAGAGCGGGGTGGTGGTCCCTTATTTAAAAAGGGGGGCCATAGGGTGTGTTTTAACTACAGGGGGATCACACTCCTGAGCCTTCCTGGTAAGGTCTATTCAGGGTTTCTGGAGAGGAGGGTCCGTCGGATTGTTGAACCTCAGATTCAGGAGGAGCAATGTGGTTTTCGTCCTGGCAGTGGAACACTGGACCAGCTCTATACCCTTAGGGCAGGGGTGTCAAACTCACACGGGGCCGAAATGAAACTCTGGGACGGAGTTGAGGGCCAAACTTAATATTTTTTGAAAAAGTGACGGCAAATTTGCACGTTTTCTTTATCAACATAAATGCAATTTTGAACCTTTAAATTTGGAAACAAACTTATTTCTGCATTAACACTGAATGTGGAATAACAAAATTACACACGAGCAAGTCAGTTTTAAATAAAAGGCATCAGTGGTATTCATTACTTGTGGTATAATCAGCATTTTTAAAATCTATTCAGGATTTATGTTTTCTTGTTTATTCATTTTTCTTAT
>SSNQ01032359.1:0-10069 GCA_006942095.1 Nothobranchius kuhntae
TTAGAAAGTTTCTGAACGCTTTACTCACTTCCATATCTGATTTGCTGTCTCGCTGGATCTGAACTGCTGAGCTTGATGCATTCAGGAAGGTGAGCACGTAAAACACAGAGCATAAATTTAGCAGAGCTCAGGCTTCTGAGACGCGTGAAACACACTGGTGACTAGAACGTAACTATTATCTGCACATTGCTCTTCTCAGATGTTAAGGGACACTGCTAGTGGAAAGCTGAGGTCTCTCCTCACCTGTCTGCTCACCTGAGCTTTGCCTCTTACGTTTAGGTTCTTGTGACCTGTCTGGTGAGTTTCACACAAGCAGCTTTTAACAGCTCAGTGAAACGAGGACAGGAATGCAGCAGGTGGTTGTGACTGGACCAGAAGCATCTGTATTTCTAAATGAAGTTGGTCTGTGACACCAAACACATAAATAACCCTAAGCCTAGAACAGAAAACCATCACTAAGATACCGATTATGTGAGGGATTTTATGTGTGAGTGCAGAAATCTGAGTTTGTCCTGTCTTCATCCTGTCTAGCTGCTGTTTATTAAGAACACCGTGTTTTCTAACCACTAAACCAGGGGCGTGTCCAGAGAGTGGGCCTGGGGGTCGGCATAGGCGCCACCCCAAAACCCGAGACAGTAAAACATCTAGAACACATATTTAATAAAAACATCAAATCTAAAACAAAATCAATAACATCAAATGTAAGATGGCACTTGGAAGTTTATTATTATTTTTTAATGTTTGTATTTTCAGCATTAAACTGAGCTTGGTTCATGCTCTAAAACCTTTCTGAAATTCAGATGAGACTATTGGGTTCAAACAAAACAACAATCAGAGCCAGACATTTCTTTTTATGTTGATATTATTTGATTGTTTTTTTCCCATTGATATTAGGTTTTAAAGTACATCTATTTCTGTTTAGTTGAAAAATATTTGAATAATTATAAATTAGGAAAAAAGTCCATCCATTTTCAGCCGCTTATCTGGAGTCAGGTCGTGGGGGCAACAGCCTAAGCAGGGAGGCCCAGACTTCCCTCTCTCAAACCACTTGGGCCAGCTCCTCCGGGTGAATCCTACGGTGTTCCCTGGCTAGCCGAGAGACGTAGTCCCTCCAGTGTGTCCTGGGTCTTCCTTTAGACCTTCTCCTGGTTGAATATTTACCTCTTCACTCATGGCCAGTAATGAAAGGGAGTCAGATATGCTCGTCATTTTGCTGGAGGTTGCACTCCCAGGGATTTTTGACCCTAATGGCCATCCGTTGGTAAGGTCTTACTCAAACACAAAAATACAGCTTGCTTGCAACAATTTAGGTACGTACTGTCAGCGACCATGCTCCGGTTTCTTTAACTCTGGTAAATAAGAAGATAATCCCACCAAGCAAAAACTGGAGGTTTAATACATTACTGCTTCAAGACGAAGGTTTTATAGAATTTTTTCAAAAGGAGTGGGCTTTGTATTTAGAACATAATGACCTGCCTGGAACATCAACATCTGTTCTCTGGGAGGCAGGAAAGGCAGTGATGAGAGGTAAAACAATCTCTTTCTCGTCACATATGAAAAAAAAAAAAAAAACAGAAAACAAACATATTCAGGAGTTAGAGGAAATCATTAAGTCTTTAGAGGCATCCACAGAAGAGTTACTGAGCAAATTACGTAAAGCTAAATTAGAACTTCATGGAATTATTGACAAAAAGACACAATTTTTAGCACAAATACTACGAATAGAAAACTTTGAACATAGTAATAAATCAGGTAAATTTTTACCTAACCAGTTAAAAATAAACAAAGAGAAAACTACCATATCTGCTGTTAAAGACTCAACCAACAATATAGTATACGATCCTGAAACAATAAACAACACTTTCAGAGACTTTCACCAAACGTTGTACTCACCACAGATAAACCCATCAGATAACGAGATCGATGAGTTCCTTGACAGGATAACACTTCCTAAATTATCAGACAGCCAAGTTACAGTCCTGGACTCGCCACTAACATCATCGGAGCTCCAGGAAGCCCTTAAATCCATGACTAATAGGAAAGCTCCAGGTCCAGACGGGTTTCCAGCAGAGTTCTACAAAGAATTCTGGATCATTCTGGCTCCAATATTTTTCAGAATGGTGAGGGAAATCGAAGAGAGCGGCAGATTACAGCCAAGCATGAACTCAGCCAATATTAGTCTCTTGTTAAAACCAGGCAAAGACCCAGCATTTCCTACCAGCTATCGCCCAATTTATCTTATTAATGTTGATCTCAAAATAATTTGTAAAGCCCTGGCAAAAAGATTAGAGAAGGTAACCCCCTTCATAATACACCCTGACCAAACTGGTTTCATTAAGGGTAGACAGTCATCCACAAACTCACGTAGATTACTTAATTTGATAGATTCCTCTTACAGTAGAAACATAGAAACTAATATATTATCTCTAGATGCAGAAAAAAGCTTTTGATAGAGTTAACTAGAAGTTCCTATATGCAGCTTTACATAAATTTGGTTTTGGGAACTTCTTCATAAACTGGCTACAAACATTATACGATTCACCAACAGCACGTGCACGGTAGGGGGTGACTTGCTTTTTAAAGAAAGTGGAAGATGATCTTGCAAGATGGAAATCCTTAATGATATCACTCATGGGAAGGGTTGCAACAATTGAAATGATGGTCTTACCCAGAATTAATTACTTATTTTCAATTATCCCAAACAAGTCACCATCTGACTGGTTTAGATTTCTGGACTTCTTAATCACTTAATTCCTTTGGCAGGATAGACCTTCACGAATTAGCTTAAAAACGCTTCAGAAGACCAAAGACAGAGGAGGACCGGATCTATACAACTTTTATCATTATTTCTTAGCCAACAGGCTGCAATATATACCAAGATGGTTGCAACATAACCCACTAGATGAGTCCTGGTTAGATATAGAACAGACACTTTGCAATACGATAGAGCTTTCAGACTTACCATTTATTAGCTCAAGCATAAGAAAAGATGAAGGCTTTAAAAGTATTAATATCAGCACCTCTCTGACAGCATGGTGGGAGTATCTAAGAAGAGTCTTCACTAGTACCATGCAGATGCACACCTATGAGGAATAATCCTGATATTTTGCAAAGTAACAAAATGATTAACCTTCCAGACTGGAAAAGTCAGGGAATCCTATACCTGGAACACATATATGAAGGATTGGACTTAATTCCATTTAACAGAATAGTCTCCCAATTTGGAATAGATAAGAATAGCTTTTTAGAAATCACCAAATTAAATCTGCAGTTAAACAAAAATTTAAGCTTAATAAAATAGAATTGCAAACACCACCAAGGCTATTAGGCTTCTGTAATCTCAAACACCCCAACCTACTGTCTAAAGCAACGATACTTCATTGGCAGCCCATGGGCCATGTGCGGCCCGCGAACCCTCTCTTTGTGGCCCCCAAACCCTGCGCGCACCCCCCACCCCCTTTCCCGACGACCGACTGGGAGGTGTAGGATAGATAGAGCTGAGAAAAATAATCAAATAATCAATGCATCGAGATGCGGGCATAAACGATACTGTATCCTAGAAGAGTACACCATAATCAATTATCGTGGAATGTAGTTTTGTTATTTTAATGGCAGCACCAGCGTAGCATCCAAGTCTGTCAGAGTGGTGTTCTCCACATTTACCGGGTAGGAAACTTTGGTCTGCCTTTATGTGGTAGGCAGGGTTAAGCGCTGGAGTTGTAACCTGAGACCGAACCGGAACCGAATCAGCCCGATCTGTTCTGTTGGATTTGGGCCGTTAATTACTGTATGTTAATTGAGCGGGTTGTCGCGTGGCGCACTCCGCTTGCTCGATCAGCGACTGAGAGAGAGAGAGCGGGAGATTGTCTGCTCACACAAGAGAGGATTGGAGGACGCTCCTCCAAACATGCATTATATTGTTTCTCCTGGAAGCGCTCAGTCAGACTGAGTGCTGTGATGTCGGAAGGTCCGGTCTTGGGGAGGGAGTGGGGTGAGTGACGGCGGCTGCAGCATGATTATCAGTCTCTTTTATTTAGGGACACGGAGAAGTTATAAGGAGAGAGAAATAGAAGATAGAAGTGTTTGTTCCACTTTTTTCTTTTGTTTCATGATGATAAACTGATGTTAAATTCACCTTAAAGAGAAACTGGGAGGAAGCTTTGGTTCATTTTAAGTTACAGGAGATCTTGTTTCCTATCTGTTCCTCCAGAGACAGCATGGACATGAGGTTTACATGGTGAGGGTCCCACAGGACAGGTTAGTGCAGTCACACAGCCGAGCTGGAGGGGGACATGTGTTGTCCTTCTTTGTATTGCAAGCTTGTGTGATATGTGCATTACAGCCAGCGATCCAAACAGCAGCAGCAGCACTGTGCAAAATAGATGATAGAATAGCAATCCCTATTGAAAAATGGGAGGTGGATCTATCAGTCAGCGTTGACCAGAACTTCTGGTCCCAAACTGTTTAAAATTTTTTAAAATGATCAGACACCCCAATTTACAACTAATTCTGTACAAAATTCTGCACAGAGTACACTATACAGGTCAGGATGGGGTTTGTGTCGTCTGACACCTGCACACACTGCACAAACAACATTCCTGACTATTACATCCACGCACTGTGGTCCTGTCCACAGCTCCAGGAATTTTGGGGTAGAGTATGTGAAGAACTGTCAAAGTGTCTGAAATGTCATATCCCAAATTCCCCCTCTCTTTGTTTGCGGGATACCTGGATGATGTCCCGATTGTAACACCATTGGTTCACGTGGTTCTGACTGCCATATGCATCGCTAATGCCGGGCGGAAACTGTGCGACTTTTTCACTCGTAACACTCAGCTTCAGCTCAAACTGTACAACTTCCTCGCAGGGCAGATCTCAAGAGTCATGCGCTCACACTGTACGACCCAGTTCTCGGATGCGACCTGACTGCTCACACATTACGTCTGGCAGCAACACGTCGGACCTAAAAAATATGCTAAAAATAGCAGTTTTTACACAACACGTCAGACTTTTTTTTGCCTGTTGTCCTTCGGGAGTGCTGCAGGAGGACACACAGGGATTTATGGGGGTTGGATGGGAAAAAGAAATAAAGAAAGTAAATCTGTGTTTTGTGATCAGTTGAATTTTACATGAACACGACAAACACGCTTTCTTGACAATCCTTGTCATTGTGTGTAAAAAAATGTGAAGAAATAGCAGGCGAGCGGTGTTGATGAATGGTTGCGCATGCGCCGTGAGCGGTTCTGATACATTTTGGGTCGCAGCTGCTCGCAGCGCCGCTTCAACAGTGCGATACCCTCACGAGGCAAGAGCAAAATATCAAACACGTCAGAAGTCCGTGCGAGCTCACGATTGCTGATTGGTAGCTGGTCACGTGGTGTTAATCACCTCTCGTAACCCCCTGTACACTACACCACGCTCAGCGCAAAACTCGCCCTGATCTTGTTGATTCTCGCACGAGTGGAAAATCGGCTCAAAAAAGGGAAAAAGTCGCACGGTGTACGCCCGGCTTAAGAAAACTATCCTCATGAATTGGAAAAATAGAGATACTCTTCACATTAACCAATATAGAAATCTTTTGTTAGATCATATTACAACCTCTGCTTCCACTTCAAGTCAATCTTTCTGGGCTCCTTTGATCGGTTCCATCACATAGCGATGATGGGGGTTGCTGATATTGTTCTGCAGGATGATGTGGGTGATGGGGCGGAGGGTCTAAGTTTAGAGTATCCAGACGTTCCCTGGAGGTGGGTTCACTGGGGGTGTCTGGGGCTGGGGGGCTGCTGCCCCCCTCTGGAGGTGCTTGGGTTGTCTCGGGGGGTGGACTACTGGTGGTTGTGAGTGGGGCCCCTTGAAGGGTCTCGGCGGCGGCCATGGGTTGCTGCCTGGCGGCTGCATCGCCCCTGAGTAGGTCTAGGTGGGGGCCTGGGGGCTCGGGGTGTGGGGGCGGCGGGCCACTTGGGGATGGGGTCGTGACTCGTATGCTGCCAGAAAGAAGGCAGGAACAAGCATCGGTACATGGCGCAGGCTCAGGGCCTCAGGTGGACCTTGGCTCCTCTGAAATAATAACAACTCTGTCCCATCATGGGGGAGGGGGATGTCCTGGAGGGGGAGGGCACAACCACCTGGATGTCTCATGTCTTACATGTTCTAGAAGTTGTGCTCCTGTATTGGATCAGGCAGAGGGAGACTAGGGGCCTTAGCATACCTCTGTTGTTGCTTGGCTTCCCGAGGCTGGAGGCTAGGAGGGGGAGCTGGACGTCTTGTTGGGGTCTGGGGTGGTGGGTTACTTTGCTCAGCGTTGGGTGGGGGTGCCTGCTCATCAGCACCCCAGCAGAAAGGGGTGAACTCTGGGAACTGGTGATGGTTGTACCCCTTGTGCAGCATTACTGGGACCAGAGTGAGTGGGGTGTGTATGGGGAGCGTGAGTGGGTGTCTGGTGTTCATTTTTGTAAGTCTTAGGTTGTATGTGTGAGCATGAGGGAGGGAGTGCGTGACTGTGTCTGTATATGACTGTATATGTCACGTGGGGTCTTGGCCTCCTCCCCTCTCCTGGGACTTCTTGTGCTGCTACACTTCTTTGCCTCCCCTTCCCTTGCCACATTTGGTGTGGAGTGTGGTGCCTTGGTCTACCTGAGTGTTCGCGGCTCCCGGGTCAGGGGGGTTTAAAATTTTTGGCATCTGCCTGATTGATCCTGGCGGCTGCCTGGTGGAATCTGAGTCACTGGGCTCTGTTGGGTCCTTGGCGAGGCTGGTCGCCCCTGCGTCCCGGGTCGCCAGGTTCAGTGCTCGGGGGTGGTGGGGTTGGGGGTGGGAGGCTGCGGGCGGGCCTGTGGGCTTGCCGCTGATATCTCGCGGGACTCTGCCGGCTGCTGATTGTGACCCCCCCGGGGAAATCCTCTGTGCTTCTAGAGGGGGGCAGGGGCTTTTCTGGTTACAGTCTCCCTGGGGTCCCTGCACTCTGGGACAGCTCCTGGATCTCTGGGACTTGGAGCTCCCTCCATCTTCTACACATCTTTGGGGAGCAGATCTGTGGCCCCTCTCACACTCTATTGGACGCTCCTATAGAGAAACCTTACATATACAAGCGTGTGTACGCACACAGGTGCTCACATGGTGTTCTCATAAGTATGGACTTGGGCACGTTCAACACATTTCTTAAGGCTGTGGCTGGCACTAACTGCACTGTGATTTATTATCAAGTGATTGTTCAATAAAACAATGTTGATTTTATATTTCTTCATCAAGTTGACGCAGTGATAGCTTGCTCTAGTTGTATTGTTGTGTGTCCTCTTTTTTGGGTTGTTTCTCTCTTTCTCTTGTTCATTATTGATTGTTTATTTTTGTGGAAAATAAAGAAAGAGAGAGAGAGAGGCTTCTTAGTCGGGTTTTATTTCTAAATGAGACAACTGGCTGAAACAATTGAGAGATGTGTGTTGAA
The DNA here is from genome assembly GCA_006942095.1 of Nothobranchius kuhntae. Classification (NCBI taxonomy): domain Eukaryota; kingdom Metazoa; phylum Chordata; class Actinopteri; order Cyprinodontiformes; family Nothobranchiidae; genus Nothobranchius; species Nothobranchius kuhntae. The sequence continues at coordinate 7,442 of SSNQ01032359.1, forward strand.
ACTAAATCACAGGAGATGTCCACAAAGTTTGGAAGCCTGTGTTCATCATGTGTTCATAAGCAAACTGCAATTTGGTGTTAGGTGGGATTAGGGTTGTCACGGTAACCGGTATAGCGGTAAACCCCGGTAAAAAAAGTTGACAATAAAAATAACCGTCCAGTTTTTAAAAAACTAAATTATCTCGGTGGGTTTACCGTGGCCGCGGTTTAGGCGCGGTGACCCTTACCAGCCACCGTCGCTTCTGCTGAAGTTCCCGCGCACATGCACTTTTTAGTTTGCAACCAAAACTTTGAAGCTGAAATAATGGCCGAAGGAGGAGACGGCAGCGCCCAGGACATCCATCAGCCCTCAAAGAAGACAAAATCGAAAGTATGGGCATATTTTGGATTTCTGAAAAATGCTGAGGGACAGTTAATAGAAGACAGCTATCCCGTTTGCAGAACGTGCAGGAAAAAAGTGTCTGCAAAAGGCAGCAACACTTCGAATCTAATGGCACATCTGCGTGACCATCACCCACGTCTCTACAGCCAGTGCAAGGTAAATTAACATTAGCATTTTAGCTTAAATGCATGACGTAAGGACTTTTGGTTGAGGGAGAATGCAACGAGTCACTATATACTGCAGCCGCAGCGTCCTCTGCCAGCATTTAAACCGTGTCACGGACACCCTGTTGCTGGATGAAGCATCTTATTTGTTGTTGATGAAGAGAAATATACAATTAGTTCCTTGTCATTGATTTGTTTCTTATTCAATGCCATTTATACTTGGACGTTTGGATTTGATTACATAGTGTAGTAGTTATTTTAGTAATTTGTTTAAAGTGGCTATTTATTTTAAATACATATTTTTTAAGGTTGACTTGTACAGTGCTCAAGTCAAGTGTGGACTGGAGTTTTAGATTTTCATTTTGATAATGAAGAAAACAAGTATATGAGAAAACAAGTGGTGTTTCTTTGATTTGTTTACATATTGTTTATGTTTTGAATGTTTGGATTTGTATAATTTAAACCTGCACTGACTACTGTAACATGTTCCAGAAAAAGAAGCTATGTGTTCCTTTACTTGTGAAAAGTTGCACTTTTGCTAAGGCTTTGTGTTATTTTAGGTTTAATAAACACTGTTAAACCTTTTCAAAACCATTTCAGCTTGTGTAGAACAGGACTATCAATGCTTTCTGAACATATGCAACACCGTTTAAAAAATACCGCGATAATACCGAAAACCGTGATAATTTTGGTCACAATAACCGTGAGGTTAAATTTTCATACCGTGACAACCCTAGGTGGGATGGCTCACTGGTTGCTTCCTGGCGAGTAACTTTCAGGTGCGCCAGGAGTGCGAGCGATGTACTGGAGACCCCTGCTTTACAGGGTAAATGAATCATCTCTCAGCCCTCTCTGCCACCTGTGGGCAGATTAATACGTTTGCACCTTTAGCCACCAGGCTGCTCTCCTGCAGTTCTCACTGAAAGCAGTAATCCATGTTTACACTTCAAGAAGGACGAGCTAGAGATGGTTGGTGTTGGTTGTATCGTGTGTTCATCACAAACTGTTATCTGATGAAGCTAAAAAGAAAAATGGAGAGTTTTCTGAATAACACTGGATGCTATCTTAAGTACAACTTTAAAATGTTCTGTTTGTACACGATTTGCTGGTGTCTGCAAATATTCCTAAATATGTCTGTCAGGCGGATCACGTCCTGCTTTGTTACAATCATCCACACACATAAGTGTTTTTCTCTCACTCTGACACTTTTTGGTCTCTAATCGGGCTCCTCGAATTCTCACAGAGCATCGATTCACGGCGAGCTGTGCTGCCAGCCGGTATTGTCTGTGAGCCGCAACCCAGCGACTTTGATGTCTGGGTTTATCGACATGCTACAGCATTTTTCTTGCGGTCGCATGATTCCTCCTCTCAGGATCTTTCTTCAGTGTTGACTATTTTATTCACCAGTAACTCTGTTAGTCAATAATAAAGTGGTGAGCCCACAGACATGATTAAGTAAAGGGCCTATTACACGCAGGATCACTCTCCAGCTCGTGATAAGGTGTCTACACATGTCTGTGGGCTGGAGTCTGCTTCCAGCACATTTCATGTTTTAGATCCTGAACATGGCTGATTTGTTTAATTTAGTGATGCATCCCTCCTGTAGACACTAATGAAGGCTTGGAGATGTTTCAGCTGTTAGATTAAGGTTTTAAAAACACAAACACAAAGCAAGAAGATACCTTTTGCTTTGGTTCTACAAACGGACACTAGAGGGTGCTAAAAGCAAGCCAAAAGTTTCTGGTTCCTCTGTTAAAAACACAAATGCAGTGAGGAAGAGAGGACAGCAGTTTGTTTTTACCAAGCCCCCACAATGCGGCTCAAAAATTGAGCCCAACCCGGAAGTACCAAAAATTGCAGTTCCACCCTCATCCGCTGGGGGCTGGTGTCAGAAGCGAGCAAATCCTCATTGACTCCCATGTTAAAAATACCAATTTCACAGCAGAAATAAACATGTTTACAGCCTGGTACCAAAACATGTTTTTGGTTTAAATGATCTAGTTTACACTCATGACAACTCTGAGGGGGGTGAATTTTTTTTTCTCACTCTTCTGTTTAAGTGTATTAAAAGCCTAAAATTCTG
>SSNQ01032360.1:0-10061 GCA_006942095.1 Nothobranchius kuhntae
CACTTGATCTTTGTATAAAGTTGACCTTGGCACAACACTCCAGAAATATTTAACAGTGTAAATTTCTGGCATTTTGTCTAAGTGGTGTTTACTACCATTACTGTAACAGTGACCTGCTCATAATTTTTGGTGTTCACTCAAATGTTGAAATTAAACAAAATGTTTTTGTTACTTGCCTCTTGCATTGCCTATTTACCATTTATGGTCATGTTATTTTATGTGCAATTTAATGCAGTATTTTTCAACCTTAGTCTGCAAGGCAGCGTGCCAATAGTCAGACACACCTGGATTAATCAGTTTGTCCAATGATGTAAGACAGGAAATAAAAGAGCTGTGCTTAATTCAGGAAATAGTGAAGTTGTGCACAAAGCTCAGAAAGCACAAGTTTGATTAAAAATAAAAAAATAGCACAGCCCCACCAAAAATATTTTTCACCAGCCGCCACTGCTCCTGGTCTCACACTCTGGTAATAGTCATCACATCTCTCATCCAAAATAGTCAGGTCATTGTTTTATTCACAACAGTTCATTGTTTGTTTGTCGTCCTAAGTTAATGTCTGTAGCTGTCTGCCTTGCTTCTCTCTCTCTCTCTGCACTCTAGTGCTGCTGACACTCGGCTCTTCTAAACAGGAAGTGACGTCCTGTGGAGTAAGCGTTTAACATGTCAGACTACGTGGATTAGTCTTATATCCTGACTTTCTACATGGGTTACACTTGGATGGCCACTTTGGATAAAAATGGAAGGTTAGATATTGGTCTGTAATTCATTGGGTCATCTGGATCCAGAGAAGGCTTCTTAAGTAAAGGTTTTATTACAGCAACCTTAAAATTCTGTGGTAAGTATCCATTTATTAAGGATATCTAGAATGGGGCCAGTAACCAAAGGAAGTGCATCTTTAAATAATTTGGTTGGGACTGGATCTAAATTGCAAGTTGACGGTTTAGATTAAGCTAATATTTCTGATAACTCTGATAGCTCAACTGGATCAAAACGGTTCAAACACAGATGAGGTTCTACAGCTACCTCTGATGCTGCCTCACTTACTGATGAAGAAGAAATGGCATTAGGGAGGATACTAATTATTTTCTTTCTAATAGAATTAATTTTACTTGTGAAAAATCCCATAAAATTGCTGCTAAGGGCTAAGGGAATAGACGGTTCAGAGATATGATTCTGTGTAAGTTTGGCAACTGTTCTGAAAAGAAATTTTGGATTATTCTTTTTCTCCTCAATTAGCGATGAAAAATGAGCAGTTCTAGCTTGTCGAAGCTTATTTTTATAAACCACAACACTATTTTTCCAGGATAAGTAGGACTCCTCCTGGTGTGTAGAGTGCCATGTTCTATCCAAGTTTCTAGAGTTTTGTTTAAAAGTTCTTAAATGAGAATTAAACCAGGGAGCCAATTTCATGTGCTCAATTGTCTTCTTTTTTAAAGGATCAACATCATCTAATGCCACACGTAAAGAAGAAGTGACATTGTGAACAAAATCATCAATTTGTGAAGAGCTAGAAATAAATATTTTGCCCTCTGATACATTCCTCTGAGATGCTGAGGACAGTAAAGATGCAACAGCGTTGTGAGATAGAGACCAACTATAGTGAAATTTACTTTCATGTCTCGAGAACTCAGTTATAAAAAAACTCAAAGAAAAATATATGTGGAAATATCATTATTTCCTCACACTCTATGCTATAAGTCAGCACAAGGTCTAATGTATGATGGCAGGAGTGGGTGGAGCTATGTATTCTTTGGGTTAAACCAATTGAATCTAAGATATTACTAAAGGCTACATTGAGGCTATCTTTTTCAATGTCCACATGAATGTTAAAATCCCCCACTACAATGACCTTGTCAGTATTTAGCACCAAATCAGATAAAAAAAAATCAGAGATCTGATCCAAAAACTCAGAGTAAGGGCCTGGTGGATGATACAAAACTACAAACAAGAGTGGTTTCACAGTTTTGCAATCTCGATTAGGAAAATTAAGAATAAGATGTTCAAAAGAACTGTAACTATTAATTGGCAAGGGATTGATTATTAGGTCTGAATGAAAAATTGTTGCTACTTCTCCTCCTCGCCCTGTACTTGGAGCAATATGATGATATAAGTAATTAGAAGGAGTCAACTCATTTAAACTAACATAGTCCTCTTGCTGCAGCCAGGATTCTGTGAGAGAGAGTGCAAAGAAATCTGATTATCACAAATCAAGTCATTGACTAACAAAGTCATAGAAAAAATGGATCTAATGTTCAACAACCCACATTTAATTTTTTTAGTTTTCTGCTCAGTTGAATTTATACAAATATTTATGAGATTTCCATGATTTTCTTTATTAAGCCTGATAATCTGTGTGGTTTTGGCCATGGGCAGGACACTGTCTCTATGGGGTAGTGGGTGAGTAACAGTACTGATGCTGCAGAGGGGTGAGTTAAATTACGACTCTGCTTCCTGGCCTGGACCCTGGGTTGTCATGGAGGACTAATAAAATTGGCCATGTGCCTAGAAAGAAGAGCTGCTCCATCCAAAGAGGGATGGATGCCGTCTCTTCGCATCAGGCCAGGTTTTCCCCCAAAAGTTTTCCAATTATCAATGTAGCCCACGTTGTTTTCAGGACACCACCTAGACAACCAGTGGTTGAAGGACAGCATGCGGCTAAACATGTCGTCCCTGGTCCGATCAGGCAGGGGGCCAGAGAAAATTACGGAGTCTGACATTGTTTTGACAAACTTACACACCGAAGCAACATTAATTTTAGTGACCTCCGATTGGCGTTACCGGGTGTCGTTACCGCCAGCGTGAATAACAATCTTACTATATTTACGCTTATCCTTAGCCAGCAGTTTCAGATAAGATTTAATGTCGCCCGCTCTGGCCCCAGGTAAACATTTAACTATGGTTGCTGGAGCCTCTAATGCCACGTTTCTGACTATGGAGCTGCCAATGATCAGAGTCGGCGGGGAAAATCTGTTAGAAAGGTGGACAGGTTGGAGGTTCTATGCTTCCTGCATACCACCACCCAGCAGGCTTGAAGTTCTGGCTGCTCGGGTTCTGTATGGAGGACTGCTATGGCTGGTTCTGAGCTAGTTAGCCCCGCGCTTGCTAAGTAGCTACGGCGATCTACGGGCTTTTGAACAGCGCAGAGCCGGGCCTCCAATTCCGACACCCTCGCCTCCAAAGCTGCAAACATGCTACATTTATTACACGTACCACTATCACTAAAGGAGGCAGAGGAGTTACTAAACATCTGACACAGAGAGCAAGAGATAGGACACGGAGAAGCAGAGACAGAAGTAGCCTTAGCCGTGCTGAGGCTAAGCTAACTGGACGAGCACCAAATAAACTGCTTGCGAACTCAAATGGTTTCCATAAAGCTTGGTGGAACAACAGAAAATGTGTGTTTTTGGCATGCTTATGTGCTACAGTAAAACATTTAATCAATTTTAGCGAGCCACAAACATCAAACAGCTACACGTAGTGCAACACTGAAAACAGGAAATGATGCAAAAATGCCTTACCGCAGTGTAAGGATTTAATTTACATCTATTTAATGAACCATAAGACATGAGATTCCATAGTGAATATGAAATCAATCTTATGGATCTTTGGGTACTTTTAACCAGAAGATTGAAACTTTTATTGCAGGGATTATGTAACACTTCGTATTAACTGAGAGACAAGAGAAGAGAGAGTCATCTTTAAAACATTTAAGAAGATTTATTTCTAAACAATTTTAAACAAGACTAACTCTAGGTGATGGATGGATCTTGGTGTGAATTGAATGAGACGTGAGATGAATGGTGTATGTGTGAGTGATGTTGTCATCAGAACTCTAATATCCGGAGAAGCAAGTCTGAGTGATGAAGTGATGTTTTGCTCTTAAGCTATGATCGTAGTTTCATAAACACATGAGACGCCATTTTGTCGCTCCACACATACCCTTAGGATGAGACCTCCGTACAGATCCAGAATGCCAGGTCCTCGGACCCCCCTTCGGTACCGGAGCCGATGAAATAGTGTCAGCAGTATGATGGACTAGTCTTTGGATTGTCTCCAGGAAAAAAGTGACAGTTTGTTGACAGCAGCAGATGGACCCGGAGGGTCAGTGAGTTCAGCTTTTATTCTGAAAGGAACCATTGCTTGGTTGGTAAAATGCAACAGATTTTATCCAGCTTGTTGGTTCTTTGCTTAAAAAGGAAGTCCGGGTGGCCGGTCCGATACTTCTCCTAGAATGCGGTGAACTGAACTTAAGATGGCGTGGGGACTGGTTTTATTAATCTGGATGTTTTGATTTACGGTCGAATCAAAGTTGGAAAGATTTATAAACACCACAGAGACTATGCCACGCTTCAGAAAGGAAGGTTCCGATTGGATGAGTAAAAGAATGCGTCATGCGTTTACATTACGTGAATCAGAATGTCTAGTGCAGATAGATTAAAGTCATATTATTAATTAAAATGTGCTAATCATAACATTGTCATTTCACAGATTTGTCAACATATTATTATTGGCTAACACTTTGTTTGATTAGCTTTATTAAATATAGAAAGAGTTCTTCTTTCTTCTCTTGGGCTGGAAAGGAAAACAGTTTAGAAGCAAATGCATGAGACCTTGAGGTAATATCTCATGCAGATTAGTTCTTGCTGAGGAGAGGGGGAAATTACTTTTAGGTGGAAAACAGTCATTTCATTCCGTTACAGCAGATACAATCTGGTATGTCTTTTTAGCTTTTTGCAGTAATTTAGTTTCTTGCTGTTGATTGAAAGAAAGAAAGAAAGAAAGAAAGAAAGAAAGAAAGAAAGAAAGAAAGAAAGAAAGAAAGAAAGAAAGAAAGAAAGAAAGAAAGAAAGAAAGAAAGAAAGAAAGAAAGAAAGAAAGAAAGAAAGAAAGAAAGAAAGAAAGAAAGAAAGAAAAAGAAAGAAGTCATCACATCACCTCTGAGTTGACCCATAAGCAGGGATGGATGGTATACATAACTTTAACAGTTGTGTTTGCTCCAGTGTCAAATGTTGATGTGTAAAAACCAGATGTTTTAACTCACAGAGGCTGCAGTTCTGTTGTGTGTGAGCAGAGCGCAGAGCGGGCGCGAGCTTGTAATTAGCGTGCACATTTTTGCAGCTTGGGTGAACACATTCTCTCTCCCAACGTGCTGGAAGCAAAGGCTTGGAAAGTCAACTTCCACGTCAGACAATGATGCCGAAAGTACCCTTTTTCATCAAAGCTGTACGAAAAGGGTTGTCTGTTTATTCTAGTGGAAATCCCAATGCAGCGTCCGAGTGACGAGATGGGATGTTCACTGGGGCTCTACAGAACACGCACATTTGACCCCATCCGAACATTCATGCTCCCCATACACACCCTATTCACTCTGGTTCCGGTACTGCTGCACAAGGGGTACAATCATCACCAGTTCCCAGAGTTCGCCCCTTTTTGCTGGGATGATGATGAACAGGCACCCCCGCCCAATGCCAAGCAAAGTAGCCCACCACCCCAGACTGCAATCGGACGGCCAGCTCCCCCTCCTAGCCTCCAGCCCCGGCAGGCCAAGCGACAACCGATGTGTGCTAAGACCCCAGTCTCCCTCCGCCTGCTCTAATACAGTGTTACTGCATGTTGATTAGGTGTATTCCATGGCTGTGGTGAGTGGGCAGTGCAGGTATCTTCTGGCCTATGCCAGCTAATGCAACCACAAAACCCAACTTCCCCACAAAGCCCTCTGTGTCCAGATCCCCACACGGGGCCCGCCGCTCCTACACCTTGAGCCCCCAGGCCCCCACCCATACGTCCCTTTTAAGGGGGACCACAATTGTTGCAGTCTCTTTCAGATTGTCTTGTCGAGATTAGGCAATGGATGTTCTCTAACTTCCTTCTTTTTAATGAAAAAAGACGGAGGTCGTAGTTTTTGGTCCAAGTCCTTTGTCAAGGACTGGTGCGGTGGATCTTGGTCAGCATGCCCCATTCTTGAGCCCAAATGTGACTTCCCTGGGTGTTGTACTGGACAGGGATCTTGTTCTGGAAAGGCAGATCAGTGCAGTGACTAAATCTAGTTTTTATCAGCTAAGACGGAGTGCCAAGGTTAGGAATTGGCTTCACTGCACAGGCTGTCTGTTTGTTTGAGAAATCACTACAAGGTACTTTTATGAGCTTTTAAGTCTCTACATGGCCTTGCTCCACATTACCTCTCTGAGCTACTGTTTTTTCATTCCCCTGTACAGTCTCTGAGCTTGGCTGACAGATGCTCCTGGAAGTCCCAAGAACGAGACGTAAGCTCAGAGGTGACAGGGATTTTTCTGTAGCGGCCCCTAGGCTCTGGAACCCACTGCCTTTGCATATTAGGTCAGCATCTTTGTCTGGTTTTAAAAGAAAAGTTAGATAAAGAAAGTTAGCTTGGCTTGGCTTCTGCTATTACGCCATGGCTGATACCAAAACTTTATTAGGAATATTTTCAGACACAGAGGGCACATCCAGGGCACGAAGCTCCCGTTCCACCACATCCCAAAGATGCTCTATCGGGTTGAGATCTGGTGACTGTGGGGGCCGTTGTAGTACAGTGAACTCATCGTCATGTTCAAGAAACCAGTTAGAAATGATTGGAGCTTTATGACACGGTGCATTATCCTGCTGGAAGTAGCCTTCAGAGGATGGGTACATGGTGGTCATGAAGGGATGGACAAGGTCAGAAACAATGCTCAGGTAGCCCGTGGCATTTAAACCACGCCCAGTTGGCACTGAGGGGCCTAAAGTGTGCCAAGAAAACATCTCCCACACCATGACACCACCACCACCAGCCTGCACAGTGGTAACAAGGCATGATGGATCCATGTTCTCATTCAGTTCACGCCAAATTATGACTCTACCATCTGAATGTCTCATCAGAAATCCAGACTCATCAGGCCAGGCAACATTTTTCCAGTCTTCAACTGTTAAATTTTGGTGAGCCGGTGTAAATTGTAGCCTCTTTTTCCTATTTGTAGTGGAGAGGAGTGGTACCCGGTGGGGTCTTCTGCTGTTTTAACCCATCCGCCTCAAGATTGTGCGTGTTGTGGCTTCACAAATGCCTTGCTGCGTTCCTCGGTTGTAACGAGTGGTTATTTCAGTCAACGTTGCTCTTCTATCAGCTTGAATCAGTCGGCCCATTCTCCTCTGACCTCTAGCATCAACAAGGCATTTTTGCCCACAGGACTGCCGCATACTGGATGTTTGTCCCTTTTCACACCATTCTTTGTAAACCCTAGAAATGGTTGTGGGTGAAAATCCCAGTAACTGAGCAGATAGTGAAATACTCAGACCGGCCTGTCTGGCACCAACAACCATGGCACGCTCAAAATAGCTTAAATCACCTTTCTTTCTCATTCTGACCTTCAGTTTGGAGTTCAGGAGATTGTCTTGACCAGGACCACACCCCTAAATGCACTGAACAACTGCCATGTGATTGGTTGATTAGATAATTGCATTCAGGAGAAGTTGAACAGGTGTTCCTAATAATCCTTTAGGTGAGTGTTCTGTATAAAAGTAACAGTTTTTGCTGAGAAACCCACGGTAATGCATCATAGAGCATTTAGTGCCAACCACAGCCACCACACAGGTGATGTGTTGAAAATGCCCAAGTCCATCATCGTGAGAGCACCTGTGGGCGTACACACTCTTGTATATGTAAGGTTTTCTATAGTAGTGTCCAATAGTGAGTGTGAGGAGTCACAGATCTGCCCCAAAGATGTGTGGAAGACGGGGAAGTTCCAAGCCCTAAAGTGCAGACACCCCAAGGAGACAGCTGCTGCAGAAGCCTCAACCACCCTCCCTAGAGGTAACGATGATTACCCTGGGGGTCACAACCAGCAGACGCCAGAGCCGTGGGAGATAATGACGGCAAGCCCCACGGCCCACCCGCAGCTGCCCACCCCTGAGCTGGCCGAGCTTGCAACACAGCGGCGCGGGACCCAAGGGCGACCAATCCTGCTGGCTACCCAACAGAGGGATCCAGACTCCACCAGGCAGCCACCGGGAGGGACCTGACAGATCCCAAACATGTCCCACACATACATTCACACACAAAGGTTTCTCCACCTTGCCACATGAGCAACGAGGGCCCGGACGGGATTTGATCCCCACACTCCCCGGTGTGAGTCACGCACTCTAACCAGTCAGCCAAAGGAACATCCCCTTGGCCAAGTAGCCAGGACGCATGATCAATCGAGACACATTGACAGGACACTCACGCTATCACACTCACACATAGACATGCGACCTAAAGACTTACAAGAATGTACGTCATACAACCACTCACACTCCCCATACATACCCTACTCACTCTGGTCCTGGTACAGCTGCACAGAGGGCACAACCGTTCACGGACACCAGAGCTAGCCCCGTTCTGCTGGGGTAATGATGAGCAGGTACCCCCGCCCAACGCAGAGCAAAGCGACACACCACCTCAGACCCCAACCAGACGACCAGCTCCCACTCCTAGCCTGCAGCCCCGTACAGCTAAGCGAGAACAGAGGTGTGATAAGACCCCTAGTTCCATCCGCTTGCTCCAATGTGGTGTTGATGCGTGTTGTTAAAGTGCATTCTGTGGTTAGGGTGGGCAGCACAGGCAACGTCTAGCCTACACCAGCATGATGTCACCACACAACTCCGCTTACCCCCTGAACCCTCAGTGTCTAGGTGCAGCTTAAAATTGTGTATAATTTTTCAGCCAATGGTGAAAGTGAGCATGAACCTTTCTCATCCTGCATCACAAAATAGGCTTTTATCTATGCAATCATGCTAATTATTCTCACACATTTACATAAATGTAGCAGTCTGACACGACCCACAACAAAATGACATTGATTAATTTAAATCAAAATGTCCTCTTTGAAAACCATGAATATCCTTGTACACCCATTCAAACGCTATAGATCCACTGTTGTCTTAGTTTCTGAATTCCCTCCACACTTGCCAATTGTTCAACCAAAATTAGCATGTCAGAGATGCTGAGCAGATTAAAAAACAAGCAGAAAGAGAGGGAGACGATGGAGCAACACAAAAGTCCAGCTGTGATATGAACATGGAAGGAAGAGAGAAACGGATCTCATCTCACAGGGACAGAAACTTTCAGAGCATGTCCCGGGTTATTACCATTTAAATCCCATACACACACACGCACGCACGCACACACACACACACACACACACACACACACACACACACACACACGCGAAGACTTAGTGACATGTTGTTCAAACACAAATAATGCCATCATCGTGCCTTTGACTGTGTTTGATTGGGTGCCTTTTTATGACAGTTGGCTCCAGCCTGGTATTTTCGTGGTTGTCTGTTGGATGATGAAATTAAGTTAATTGCTTATTGGTATTTTAATGAAGTTTCTTTCTCTTTGAGCGTTTGAGTGATTTTTGGGAGTATTTATTGCCATTCTAATGAAGTATTATTTGGCTGCAGACTCAGTGGGAGAGCAGCTGAACAGGCATACACACAGCAGGTGGCACACACACACGCACACACACACACACACACACACACACACTGCAGTATGATGAAATGGAAGCCTATGAAGGCGCCATGAGGATATATGGAGATAATATTGTGTCAATAATATCCTGCACAATTCAACATCGTTTCTTTCTTTGGCGCAGATATCCATCACCTCCTGTTTCATTAAATGACCCGAATGCACAAAATGCATCAGTTAATCCTAAACCATCACATCTGTACATATGGCTGCTGTGTGCCTGCAGCAGCAGGTACTCGCTGCTGCAGGCAGCTCAGCTGTTGAAGGGATATCCTGCTCTCTCTACGTGGAAAGCATGGCATCCACTGGTCTTCACCCGATTGGACACAGTCATATTAAGCAAAAGTTGTCAGCTTTCAGCAGGTTTAGTTTTTAAACATGAAATTCTGGGCTAGAATGTATTACACTGAAGTATTTTGAAAAATTTCAAGATCTAGCAGAATATTATTCTGAAAAAGTCTAAGAAGCTTACATTTTGTAGAGGTGATTGATTGAATGATTGTGTCAAACACATTAGAACCAAGAGTGTAAGAAAGCTACAAAAGGCATC
>SSNQ01032362.1:0-10076 GCA_006942095.1 Nothobranchius kuhntae
ATATATATATCAACAAAAATAAAAATGCAACACCTTTGTTTCTGCTCCAATTTTTCATGAGATGGACTTAAAGATCTAAAATTCATTCCAGATACACAATATTACCATTTCTCTCAAACATTGTTCACAAATCAGTCTAAATGTGTGATAATGAGCACTTCTGCTTTGCTGAGATAATCCATCCCACCTCACAGGTGTGCCACATCAAGATGCTGATCCAACATCATGAGTAGTGCACAGGTGTACCTTATACTGCCCACAATAAAAGGCCACTGTTTCTGCCTCTAACAATGGATTCCGTCGTTGCTGGTTTCTCTTTTTTCCGCCACAGCACATAGATCACCACGTAGAGCTCCAGAAAAATGTGTTCAGACTGTGGAGCGCACGTTTAACGAAGCTTTGAATCAGTAAAAAAATGAATCAAGGTACTTAATGAATCGAACCATTTGATGATTCGTTTCAGCCCTACTTCCTTTCAGCACTTTAACGACTCTTTAACTGTCAATTTTTTACTGTGTGGGCGTCGCAACGAGCCCTCGCACCGTGAGAACAAACATCCCAGCTCTAAAGCCGATCTTCATCCGCATACGTTACACGCAGGGTCCGAAATTAACACTCGCCACTCGCCAAATGCGAGTAAATTGCTCCATTTGGCGAGTAAATTTTTGAGCTCTACCTGCCACATGGCGAGTAAATATTTGCACCAAATTAGTTATGTTTATCAGTCATCTTCCATGGATTTCTGATACTCCTCCCGCCTGCATGCAACGTACACAAACGTACGCGAAACGTGAGCGTCGCATCCAACATCATTTCCACCTATCCCATTCAATCAGTTTATCAAGTTAGCAGTTAACTTCGTGTTAAAACTAGCGGTGAAATGTGGCGGTTTTTAACTGGAGTCAGCCAGCCTTCCAAAGGAAAACTCGTCGAACTGGAAGAAAAACCACCAGGACCAGTGGCAACCAGAAGATTTTGTGAAAAGTGGCGAACTGGAGGTGGCGGAGTCGTGAGACAATGGCTACATTATGATGGCCACGTAGCGTTGCTGCCTTTCACAGACAACTGTCCCTCGGCATTCTTCAAACATCCAAAACATGCCCATACTTCCGACTTTGTCTTCTTTGAGGGATAATAAATGTCCCGAGTGCCGTCTCCTCTGGCCATTATTTCAGCTTTAGCTTAAAGAAAGTTTTGGTCATAAACAAAAAAGTGTGCATGTGCCGCCGGCAACTTCCAGCAGATGATACGGTGGCTGGTAAGGGTCACCGCGCCTACACCGCAGCCACGGTAATCCATCGAGATAATATATTTTTTTTAAAAAACAAGACGGTTATTATTATTGTCTACTTTTTTACCGGGGTTTACTGCTACACCGGTTACCGTGACAACCCTAGCCCTGACACACTTTCAGATATTTTCTTGGTGCAGCTGTGTTCTCCAGAGATCAAGGACTATGACCCAAATGAGGCTGTAATGCTTTGGCACAAAGACAGTGTCAGAAGCAGGAGGCCAGACTTCATGAACAGAGAAAACAAGGAGTCTGACTAGATTTCAATGAAAGAGTTCATAAAAACATCTCTAAAAATAAATAAATAAATAGTAAAAATGACAAAAGAGTTGTTTTCCTTATTAATTGATGTTTTAATTATTTTGTCACTCTGTTTGGAATCAACATAATATAAAATTACATGCTTTAGGTAGATCTAAATCATTTAGAATTTTGGCCGGTAAAAAACATGCTTGGCCGGTAGATTTTCATCATCTACCAGCCAACTTGGCCGGTGAGTAAAAAATTTAATTTCGGACCCTGGTTACACGTCACTAGGGATGGGTACCTTTGACATTTGAATCGATCCGGTACTAATTCCCGGTACCTACGAATCGATACCGGTACTTAACGGTACCAATTTTCGATACTTTTGGGTGTTTATTATATTAATTCTATTTTATAATTAAATATATATTTTTTCTCAATATATAACAATATTTTATATATATCACGATAAATAACATACAACTGTTTGTATTTTAACATTGTCCTTGTAGTTTTATAAGCTGATAATTAAACTGAAGCAAACATCTTTACTGTGAACTAAATTTACTGTGTATCTTCATTACTTTTGCCATCTTTGTTCATTTGATTTTTCCTACTGGGAAGTTAGAATTTCCGAGGAGAAAGCGAACGCACCATTAGCTGATAACAATGGTAGCAATGGAAGCGAACATACCAAGCTAACGTTATCTTAAACAGTTTATTTAGCTGCTGGAGCAGATTAAAACGATGATGCCTCAAACTTAGATAGTTGTCACTAGTTTCGTCTTCACCCAATCACCCGTCACATTTAGTAAAGTGAAGCCAAACTTTAGAGCGCGTTCATGTTCTTCTAGTTGGGAAGTTGGAGTTCTGAGGAGAAAGCGAATGCACCATTAGCGAAACGGAAGCTAACATATCAAGCTAATTATATTTACCTACCGGAGCAGATTAAGATGAGGATGTCTCACTTAGATCGTTGTCGCTGGTTTCATCATCATCATCCAGTTACCCATCACATTTAATGAAGTGGACCCAAGCTTTAGCCTGCGTTCTTTCTACCATGCTGCTCTGTTTACAACTGGTTCGCAGCGAGCGACGACATAACGCTCTTGCGCATGCGCAGCTGTCTTGGCAAGTTCTCGTTATGATGGACGGGTACCGAAACGAGGCACCGTTTGAAATGACGTGAATCGGTGCTTGGTCGGTACCTTAAAAAGTACCGAATTCGGTACCCATCCCTACACGTCACATGATCAGGAAGCAGAAAAGCTATGTGTTAGGAGATCGATTTGGGCCACTGCTGTAAAAAAAAGGTAGGTTGTGAACAAGATGAAAACCTCTCCTGTCTCTGACTGATTCTCGTAGTGACTGAAACCCGACAGAAGACCAAATAGTTCCCACAACTTAATCTCACCGCTCCCCATGGGGACGGGTCAAATGCAGGACGTAACTTCACCAGTGTGTGACGATGACTTTGGGACTTTAACTCCCCTCAAAACAAAAAAATTCTTTGGATCAAAATGAGTCAACTTGGCTTCAAAAATCATTCATTGGAGAGATCTATTCACTCTAAAACTTCAAGGTTCTACAACAGTCTGTGAATGAGTGAATGACTGTGATGTAAAACGCTTTGGGGGGTTTTAGAACTCCAGTAGTGCTAAACATATACAGATCATTATTTTAAAGATTGAACCTCATTCTCATAATTTCACTGTAATGTCCCACCATAATGTAACCCAGTAGATAAAACGCCTTAATTTTATTTTATTTTTTTGTATCAGCTAACTTCCATGCTTTCATTTCGGAAAATATTTTTAGTTTGAAAAGACTGAAGTGTAATTCCTTAGTTCGTTCCTGATTCCGGTCGGCGCTCCCGTCGAGTTAAACTTGCCCTCTCATTTGTTGAGAGTGGCATTATTCCCGCCTTCCTACAAGGTGAACGACTCAGGCGCCGTATTTTGCACCTTGGAGAGCTGGAGGAAGATTGCAGAGGAGCCGCACTGAACCATATTTCAGGAGATTGAGTCAAGCCATATATACCTTTTATTGGGTGAGTTGCTATACAGAACAGAAGTTTGAGTATTTGTGTTTTCTAGGCGGCTAATTTAGGTTATGTGTTATAGTGGGTTGCGTGGAGCCCACGCTAGAGAGACCAGGTGGCTGTGCTGGCGCTTCAAGCACGCTAATACCTCATCTCGGTGAGTTAACGCCATGTGCTCGCTAAGCTCTGCTAGCAACCTGCTAACTAAAGCTAATTGACTAATTGAGTTCATTTTAATGGATGTTAATGGTAAATCTGCTAACAGAAGGGAACAAATAATTATTTTTGTTTTATTTTTCCAAATGAATGTGAATATTGTGGATCTTAAATGGCAGTTTTGTTGATTATCATATTGTTATTGTGTAATTTTTGTATTATTCTATGGTTACACGCTAATCATAATCCTTGTTTAAAAAAACTGGTTAAAAACTGAAAAAAAAATTCAAACTATTAGTTACGTTAAACATTTTTCATGCATTGCCAAAATGTATTTTGAGAAAAGAAATGTACATGCATGTAAATGGTTACTATGGTAATTTGAAGGATGAAGAAAGAAAAGATTGGAAAAGATTGGAAAAGCTATAGCTGTGAGAATAAGAGATGAGAATTTTATTTAGCTGTATACAATAATTGCATTATTGTTGCGCAGGCTAGGTTTTTATGCTCGGTATGGGACTGAAGTGGATTGGAGTCCTGGATTCTCTCCGGATGGAGATGGCGAGCCTGTGCCCGAACTGAATCCCGATCAGGAGAACATCATTCTTCTATACTGAGCGAACATTCCAGTGGTAACCACTCAGACCACTGAACCTGAGTTTTACAAGACCGAGGAGACTTTCTTTTTGACTAGACTACGACCAAAAAGACTGACTTTGAACTCAACCTGACTAGGTTTACTGATATAGGGGGAAAGGCCCAATTGTTTAATTATGTCTTTTGCAGCTGCTGTATTTTTTGTTCTATTTTCATATATCTATATAAAATTCCAAATCTGGTGCAACTGTGTTTTTTTGCTCATTCTTTGGATCCAGCTATTCCATTTCCCACTCACTGGTCATTTGTAAGGTCATCTGTTGGACCTAGAGTCTGGCCTATTTATTATTATTTTTTGAATAAGTGGTAACTTAATCTGACGCCAGGGTTACAATATACTGACAATATATTCATTCATTCATCCACCAGTACCTGTGTCCATGCTGTCCAGGTCCAGGTGGTGAAGAACACACGATGAATCAGTCCCAGCTGCAAGAGAGCTGATTAAGATGCCGCTTCAAAACAACGCAGGAGATTAAAGATCCAAGGCTTTGGTTCCGGCCAAAGGAACAGCAGCAGATCCAGAGGGCAGGAAGTTTAGAGAAAAGATGTTCTGACCCACAACCTGATTCTGGAGCTCCGATTGTCACGAAGACCGCAGAATATCTTCTCTGGTTCTGGAAAGAACTCCACCAAGTTGTTGAGGAGGAGAAGAAAGTTTCCACAGCCTGGTGAGATTTCTGCAGCAGCAGCAGTTAGTCGCTTTAGCTGATCAACTCTCCCAGAGACTGAAGTGAAGACATTTTTACTGCAGAGCCTCAAATATTCTCCTCACACACCAGAACAACAACAAGCTAGCTCTGCTAGCAGCTTCTGGTTTCTGCTACTTCCGGTGGTCGGTGACCAGCGTAAAGGTGCACTTCCGCCACCTGCTGGAGCAGAATAAAACACCTGGCTCTCACACATAACTTCCTCTGGTGGTTTTCAGACAAAACATTTGTCGTAATGTTTTTTTTTAACGGTTTCGTCAAAAGCCCCAAAAATAAGTACACTACATTTAATTATACTTCTGACCCATAACCTAATTGTTTTAGTGAAGGTATTTAGTACAGATTGCTGCGCTCAAAAGGAACAGGAAATGCGTCCCAAGACGATTTGGTCATGATAAAATTCATTTCAGTTTATTTATGAAGCGCCAAATCACGACAAGAGTCGTCTGAAAGCACTTCACACAGTAAACATTCCAATACAGGTCAGTTCATTAAGCCAATCAGAAAAAAAATCCTATGTAAGTATGGTGGCAGAGGTGGTATGGGTTTGCTTGTACTAAACAGTATGTTAAGTTAAAAGATTAAAACAATGCCACCTTGGGAATTTCACCCAAGGAAAATAAAATTGGTACCTTTAGGCACACATAGGTTCAATGCTCAGAAAGGCGGCAGAAACGAGGTGTACGCAAAGTCCACAATTTTATTTTGTGTTTTGTTAAAAGGACAGCAATTTCAACTACTAATTTAAAAATAGAAAGGGAGAATTAAAACAAGGAAAAGAAAATAATTAGTGTTACCAGGCTGGAACTTACCAAGGTATGGTGGACCCACTGGAGGTTCTAGCAACAACACAAACTAAATACCAAAAATCACCCAAAGCACCAGTGAACAGTCACACAGATGTGAAGGGGGGCCCACACCAACTCGCACACAGAAGAAACACCGCCACCACCCTTGGCTCCAGCCTGGGCAAAACAAAGTTAAAAACCACAATACAATAGTGCTCCAAAATCCTCATGCGTCAGAGGGGAGAGAAGATCTCCCTTTCCACTCCAACCAACACGCTGGGTGGGAGAATGTCTGGCGGAGGAGCACCAGCCCTGGTTAAAATCCTCGGTTATGCTCTGAGTGAGCGGGGGCCCAAACAGCTCCCGATAGGTCGGTCCGCTCTGTCGAACCGCTCCTCGGTTGTGGAGGGAGAGGGGGGGGGGTCACAACAGTGACTCAAAACACTTTGTCATAGCACCACAACACCTCGGGTCCTAAAAAAACAAAAGGTAATAAACCTTATTAACCCAAGAAAAGAATATTCATACTGAGCGTGCAGGGAGGGGGCATGCTGCACATACACACTGTTACGTGCAGAGAGTTTTTTGCTGGCAGTTTTTATAGCTGTTTTCTTTTCCAGGTTCAAGTTGCCTAATACACTGAGGTGAACCTTCCCTTTTGTCGGTGATTGGTTGCTGTGTACCTGGTTGCCCAATCAGCTGTGGAGCCTGCCCTTTAAATAGCCTACACCTGGTGGACACGGCGGCCATTTTGTTCTGATCCTGCTTTTGAGCTCAGAGTTTTTTTGTCCCTGCTCTCTAGTTGTGAAGTTGAAGCTGAAGTCCTTTCAAAGCTGGTTGCCAGGTATGTGGTGGGAAGGTTGTGGACCAGGTAAGATGGGGTACCCTGTACATCTGCACACGTAGTGTCTGGATGTCTATAAACACTAGGTAAGCGTGGGTAGTACCTCTCTTGTACTGGTTTTGGAACACCTTTTTTGGAGATAAGTAAGTTAGGGTTTTCTTTCTCTTTTTTCTCAGGATTAAGAGTTCAGTTAGGGTGTGTTTTGTTTTATTTATTTCATTTATTTGGTCAACCCACAGGTCCCTACTTTTCCCCCACATTTGTTTTTCATTATCTTCAGCAAATAAACATTTTTGCTCTTTAGCAGAACGGCCTCCTCCATTATTGTGTCTGTCATGTTGCTTCCCCCACACCCTAGACTGGGGGGGAACGTAACAAGTGGGGGCTCGTCCTTTCCCGGCGCTATTTGACAGTCGCAGTTGGATTTGGTGGAGTTTGCTTCGGGCCATGATGAGGTTTGCTTTGCAGGAGTTTCTTGATAGTCCTAGTCTGGAGAAGCTTGAGTCTTGTCGCAAAGATGACTTATTGTGTATTGCTGCACATTTTGATGTCTGTGTGGTTAGGTCGGATGTCAAACGGGACATTAAGGATGTAGTTTCCTCCCTTTCTATCGACGATAGCTTGAATTATGGGGTGCTTAAGGATGCAATTCTGCGTGCATATGAGCTGGTGCCTGAAGCTTATCGGCAAAAGTTTAGAAATCACAAGAGGTCTGACAGCCAGGCTTTTGTTGAATTTGTGAGGGAGAAGGGGTATCTTTTTGATAAATGGTGTTCTGCTAATGATGTCAAGGGTAACTTTGACTGTCTCCGCCAGCTGATTTTGTTGGAAGATTTCAAGTCTGGCCTTCCGGAGAAGATGGTGATCTTTCTGAATGAACAAAAAGTTTCCTCTCTGTCCAAGGCGGCAGTCTTGGCCGATGAGTTTATTCTAACTCATAAGAACACGTTTTCCTCTTTTCAACCAGCCAGAACTGTCGTACCTCGCTTTGTGAGGCCTGACCTTGATCATGATTCTCTAAAAAAGCAGAGGGATCCCCAATCACCATCTCGTGGCTTTCGTGAGTGCTTTTACTGCCATAGGAAGGGTCATATCGTTGCAGATTGTCTTACTTTAAAGCGCAAACAGTCTCTGATGAACGCTGACAAGCCCAAGGGAATGGGATTGTTTAAATGTTTGCCAGCTCCGGGCCTGGGAAAACCTCCAGCTGAACAGCGTGAACCTGACTCCTGTTTTAAACCCTTCATTTCACAAGGTTTTGTGTCGGTGACGGCTGATCCGAAAGATCAGCGCTTGGTAACCATCTTGCGAGACACAGGTGGTTCTCAGTCCATACTTCGTGACGGTGTCCTACCTTTGTCTTCCTTGTCCTCATGCCAGTCATCTGCAATTGTGCAGGGTATTGGGATGATGTTTGTTTCTGCTCCCTTGCATAAGCTTTATGTCCGTTCATCATTCATTAACGGATATTGTAAGGTTGCAGTTCTTCCTGCCTTGCCAGTAAAAGGGGTAGATTTTATCTTAGGCAATGACTTGGCCGGTGGGATGGTTGTGCCTGTTCCAGAAGTGTTGGAAAATCCTGTGACGAGTGCTGGATCAGAAAGTTCGCAGATTGGTGCTGAGATTTTTCCAGCATGTGTGGTCACAAGAGCTCAGACAAAAAAGTATGGTCTTGACCTCTCTGACTCTTTTATTGTTATACAGCACCCTCCTGACCAAGTGGACGATGAGGTTCAGCTTAAGGTCGCAAAGCAATGTCTAAACTTGCCGAGTTTTGAGGGACTGAAGTTACCGATTTCTCGGGCAGACTTTATTGAAGCACAGACGAACGATGAGACTCTAAAAAAATGTCATGCTTCTGTTTCTTCAAATGAAGCCATTGGGAAGAAAGCATCCTATTTTGTTGCTGATGGCATGTTGATGCGTCGATGGACTAGGGGAGAGTCTGAAGACTGGGACACAGTTTATCAGGTGGTTGTACCCAAATGTTTCTGTTCGGAAGTGCTACTTTTAGCTCATGATAATGTTTGGTCAGGACATATGGGGGTAACAAAAACTTACAACAAAGTCCTAAAGCATTTCTTTTGGCCAGGACTTAAGTCTGATGTTAAGTACTGTCAAACCTGTCACGTATGCCAGATTGCAGGGAAACCGAATCAAGTGATTCCTTCAGCTCCTCTTGTTCCCATCCCGGCAGTGGGGGAACCATTTGAAAGGGAGATTGTTGACTGCGTGGGACCTTTGCCGAAAACAAAGTCTGGAAACCAATTTTTGCTGACTGTTATGTGTGCTTCTACTAGGTTTCCTGAAGCTGTACCATTGCAGAGAATAACGGCACCAGTTATCTCCAAGGCGTTGGTAAAGTTCTTCTCAGTGTTTGGCCTACCAAAAGTAATCCAAACTGATCAAGGTACCAACTTTAAGTCAAAAACTTTTGCAGAAGTGGTTAAAATCTTGGGTGTCACTCATGTTACGTCAAGTTCTTACCATCCAGAGAGCCAGGGAGCTTTGGAACGTTTCCACCAAACTCTTAAATCAATGTTGTGCAAACACTGCCAGAGTTCTCAGAAGGATTGGGATGATGGTGTCCCACTTCTGTTATTTGCTGTTTGTGAAGCAGTTCAAGAGTCACTGGGTTTCAGCCCCGCGCAGTTGGTATTCGGACATGACGTAAGGGGTCCTTTGAAGGTTCTGAAAGACCAGTTGACTTTGCCAGAGAGGACTACTAAGACCATCCCAGAATATGTAGTTAAACTAAAAGATAAACTCCAGAAGGTTCGCGCTTTAGCCGAAAGTGCTCTGGCTTCATCTCAAAAGAGAATGAAGCAACGTTATGACAAAAAGGCAGTCGTACGTTTGTTTAACCCAGGTGATAAAGTTCTTGTCTTATTACCTGTTCTTGGTTCTGCACTCTCCACCAAATTTGCAGGTCCATATGTCATCAGAGAAAAACTCAGTGACACCAACTACACTGTCAACGCTCCTGATCGCAAGCGGCGAGTAAGGTTATGTCATGTGAACATGATAAAACCGTACTGTTCCAGGGAACCTGACCCGGTGGGGTCCACGGCGAAGGGGGAGGAATCCGTCTCTGCGGTGGCACCAGTGGTAACAGTGGAATCCCTCAGAGTTGACGAAAGTGATGGTTTGGTGGAACCGACCCTTATGAAACATGGGGCCAGACTTGCTAATACAGAGGTATTAGCTAATCTTTCTGAGTATCTTTCTCACCTTTCAGATGACCAGCGGAAGGACGTGGAAAAACTCATTTATGAGTTCCCTACACTTTTTGGTGATGTTCCTTCACAAACTGACCTAGTCTTTCATGACATTGTTCTGGTGG
>SSNQ01032363.1:0-10078 GCA_006942095.1 Nothobranchius kuhntae
ATACAAATAAGCCAACTGAATTAACTACCCAAAGCATCTCTAAAATTCATTCAAATTCATTGTTAGTTCGTGATTTATTGATCATGTCAAAAACAAATAGGAAAGCAAACCTTTTCTGTGTTTTTAGCTGATGTTTTGGTCCCCTTTTGATTCTTAACAAGGAAGAAATCAGAGTTTCCCTGGCTGGTTGCTGCTCAGCTCCTCTCCTGAGTCCCAGCACATGCAACTCAGTGTGATTTGTTTGCAGTTAAACAACCACATGACAAGGACAAATTGGTTCTGTTATTTAAAGCGTATTATTAGTATAGCGAAACTTGCAAATTAGTGAGACGTTCATCCAGGACAGGGCAAGTTTAGTTGGAGTGGAAATATTCACCCAGTGAGAGAAAAGGGACGGTAAACCTGGCAACTATATAAAAAAAATAAGGTTGGTGTTTTTATCTTGATTTTATTTTGTTTATGCTTTGAAGAATTGCTAAACTGACAATAATTATTTTCACTATTGGAAAAAAATCAAGCGCTAATAAAAAATCTTATCATCAAAAGACCATTGCAATAGTCCAGCCTGCTACAAATGAACACACAAATACGTTTCTCTTGGGTTTATCTGGACATGAGACCCCTGAGTCGTGCTTCTTGATGATAAAATGCTGATCTAGTTATGGCCTTAATATAACCAGTGAAGCTCAGGTCTGAATCAATTATGACACCAAGATTTCTAACCTTGGTCTTCTGGAGCCAAGATGAGCAATAACCTCCATCCTATCCTTCTTATTTCCAAAGACAATAACTTCAGTCTTGTCTTTGTATAACTGGAGGAAGTTAGACTGCATCCAGTTAATGAAGTAGCTTTCCAGAGTTTTCCCCCTTCAGAAATGATGTATGATTTTTCATAAATCTGTAAAAGTGATTATCTTATCATAATAATTTCCCTCTGGGATTAATAAATTATCTTTGAGTTTGAATTGAATGGATATACTGTCATATAATGTAAGCAATACGTCTTTTTTATTTTTTGCTAAGCACGCCCCCTGCCCCACAGAGCTCCATGCAATAGGAAACTGAGCGACCAAATAGAAGTAACCAATAGCGTTAGACTACCGCTTACATGCTTAAAATTTAAGGAAGTACCTTGGCTGATGCAGAGTTGATGACATTTTCACGGAAGAGTAACCCCAAAATTCCACTATCCGCTCCACTCCGCTCCGGCACGAACTCCGCAGCAAAATCGGTCCCGTTGTAGTCAGTCAGAGCTGTTCCACTACTGTGGCCGTGTGGCGCAGTGTGCCGCCCGCCGTTCCGCCAACCGGCAAAAATAGGATCGATTCTATTTTTGCCAGACGCCGGAGCACCTCCGCAGTCAATGGACAGAAATCACAACCGCCCAACAGGACAGGGAGCAAGCACAGCTTCCGTTATTTCACAATAAATCGATAAACAAAAAGCAATTTTTGTTTCATATGCACAGGTTTAACAACTTTTAACATCTATCAATGGCGGCTGAACTTTAAATGCACAAAAATAAGCCATAAATACAGTTTCTACTATCAAAGCAGTCACACTTTGTTGATCCAAACACTGCTGATCTCTCAACACAAATGATGGGCAGATTAAACAGTTCATTTCGATGCTTCTCCCACACAACGGGTGTTTCGATCTAACTTCCGCGTTCATTGCTCGGACTGTATCGCAAGATCTCAAAAATCCCATGCATGCCTGTTTGCGCACCTCAGGTCTCCGCACCGGAGCGGAGCCGTTGTAGAGCGGGTACCAGTAAAAATTGAGTTCGGAAGCGAGCGGCTGCGGAAGGCGGGGGCTGAGCGGAGGTAGTGGAATTTTGGGGTAAGTCTCTAAAATATAAATATATGAGAACGCAACATGGCATGAGAATAATACTTGTAAAACGATGTGTTTTAGCTCTGTTTGTCCGCTACAGAAGCACATTTATAAACAAGAAACGTGAAGTCGCCATCTTAAAAAAAAAAAAAAACATTGAGAGACAATTTGTGTGATATGCTTGTCAGCTGCTAGATGGTGCCATCGGATATGAGAAATACTCCGGAAAGAGACTCTAACTTGCTTAAAACACAGAGTGAGTCTAGAGGACTACAGTCATTAGGTGATAGATAGGTAGATCTGGGTGTTATCTGCATAACAATGACACTTTTGGGGAAAAATCCCTCAAAACAATGAAAATAAAGCAACAATTGTAGTAAAGGGAACTTCAGAGGACAGTGTAATATTTGGTGCTTGTAAAGCTTCATAGATAGTGTCATGACTGTGGGGAGTTTCAAACAATAATCAAGCCATCAAAGAGTTATTGTATATTACAATGGCTGTTGGCAGGAAGGATCTCCAGTAGCGGTCATTGTTGCAGTACTCTGGGGCTGACACCATCTGGACCTGCAGCCTTGTTCCTGTTCAGTCTCTCTATGGACCTAGTTCCATATCTCTCCAGCTGCCTCTTCACCTGACTTCTAGAGACAGAAAGGTGGGAGGGGGAGGTAAATGGGGCAGCAGCATCTCCTGACTTGGTTGAAGACAGATTTATAGAACCAGAAGAGTCCTTGACTGTGTTGGAGGATAAAAGAGCTGGCGTGTGACAGGAAAATGTTGGATCAGAGGAGGATGGGATGTCTGACTGGCTGGGGACAGGCGAGGAGGATGCTGGGTTTGTTCCTGAACCGAACCTATTGAAGAACTTGTTCAGTTCATTGGCTGTGTCCAGGCTGCCATCTGTGCAATCCTTCCTCTGCTTGAAGCCTGTGATCTTCTTCATCCCTGACCAGACATCTCTGATATTGTTCCTCTGTAGTTTGTTCTCCAGCTTCTTCCTGTATGCCTCCTTGCTGTCTCTGATCTTGATCTTCAGTTGCTTCTGTATACTCCTCAATAATTCCCTGTCTCCCTCCTTGAAGGCTCTTTTTTTCTCATTTAGCAGATTCTTCAGTTCACTGGTGATCCAGGGTTTGTTATTAGCGAAGCATCTCACTGTTCTGGTGGGTATGATGTAGTCCACACAGAAGTTTATATAGTCAGTGACACATCCAGTCATGGCATTGATGTCCTCTTCATATCCTTGGCAGAGAGTCGTCCAATCTGTCATCTCAAAACAACCCTGCAGGGCTTCTTCAGCATCCTGGGACCATTTTCTCACAGTTCTTCTTGTCACAGGTTGCCTCTGAACAAGTGGATTGTATTCTGAGCAGAGAAAAACAAGATTGTGATCTGACTGTCCTAGAGGAGGTCTTGTTTTGGACATGTATGCATTCTTTACATTTGCATAACACAAATCCAATGTCTTGTTTTCTCCGGTGGAGCAGCTGACAGACTGTTGAAATGTTGGAAGTGTAGCAGAAAGCGAGGCATGATTAAAATCACCAGATATAGCCACAAATGCATTGGGATCCTGGGTTTGTAGCTTAGCGACAACGGAAGTGATGACATCACATGCACTTTCAGCAATGGCTGAAGGTGGAATATAAACAGTTGCCAAGACAACACTGGTGAACTCTCTTGGCAGATAATATGGGCAACAACTTACTGCCAAGAGTTCAACATCTGGGCTGCGGAGATGACATTTCACTGAAACGTGACCTGGATGGAACCATCTGTTGTTGACAAGCACTGCCACTCCACCTCCTTTTCTTTTCCCGCTCCTCTTCAGATCTCTGTCTGCTCGTACAGTCAGGAATCCTGGCAGAAATATGCTGGAATCTGGCATATGGTCCTGCAGCCAAGTCTCAGTGAAACACATAACACTGCACTGCCAATACTCTGGCTGAGTCCTTGAAAGGGCTTGGAGTTCATCCATCTTGTTGGCCAGTGATCTCACATTGCCCATTATGATCGATTGAAGAGATGGTTTGAATTTCCTCTTTCTCTGTCTCCGTTTTGCTCCCGCTCTGCACCCACGCTTCTTGCGTTTTAGCTCATTTGGGATTTGTGGCTTCAGTTGAGGTATTATTTCAGCCTTTCCAATGTTAATCAGCTGCTCCCGATTGTAAACCAGCTTGTTTCCATGGTTACGCATCATAACAAATGCTCAAAAAGTGAAAAAATAGCAGTAAAAATCCTCTAAGCTTCACAGCACCAGAAACAGAAAAGTAAAATGTCCAAACAAACGCTGTTTTTCTTGAGAAACTAGAAGAACAAATGTCAAAAAAGGCAAAACTTACATATAGTCAACAAAGCTACTCCAACATGCAGCCTCCCAGAGCAGCGCAGTTCCAGAATCGAGAATATGCTGGAAATTGGCCCTCCAAAAGGGTTCAGATGAAGGCAACTGGACTTATTTGGTTTCTTGAAAATGTTTCACTTCTCATCTGAGGACCTTTGGCAATTCTGACTGGAATTTGGGAGGGTCAGGCTTATAAGCTGTAGCTGTCTATTGTTGCTTGATGGGCAGAAACTAGCAACAATAGACAGCTACAGCGTATTTATTAGATTTTTTGTTTATTCTTTATTTAACTAGGAAGGTCCCATTGAGATTAAATACCTAGTTTTCAATACATTATGTACAAAATTACAGAAAGCAGTTACAACCGAGGGTATCCCCTCAGGGCAAATAAGATTGACCCTCCCATCTTCCAGTTAGAATTGACAAAGCTCCTCAGATGAGAAGCTGGAGTTTGGAGAGTGAGATAGATAGATCTGTACATCTATGAGACGTTGATTACCTGGTGGGTATTATCTAAAAAGGATGCCTACAACAACCTCATTTGGACCAGAATTAACCCATATCTGGAGGCCCTGGAGACATAAACATAGGACGTAGATAAGACAGTGTTTAAATCTATATGTCTGGCATCACAATTTGCACCTTCAGGGAAAAAGATTGGATGTGTGGAAATGACCTGGAATAGACATCACTGCGACGTGTTGGTGACATGAGAAGGACGTCCACAACAACCTTCTTTGTACCAGAATTTGCCCATATCTGGAGGTCCTGGAGATGTCCATACAGGACATTCAGAAGATGTTTATTTTAGACGTCATCTGGCATCACAATCTGCATCAGGCCAGAACTGGACATACAGATCTACTATATATCCAAATGTGGATCTCTGGGGCTTGGAACTCCTCCATCTTCCAAGGATCTTTGTGGGTGTTGCAAGCCCCTGCATGCCAGAACCACAGGAGGTAATAAAGGAGATCTCAAAGGAAGAGGTCACAATGGGAGAAGTCACATGGGAAGCAAAGATAAGCGGGAGCCTGCTGATGCGAGTGGAATCAGTCAGGTGAAAATGAGAAGTGGACCAACTGAAGGAAGCGTCACAGGATGTGAAGTCCTCCGAGGGGGAGTTTGAACTTTGGGTGAACCTGAAACCATCTTACAAAAGACAATGATCACATTGTTTGGCTGTTTTGTGATTGACTGATATATGTAATGCAAATTGCTTCACTCTGAAAAGTGCGTGCAACATGAAAATGCTAGACAATGGAAAATGCTTTGCTTTGCAGTTTTTAGAATGAGCAGTTAGAAGTAGTTAGATGACAGTGGCAGTGACAGTTGCAGGAACAGGAGAGCAGTTGTTCTCAGGGAGAGATTTAGAAGCAGCATCGTCGTAAGGGGATATTTAGTCTTAGCTTTACGCTTTTTGCATTTTTGATTTTGAAATAATTTTTTTTATAAGGATTCTATTTCTCATACCAAATCAGATTACCACTCCAGTCTCATCAAGTAGAACAACGGAAACTCCAAAACTCTCTTTTCAGTCCTCCATAAAATTTTCAATTATCCCTCTACACTACCCCCTCACTTCTACTCCACTGACACCTGCAATAGCATCCTTTCCTTTTTTAACCATAAAATTAACCAAATCCACCAGAGTCTTAGCCCGGCTGACCCCCACGCACTTCCCCCTGACAATCTCACGTTCTTTGAATCCTTCTCAGACTTCTCAGTTCCTGACGCCTTTTATATCGATTTAATATGGATTTAATATGCAAATCCAAGCCCACCACCTGTCTGTTTGACCCCCTCCCATCTTCCCTGGTTAAATCCTGCCTCTCATCCCTGTTACCCTTCATTTGCTCCATCATTCATGCCTCCCTCTGGACTGGAATCGTTCCCTCAGCCTTTGAAAGTGCAGCTCTAACCCCGTTTCTCAAAAAGCCCGGCTCAGACCCCAACAATTTCAATAAACTTCGCCCCATCTCCAATTTACCATTTATCTCTAAGATACTTGAAACAGTTGTTGCTAACCAACTACACTCTCATCCATCCAGCAACTCCCTCTACAAAGTCTTCCAGTCTGGTTTCTGCCCCCACCACAGCACAGAAACGGCTCTGATCAAAATCACAAACAACCTCCTTCTAGCAGCAGACTCAGGCCAGATTTCCATCCTCATCCTACTCAATCTCATTGCAGCATTTGACACCATCACACACACACAGTTCTACTAGACTATCCACCACCGGCATTTCAAAAACTTGGTTCAAATCATATCTATCTAGTCGCACTCAATTTGTCCAACTGCTCACCGTCCACTCTAACCCCAAGCCAGTTACCTCTGGAGTTCCTCAGGGCTCAGTCTTAGGTCCCCTTCTCTTCACAATCTACTTACTCCCACTTGGCAATATCTTCAGGACATATAATATTCATTTTCACTGCTACGCCGATGACACCCAGCTCTACTTCTCTACCCAACCAAACCCCCTGCTCCCTTCATCCTCCCTTCTCAGTTGCCTCACTGAAGTCAAATCCTGGTTTTCTTCTAACTTTCTACAGCTCAACAGCAATAAGACTGAGATCCTCCTCATTGGCACCAAGTCATCTCTATCTAACCCCGGCTTTCCACAGCAGCCGTCAGCAGCACGTTACTGCAGCAGCACGTCATAGCTGCTGATAGGAACGGCTGTGGTCAACAGAACCTTTTCCACTGGAGCCGTCGGCAGCCGTCAGCAGCGCGAGTCGGCCGCGTCTCAGGAGCAGCATGTCGCGGCCTTTACGCGCCGGTTCTATTTCCTACGAGCGACGCCTCTGAAACGGGTCAAGTTCGACATTTTTGGGGAAGGAAAGACAGGAAATCGGACGCGGAAATGGAGAGAAGCTCCCGAGATTTTCAGAATAAAGAACGTACTGCCTTCCGGTCGCTTTACTTTAAAAAAGGTTACTAACTGTGCGGCCCCGTGAGAAGTTATCACCTAGCTAGCGGTCTCCTTTGTTTTTCAGGTCCGTATTGGCGATTATAAAACGGACAGAACATAAAAACACAAAAATTTTGGAGCCATGTTGTAGTTTTCTCCTGCTTGTTGTTGTGTTTACTGACGAAGTCACTCGTGTGACTTCGTGCCCTGTCGGTGACAGCTGCTCCTCTGCTGCGTCGCGTCTTGTGGGAAGGGCCAAGCAGCAGCTAGACGTGCTGCTGCAGTAACGTGCTGCTGACGGCTCCCGTGGAAACCCGGGGTAAGACCAGTTCATTCTCACTCAGCTTCGACAACACCACACTTTTCCCCACCGCCAAAGCTAAGAGCTTGGGTGTCATCTTAGACAACACCTTATCCTTCATTCCTCATATTAACAACACAATAAAAAGTGCTTATTTTCATCTTTGCAATATCAATTGGCTCCGCCCCTCCCTCAGTCAGCACTCCACGTCTATTTTGGTCCACAGCCTGGTCACCAGTCGCATCGATTACTGTAATGCCCTCCTCTGCGGTCTCCCTCTAAAATCACTCAACAAGCTACAGTTAGTCCAAAATTCAGCTGCCTGGATAATCACTAAGACCTCCACTTTTGATCACATCACCCCTGTCCTGCAACAACTTCACTGGCTCCCTGTCAAATACAGAATTGACTCTAAGATACTTCTTCATGCTTTTAAAGCCATCCATAATTGCTCCCCCTTATCTTTCTAATTTCCTCCACATTTTCACTCCCACTCGCTCTCTCCGATCATCATCTTCACCTTCCCTGTCTGCTCCTGGCACTCGTCTCTGTACTATGGGAGCCAGAACTTTCAGCCACTCAGCTCCAAAACTCTGGAACACTCTACCACCTGACCTCCGCTATATAAACTCTTTCTCAACCTTCAAGTCTCAACTCAAAATTCACATGTTCCACCTGGCTTACTCATTGTAACTGTCCTCCTTCCATATACTCATTTTAGTCTATTATCCATTGTACTGCTTTGACTCTACCCTTGGTACTTACTCTTAGCACTTATTTTGTGTTGTTTGTATTGCTTGCTGTTCCTTATATTTTGTCTTGTACAGTGACCTTGAGAGCTTTGAAAGGCGCTTGAAATAAAATGTATTATTATTAGAAGGCAGTTCTTCGCACTATGACAATGGAACACCAGATGGGGCTAAACCTCCTCTTTGCTTCAGAAGGAGGCCTCTGTCCAGCTGTAGGAGGAAATGACGGACATAAAGAAGATTGAAGTGCGAACTGGACGGAAATTCACAAGAGTCCAAGTACTCACCTTAGACTTTCATCATCTTGTGTGTTTCTCCTTGCATTAGGTTATCATGAATAACACTTTGATCTAACTGAAGGTTCCTGAAGACAACTGACCTGACCTAGATGGTTGAGGCACCAGAGTGTAGTTTAGCTTATTACATCAAGGATACACCTATATTAAATTACTCACAAGGTAACATGTAGGTGGGGATGTCTGGTTATATGGCTAAGCTAAAATCGTGAGGTTGTTTGGACACTAAATCTTGCATGAGTAAGGTATGTCAAAATTCCTAATTACTTAGGTTTTTATGGTTGATCTTTGGGTTGTTAAGATCTTACTCAGGTCTTTTGGTATGAAAATGTATTTTTCTATTTTACTTATTACATTCTATTTTTACTTATTACGTTCTATTTTTTACATTTATCTCTACTAGGGTTCTATTTAACACCCTTATAAGCTAAGTAAAAGTTCACATTTTTACTTATATTTTGGCATGACTCTGACTTTTATCATTCAAGAGGCGTTAAAGTCCTCAAGTATTGTTTAGTTTATATTTTATTACTTAAAGAGTCACATTTTCAGGGGGATTGTTAGGGATTTTATTGTATTAGTGTCTTAAATGTTCCTTTTTAAGTAATATGTTAATCTTGTTGTGAAGTAAGCCACAGAGTTCTTTCTCCTTCTCTCTCTTACTTCTAGTAAGCGGCCTGATACGCATGGGGGTTGGGGAGTAGCCTGCCTAACAGATATCCATAGTAATTGAGTTTCTGGTTGTCAGTCATTAACTTAGACTTCCTTTTTGGAATGTCCCGCCTTAGCCTAAAAGCTACACTGTAATTGGCTAAGTGTGGAGAGCGATGGATTGTTCTTTGTCCTTGTTTCCCTGCGTTTCAATAAAACCAAGATGTGGTGCAGAGGGGAGGCCAGAGTTGATCGGACGAGGGCCTCGGACAGGCTCTTGGCTTGTCTCTCTGCGCTGTATCCAACATAAATAACTGCACTGACTTTGCTCCTGTGTGGTTCATTTTAGGATACAAAAATACCCAACAATAAGAATAATAAAAGTCTTAGTAATAATAATAGTCATAATAAAAGTAATAGTAATAATAATAATATTTTTGAAAAGACAAAGCAGATAAAAGCAAATTTATTTTTGTCATTGCCAAATCTTTCTTTCTCTAAATACTCCAGCACTGCAACACAAACATAAAGCAAACTCGTTCTGAGGGTGAGGACCCAGACTTTGAATTTTTTTTTTCCTCTTTTACAGTTGTCATGTTGGGCTGAAGTTTTCTAACCCACATGAAAGAATCACACAAGGAGAGAGGTGAGTAAAATATAATGTTTTTATTATAAAGAAAATTAATGAAAATGAAAAGCGCTGATCCAAACTGGGCCAGGAGGGTGTTCTGATTCTAAAACAGAAGCAAAAAGGAAAACTGAGAACCAAGAAAACACTGTGGAGTAATGGTGGTGGAGTCTTACTGTACGAAGTGTAGGTCTGAGCTGGAGAGGGAGGCAAGTCAGGTCTGATCTGGAGATAGTCTGGTGGAGAGGAGTAGCAGGCAAAGGAGTAAACCAGGAAAGGTGAGAGGCGGAGAGCGGGAGACCAGAGGAGTTGAGCGGCGTTGGGAAATAAATCCACTTCAGACTGCAGGAAGCTGAGGGT
>SSNQ01032364.1:0-10078 GCA_006942095.1 Nothobranchius kuhntae
GTGTGTGTGTGTGTGTGTGTGTGTGTGTGTGTGTGTGTGTGTGTGTTTGTGTGTGTGTGTGTGTGTGTGTGTGTGTGTATTTGTTGGTATGTAACCGTCTACCACCCTGTCATCCTGTGTCACAGTCTGAAATGTTTTCTTGTGTATGCTTGTAGAGCTTTGACCTGCATGAGCAGAGCTCCTTTTGAGGATTTAAGGATTATGCATCATTTTTTTGTTTGTTTAACTGTCACCAGGGCCAGATTAACACTTTGTTGTACCCTGGGCAACAATATTCAAGGGCCCCATCATCACGACCCAAGGATCGCCATAATATGGTCACATACAGAATATTTTCCTGTAATATACAGTAAATATACTCAATACTTGAATGCCTGACATCACGTAACCCGCTCAGGGTAACCTTTGACCCACCTCGTGTGGACTGACCAATGAGGAGAGGGTCTTAACTTGAGGCCCTCTCTTCATTGGTCAGTCTGTATGAGACTGACTCACAACTGACGTTCAAAGTCATAGGCAGCGAAGCGTCTCTGAGGAGCGCAAAAGCCTGGGTGGACAGTTTGTTGAATATAGGGTGACCGTATTTCCATTTCAAAAAAAGAGGACAGGGGATCTGTGCCTATGACGTCACACTATGGCAACGCCACACAAACCACGTTGGGATCCTTTTTTTGTAAGAACTAAATTAATATCAGATTCTGCCAATAAAAGGGCTCTAAAACAATTCACATGTAAATATTTAGCATATTTATTGCAAAATCTCATTTTTCTGCTTTAGTGCTGCAACAAGGTTTTATTAATAATAAATTATTATACCTTTTGTTTTACTACAGCATCGGTACGCTTCCTATGCACAGATTATTAAGGATGCTTGTTTCAGCTGTGAGATTAGACGATAGGATCAATGAAAAAATAAGTTGTCACACACTCCATGGAAACTTTCATAGAATCCACAAATAGTGGCTTTCAAATGGTTTTGTTACTTTTTGCAAGTTTAGAAAAGCAGCAGATGAGACAGCATGTCTGATAATTTAGTTTTTCATCTGATAATATTAGAACATGTCAGTAATGTCTGAGGGGCTTTTATAAACACTGTATAACTAACACTACTGGAGAGGGTATGAATTACACAGAGGTTTCTGGGAGCCCAGTTGGGGGGGGGGGGGGGGGGGGGGGGGGGGGGGGGGGGGGGGGGGCATTTTGCCATGGCCCCCAGTGTCTTAAAACGGCCCTGGGTGTGTGACTGCGTTTTGAAGGTGATCTGAATTGTATCAGATGTATAAATATGACATGTATAACTTATTGTTTTATACAGGTAAAAACGTGTAGTGGAGATAAATCTACCTACATTTTACTTTTCAACACTTTGTTTTGTTTTCTTGTTTTTATTTAACTATTTCATGTCCTGTCTGTCTTTCATATTCCTGCATCTCCTCTAAACTCTCCAGAAAAAAACTGCTGCCTGGATTCTTACTTTTTCACCTCATCAGTTACTTTTGAGCAGATCAAAGGGATCTCCTGACCGCAAAGTGGAGAGCGCGTTTCGATGCTGCGTCAGTGAGGTGAAATCACCGCAGCGCAGGTGATGAGCTCCACAGTAGCAGAGCGCTAGGCACAAATAAGACAGAAAATAGAGAACATGTGCGGACATGAACGATCGTGTGCTAATTATAGTTTTTTGGTTGCGCCACTTTGAGAATGGACCGTGCGCTGGAAGCAGCTGCCTGGAGCGCTGCGCAACAACGCACTGTGCCGCTCTCTGCTCAAAAGAGTCCAAAAATGATATAATATAGGTAGAAAACTTTTTTCCGGCTCCCCTGGATGTGTAGGATATACAGCTACCCCATAATTCCATCCCTGCTCCTGGATGAAAAGCCAGACATTTTCATCAATACAAGAACCCCCAGTCCGGACGCCCGGGCAGAGAGTGAAAAGTGGACATGTCCAGGGAAAACAGGACGGTCACCCTAGTTT
This sequence comes from Nothobranchius kuhntae, assembly GCA_006942095.1. NCBI lineage: Eukaryota > Metazoa > Chordata > Actinopteri > Cyprinodontiformes > Nothobranchiidae > Nothobranchius > Nothobranchius kuhntae. The sequence goes on from SSNQ01032364.1 coordinate 1,975, forward strand.
AATATAAAGTGGGAGGTTACAGATAGGCCTACAGTATTTTGCTCGTGCCCTTGCTGCCTTGGGGCCTTTAGAGTTTGTGGGCCCTGGGCAATTGCCCATATGGTTAATCTGGCCTTGACTGTCACTATAGTTGCAAATCCAATAAATCTTTTAACATATTTTATGTAACAGTGCTTATGACTTTTCTAGTACACACAATACAGAAAAATTACAGATTGATTTTGTCTGGTCAGGGAAGAGATCCTACCTCAAATGGAGCACTTCATGGGGTCTTGCTTACGAGTGAGAGGACGAACCCGGAGGTCAACAAGTGGTTCAGGGCAGCTAGTTTCCTTCACTGTTAATTTTTAAAGGTTGAACACGAACAATCTGGTGAACTCTGGTGTTCAGAGGTGGTACTGCAACAACAGGACTAATTTTCCAGCCGCTGGGATGTTGGTTCACTGCTGACATGTTCCAGCACCATGTTCAGAGACAAACCGTACAGGATAAGGACTTGTTTCAAATCAAATCAAATCTAACTTTATTTATATAGCACTTAATCATAAAATGCATGCAACTCAAAGTGCTTAACTAATTAGAAAGGCCCTGCATACCCACATTCCCTCCCATCCCAGAATTTTAAAAACAGTCTGACAATAAAAACCCCTTCACAACATTCATCATCCGCCACGCACGCACACACACGTACACACACATGTACACGCACACGCACACACACACTTGCCCCACCCCCCACCCCGCCCCCCCCACCACCACCACCACCCTTGGAAAAAAACAATGGACTGAGTTCAGATGAGCCAGACCAGCTAAGATAAAGAAACGCCATCAGGGGAGCCATCCGCCTCGACAGCAGCAGATCCACAGCCGCAGCCGAGGCACCAACACAGGGCACCCAGAGCAGGGAGGGCGGAGACCCCCACCTCCACCCAGGCACACCTGGAAAGCACCCAGGCCACCACAGCCGACCACTGCCCCCGGGGCAGAGGGCACCCACAGAGGAAACACTGGAAATAGGTTAAATTAAGGTTAAAATATGAAATAATAAGAGCTAAAATGAGAATTGCAATTAAAAAAGTTATGTAGATATTAAATTAATGTTGATCACAAATCGATGGTTAAAAAACACTGTTTAAAAATAGCACGTATAAAAAATATACATAAAATAAATAAATTCATAGATAAATAAATAACCTAATTTATTTAGTTAGTTATTTAAAAAGTGATCAGTTAAAAGCTAAGCTAAAAAGATGGGTCTGTAGCCTGTTTCTTAAAACATGAACATTCTCTGCGGTCCTGAGGTCCCCCGGCAGCTCGTTCCAGAGGCAAGGACATAATATTGGAAGGACGCCTCGCCGTGAATATGTGTCCTGACTGTAGGGATGATAAGGAGACGACTGCCAGAGGAGCGCAGAGACCGCGTAGTTCATACGGTATAAGCAGTTCTGAAAGATAAGAAGGCCCAAGACCATTAAGACACTTAAAAACTATTCAAAGTATTTTAAAATCGATCCTGAAACATACAGGGAGCCAATGCAGTGATTCTAAAACTGGAGTGATGTGCTCCCGTATAAGTTTTTTTAACAACGGTATTCGCATCTTCTGGGTTAAGAATAGCCATTTAACACAGTCCCAACCTCGCCTTCCTGAGCGGACCTTTTCGTGTAATGGTGCCCTCTAGTGGTTGTTAGATGTAAACAAAACAGTGTTGTGCCCGACAGAATAAAAATGTGATTATTTATCTTTTTAAATATAGTTTTAAAATGAGAAACTGTACATTCATTCTACACACTTCTAAACACCCCGTGGATGTAGAATTTTTTAAGTATAGCTTTTTAATAAAATGTTCCATTATCTAAGTTTATGTCCTGTCTCAAGACACATTTTTGTCTCAGCTTTCCGCCACTAAATGAGGCATCATTGTAGGTGGTCTTCATATAGTCCTGACCGTAACTACTTTACAGTTTGTGAGCCAGGCCTCATTGTCCAACAGTAGCGCCTGACCTCACAAATGCACTTCTGGTGGTGAAAAATTCCATCAAACACACTCCAAACTTTGTGAAAACCCCTCCCAGGGCAGCTGAAGCAGTTACAACCAACTCCATATTAAACCCTGTTGATTAGTAATGTGGTCTTATTAAAGTTCATGTTAGTAAAAAGGCATAGTCTTAAAAATAAAATGGATCTTGCTTTTCAAAGCTCTCCAAGTGGTGCTCGCTGCAGAACCACAAAGGCGGAGCTGCACCAGAAGGTGGAGCTGCACCAGAGTCAGCCCCGCCCATTCCAGAATCAGCCCCGCCCATTCTATCAGAGTCAGTCCAATTCCTTCCAGTTGTCAGACTTTATAACATTCTGGAACCAAAGAGAGTGTTATAGCTAAAAAATGCAAGATTGAGGACGGAGTTGAGAAGTGAATTGAACAGTTTTTGTAAAGGTTCCATATAATTAAAAATCTAACTTTTGGAACTTTTAATCATGTTATATTGTCATTTCCTCATAAGAAACACGCCAAAGCCATTTTTGGCCTCATTCATGCATTTTCTTCCCATCTCAGCTTCAATTTGGTCTCCTCCCCCGAAGCGGGTCTGGTCTTGGTTCTCAAATCTGGATATTCTGTGAATTTTCTGACAAATTATTTCTGAAATGACTTCTACTGAGACACCGCCAGAAAAATCATACATCCCATCTACAAACACGTGCCGGATAGCAGAATCAAATGTAACGCCACCCAACTTTTATGAGATGTGGTGGAGAAGTGGTCATGGTGTCAGGTTGACATGCAGTTTTGCGCAGCTTCGCCTCCCAGTAGTGGAAATATTCTATAACCCCTTTTCCTCATTTCTAGCTACACTTGCCAGTACTATGTTTACAACAATTTATTGGTATGCCGTTTAACATATAAAGACTAATGTGTTTTTTTTATTTATTCATTCGTTTATTTAGCCAGTGTGAGTCCATTTGTGAGCAGAGTTTCAACTAAAATGCTGTTTAGGAACGATCAAATTCAAAGAACTTGTAGAGACATAAATATTTTGCTGAAAATGAACATTACAACTAAAATATGAACAAATTAAATGTTTCAGCTGGCTAAATAGATTGTTGCTGACCCCACCGAGAATCGAACGCATCAGCTGAGGGGAAAGCAAAACTTAAAACAGACGATCTTGCCACTGGACTACCAGACCCCACATGATATTGCTACATGCTGTCTTACAGGACTTTTCTTAGAGCGGCTCTGGGCAGATATTCGCTAAGAGAAACCTTTTTATTTCGGGATATATTCAGAATTTGTCATGTAGCAAGTTATATTTATCTTGTTTAATTGGAGCATAGAACACAGCATTAACGACTGTAAACTAGTAACAGCCGTAATTCATGTGGGTCAGGTTTGTTTGCGACAAAGTTGAAAAACAAAAACGGAAGTCAATGGGCTAGGCTGAGTTTGCGTGAATGGGCGGGGCTGACTCTGGTGCAGCTCCACCTTATGGTGCAGCTCCGCCTTTGTAGTTCTGCAGCGAGCACCCTCTCTTTCAAAGAGCCATAAATAGCAGTTAAAGGTAGGGTATGATTCTGTTCAAGCAAAAACATTCAAAGAACATACACCCTTTATTCAGTTAAGAACCAGACGTTCACGATGACTGGATGATGTTTCTCCATGATTGTTTTAGATGTGAAAAGGTTATTTATTCATTTAGTTTATTGTTTGCCAGCATTTTGTTGAAAGAATTTCAAGCTAAAAGGAAAAAAACGCTCCACAAAGCATATCCTACCCCACCTACCCCTTTCGTTTCTACACTGTAATAAATTGTTGGCCAGAATAACTTAAAAACGAAAGTTCAACTGCTGCCTTAAAAACTTGAGTCATGTCAACTTAAATGAACACTTTCTTCCATCCACCCATTCATTTTCATCCGCTTATCCGGAGTCGGGTCGCGGGGGCAGTAGCCTAAGTCGAGAGGCCCAGACTTCCCTCTCCCCAGCCACTTGGGCCAGCTCCTCTGGGGGAATCCCAAGGCGTTCCCTGGCCAGGTGAGAGACATAGTCCCTCCACCGTGTCCTGGGTCTACCTTTAGGTTCCCTCCCGGATGGACGTGCCCGGAAAACCTCGCCAGGGAGGCGTCCAGGAGGCATCCTGACCAGATGCCCAAGCCACCTCAACTGTTCCTCTCGATGTGGAGGAGCAGCGGGTCTACTCCGAGCCCCTCCCGAATGACCGAGCTTCTCACCCTGTGTCTAAGGGAGAGCCCAGCCATTCTTGGGAGAAAACTCATTTCAGCCGCTTATGTCCTCGATCTCGTTCTTTCGGTCACTACCCAAAGCTCATGACCATAGGTGAGGGTAGAAACGTAGATCGACCGGTAAATCGAGAGGTTTAGCTTCTGACTCAGCTCTCTCTTCACCACAACAGACCGGTACAACGCCCGCATCACTGCAGATGCAGCACCAATCCGCCTATTGATCTCACGCTCCAGTTTTCCCTCACTCGTGAACAAGAACCCGAGATACTTAAACTCCTCCACTTGGGGCAGGACCTCGTCCCTGACCCGGAGAAGGCATTCTACCCTTTTCCGAATCAAGACCATGGTCTCAGATTTAGAGGAACTGATTCTCATCCCATCTGCTTCACACTGGGCTGCGAACTGCTCCAGCAAAAGTTGAAGATCACGTTCTGATGAAGCCAACAGGACCACATCATCTGCAAAAAGCAGAGACCTGATCCTCTAGCCACCAAAACGGATGCCCTCCACACCTTGGCTGGACCTAGAAATCCTGTCCATAAAGGTTATGAACAGAATCGGTGACAAAGGGCAGCCTTGACGAAGTCCAACTCTCACTGGGAACGAGCCCGACTTACTGCCGGCAATGCGGACCAAGCTCTGACACCGGTCATACAGGGACCTACGATGATGCCTCACACTTAGATCATTGTCACTGGTTTCATCTTCACCCAATCACCCGTCACATTTAGTAAAGTGAAGCCAAAATTTAGAGTGCGTTCATGTTCTTCTAGTCGGAAATTCGGAGTTCCGAGGAGAAAGCGAACGCACCATTAGCGAAACGGAAGCTAACATATCAAGCTAACGTTATCTTAAACATTTTATTCACCTACCGGTGCAGATTAAGATGAGGATGTCTCACTTAGATCGTTGTCGCTAGGGATGGGTACCGAATTCGGTACTTTTTAAGGCACCGACCGAATTCCATAGTACCGAACGAGCACCGATTCACATCATTTCAAACGGTGCCTCATTTCGGTACCCGTCCTTCATATCTAGAACTTGCCAAGACAGCTGTGCATGCGCAAGAGCATTATGTCGTCGCTCGCTGCGAACCAGTTGTAAACAGAGCAGCATGGTAGAAAGAATGCACGCTAAAGCTTGGGTCCACTTCACTAAATGTGATGGGTAACTGGGTGATGATGAAACCAGTCAGGACTGTGATCCCCATGTAGTTGGAACACACCCTGCGGTCCCCCTTTTTAAATAAGGGGACCACCACCCCGGTCTGCCAGTCCAGTGGGACTGCCCCCATGTCCACGCGATATTGCAGAGCCGCGTCAGCCAACACAGCCCCACAACATCCAGAGCCTTAAGGAACCCCGGGCAATCTCATCCACCCTTGGAGCCTTGCCACAGAGGAGCTCTTTAACCACCTCATTGACCTCAGCACCAGAGATTTGAGAGGCCAACCTAAAGTCCCCAGACTTTGCTTGCTCACTGGAAGACGTGTCGGTGGGATTGAGGAGGTCTTCGAAGTATTCTGCCCACCGATCCACAACGTCCTGAATAGAGGTCAGCAGCACACCGTCCCCACTCTAGATAGTGTTGGTAGCGCACTGCCTTCCCCCCCTGAGGCGCCGGATGGTGGACCAGAATCTTCTCGAAGCCGTACGGAAGTCTTGCTCTATGGTCTCACCAAACTCCTCCCATGCCCGGGTTTTTGCCTTGGCGACCACCCGAGCCGCGTTCCGCTTGGACTGCCGATACCCATCAGCTGCCTCTGGAGTCCCACAGGCCAAAAAGACCTGATAGGACTCTCTTCAGCTTGACAGCATCTCTAACTGCTGGTATCCACCAGCGGGTTCGGAGGTTGCCACCACGACAGGCAGGGGCGGAGCTTGATATGTGCAACATGTGCGGCCGAACAGGGCGGCAGTCTGGAGGGGGCGGCATTTAATTTCCTATATTTTTTTTACTTTTTTTTTAAATTTTTTTTGCATCAACCAATACATAAACAAAACATAGAAATCGCATGTTCTTAATAATAATAGTGATGAGTGATGATAATATTTCTGTAATAAAAGCACAACAAGGTCATTGTTTGCGTTTATTTTGTGGTTCTATTGTGCCCCCTTGTGTCCGCCGTGCCTCTGTGGATGCAGGGTGGGATAGTGCGCTCTATAGCGCCCTTCATCAGGTGGGGGCGGAGGGATCTCGGAGAATGATGATGGAGGGATACAGGTACCGTTTGGCATATCACCACTCACAAACATAATGGAGAAGCGGTAGAAGCCATCCGGTGCCCAGTTTAGAAAAAAAAAGAAGAGAAGAGGAGAAGAAACGAGGAAAAGATGCAGGTATGAATGTCTTTATTAGTTAGTTGGTATTTTTCCCGCCTATCCCCCAACTTATTGATTAACTAACCTCTCTAATCTGGACGTTTTGCATTCAATTCAATTCAATTCAAGTTTATTTATATAGCGCCAAATCACGACAAGAGTCGTCTCAAGGCACTTCACATAATAAACATTCCAATTCACAGTTCATTAAGCCAATCAGAAATAATGTGTCTTATATAAGGAACCCAGCAAATTGCAGTCAGTGACTTTACAGCAGTCCTCATACTAAGCAAGCATGCAGCGACAGTGGAGAGGAAAACTCCCTTTTAACAGGAAGAAACCTCCAGAGGATCCTGGCTCAGTATAAGCAGCCATCCTCCACGACTCACTGGGGATCGAGAAGACAGAACAGACACACACACACACATACACACACACACGCACGCACGCACGCACACACACACACACACACACACACACACACACACACACACACACACACACACACACTAATGTGTCTATAGTTCTATTGTGATGTCTTAGTAAATATTCTATTTGGTGAGATAAACTTTATTGTATTTATCCTAGTGGATCTCTAATTAAATGGGTAAACTAGCAGTAACACGTCCAATGTCAAGGAAAGCAAAAAGTTACTATCAGGAGAGGGAGAATGTTTAAGTAGTTAGCTGCAGTGTGTTAGACGATGGCCCCCTCCATGAGGCCACCACAGCTCAGCAGAACATCGTTGTTGCTTCTTCTGGGGAGAAAAACACTTAGAGAGAAAATAAAGTTAACAGCTGAAATTGCAGAAAGTACAGTTAAAGAGCAGAGAGTAGAAGAAAGTAGTAGAGTGTGGAAAGTGGTCAGTGTATCCTCCAGCAGTCTAAGCCTATAGCAGCATAACTACAGAGAAAACTCTGGACAATCTATCCTATTTAGATGGAGGCATGTTGGAGGCAGGGCAAGGGAGAGTCGTCTTTACCGACTCTACACTCCACCTCCCTCTACTCCCCCACTTGTCATGATTTAGGCTAACATGAGATTGTAACCATAGGCCCTATCAAATAAAAATGTTTTAAGCCTATTCTTAAATATAGACAAAGTGTCTGCCTCACGGACTAAGGCTGGGAGCTGGTTCCACAGGAGAGGAGCATGATAACTAAAAGATCTGCCTCCCATCCTAATTTTAGAAATTCTGGGAACCACCAGTAGACCTGCAGTCTGAGAGCGAAGTGCTCGGTTAGGAACGTATGGAACAATCAGATCACTGATGTATGATGGAGGTTGATTATTAACAGCTTTATATGTGAGAAGAAGGATCTTAAAATCTATTCTGAATTTAACAGGTAGCCAATGTAGGGAAGCCAAGACAGGAGAGATATGATCTCTCTTTTTAATTCTCATCAGAACTCTAGCTGCAGCATTTTGGACAAGCTGAAGACTTTTAACTACATTCTGTGGACGTCCTGAGAGTAATGAATTACAGTAATCCAGTCTTGATGTAATAAATGCATGAACTAGTTTTTCAGCATCACTCCTGGAAAG
>SSNQ01032365.1:0-10078 GCA_006942095.1 Nothobranchius kuhntae
TACCCCTGTAAGCACGTAAAACAGTCAGTGATAGCAGACCAGCTGCAGGTTTTGATTCCAAACAATCGATTTTAACTGGCCAGCAATTTAAGCTAAACTTAATCATTCAGAATAGGACCTGCTGCTGACGGCTGGCTGTCCTCAGAGCCGCTCTCCAAGGAAGTAAAAGACGGGCAGGAAAAAGGATCCCACTCATGTTCAGTAATGTGCAGCATGGACTGTAGCACCAGAGGTCATTACAGGAAACCTGCTGGTAAATGTGATTTTAATTATTTAGCCTGACATAGTTAAGGGGAACAATGCTTAACATGACAACTTATTTAGTCCCGACAGCAATTTAAACAGATTTTTCATAATTAACTCATTAACTGCCATTGACAACTAAAGTCGTCATTTGCATTTTTTTTAACTGTGTGGACGTCAGAACGAGTCCCCGCACCGTCAGAACTTCCCAGCTGTCAAGCCGATCTTCATCCATGTACGTCACATGTCACGTGATCAGGAAGCAGAAAATCCATGTGTTAGGAGATCGTTTTGGGACGTTGCTGTAAAATAAGTGAGGCGCGAACCAAAAAAGCTTCTGCCGATCACAATTCGACAACGGATTCTGAAAGAACGGATAACGTTCAAAAACGTGCAGATTCTTCCTGATGTAAGAGCAAGGTGACTCTACGACTGACACTGTTTGCGCTGCAGTAACACAAGCCTGGAGGAGTTCTGCCATGTGGTGGAACCGCTAATGCTAACGGTTAGCTTCTGCTAGCCGAGACGTTCTCTGCTGATTTCTAGACTCTAAACCAACAACAGCCTTCTCTTTTGTGGGCCAAGATGGGTGATTCTGTAAAGCCTACATGAAAGTGTGACTGATTGTAATTAGAAATAATAAGTAAAAATGCTTTTTCAGTGATCCACACCTTTAGGTTCGGCTCATGTGGGTTTATTAAGCAGATCTTCTCCTGAAAACAAAAGTTGGTCTGGATACGTTTATAAAATGTTTCTGCTTTTTATTTTATTTTCTTCCCTTCTAGGGCTGGGCGATACGTAGGGCTGGGGGTAAACGATTATTTTTAAAACGATTATTTTATCGAATAGTCGACTATTCTAATGACTAGACGATTAATCTAGCGATTATTTTTTTATTGCACAATTGAAAACCAAAAAATCTTTAATACATTCCTCAAAAACTTTGATAAATTGTTACTGTAAGAGAATAAACACTACAGGCCTTCCATTTTGTATAACACTGCTTTTATTGTGTTGCGGTTGGTTATGTTCTGGTGACGTGTAGAACTTGGGCTGCTGCCTGAGAGGTGGATTAAGACGTAGTGTCTCCATGCTGCTTTGTTTTGGTCACTTATGTGCGTGAGGCGAGTGGTGTTACGACCCTTCAATATCACAATATGAGGATTTCACCTTGATAACGATAAATGGATGATCACTACAGGTATGCACAGGAAAAAAAGCTGTCCACTAGATGGGGCTGTCACATGTATTGGGTACAGCTTCTTAAAGAGACATGAATGTTGCCAACCTACACACATCTTTATTTTTATTATCAAATTTATTGACATGGGAAAAATTATCTCGATAAAGAGTCAGAAATTTCGATAACGATACATTTTCAATTTATTGCCCAGCCCTACTCCTTTCCAACATCAAATACTTGTCAAGTTTTAGTAGCTCAAAACCTAATGGTGCTTATTTAATTACAAATCCAGGAAACTTTAGCAAGGGGGCCAAAAATTTTGACATTTTTGACCAAAATGGGTAAGTTGTAGAAAGTTGTTTAGCACAAACATCAAACAGATGTTTGGAATCTGATTTTGTGTCCGACTAAAAGTTTTTGTTGCTTCAAGACAGCAGATATATGGCAACATTCAAGCTACCACCTTTCTTGATTATTAACATTATGATCACTACTAACTGAAGCTAACTTGGTAGCCTATTAAAATGGGAGCTAAAGGCCCAGCGGAGCCCCTGACCGAGGTTTTCTGCTCTGTTTTCAGTGGAGGCTTTGATGACTCAGGTGGAAGAGCTATTTGAAGTACTGCTGATGCACAAACATCAAAACGTCCCTCAAGATCTCTGGATCAGTTTAGATACTTATTAAAAACACGAGGCAAAGTCAGCATGAATTACCAAAAAGTCTCCAGAGAAAGTGAATAATTGTTGCAGACGAGAATAGATCAACCAGATGAAAACGGGAGAGAGGCAGAGTTGTGTTTACATACATGTTCCTCTCAGCTTCTGAGGCGGGGTTAATGTATCTCCCATAGATGTACTTCAGGTCCTAGAAAACAAAATTAACAAGTGATTCAGCCCAAAGCACTTTCCCTTTCTACAGTATTAAGACTGCTGATTAATGCTGTCATCATATAAAGTATTCTGGTCCATGAGCAGCTCTCTAGTAGCCCGAGTCAGACAGAGGTCGTCAGGATTTAACTAAATTCCTGACAGGACAGTTAAAAGGTGTTTCTTCTCCTCTAGAGGCGGTCGGTCTGTAGCGCTTAAACATCACTGGCTAAAGGAGATTTTTAAGTGTTGTGATTTATATAGAACCCAAATTCAGTGACTAGGGATGTCCAGGTCCCATCATGATGTTTCAGACTGTCAGAATCAGACGTTACCTCCTGACATCACTGTGTTGCAGAGACACTATTGGTTAAACGCTGGCTAAGCAGAACATGGAAGCAGCTTGAAGCAGAAAGTGAAGGACGTCTGCGGTTTGGAGGTATAAAGTTGATAACATTACACTGAAGCCCAAAAGTGAAGAATTTGTTATGCATCACTTGATTGTTGAAGCTTCCTCACAGAAGTGCTCTGTCTGTTAACAGAGCTGTTAAATGTTAAAATAAAATTAATTTAATAAAAAATAATAAACATCCAGGATCTGTTTCTTCACTTGTTTATTCTTTTTTTTTTTTATGTTTTCTAGAAGTATCGGATCAGGACTCTGTACCGGTAGATGCTCATGATCAAATGACTCGGACTGGAGGGCAAAAACACCCAATCGGGACGTTCCTAATAATGACACTGAGTCTAAGCCAGAGGTGTCCAAACCTTTTAAGACAAGGGTCAAAATCATCAAGTTCAAAGTGCCTACAGGCCACAAAATGTGATTTTCTTGATTTAAAAGTTACAAAACTTATTTGATGATCAGGATTTTCATTTGCACGTCTCAGAAAAGACTAATGTTGGTAAAAATCTGAACAGGAAATAGTTAAAAAGCATCAACAGCCTACTAGAGGGACCACCATTCATGATTCTAGTGAACGAGCCCCAAGTGGACCTACCTTCTCCTCCACCTGCTTTGCGATGTTCTTCACATACAGCCTGCAGGTGGGCTCGCCCGCTTCATAGCTTTTATAAACAGACATCCTTTTTATCTCTGTTGAAGTAAGAGGAGAGAAAAGGAATAACGTGAGAAGAATTGTAAAAGCAGGAACAAAGCAATAGCGGAGGAAGACTCGGTCACTGCAGACGCTCGGAGAACTGGGCTATAACGACTCGCTGACATAAATGACCTGATTAGAGACGAGTGTCATGGCTGTAATAAAACAGTTCCTTCTCCTAAACGGAACGGCTTCAGAGGAATTTGAGGACAAGAGGAGAATTAAAGAAGGGAACTGGTGTGTTGAACTAAAACCCTTTTGTGATTTATTAGAAACCAGAGAGGCTGAAACTTTTTGAATCTGTGTTCAAAGACAATACATCAGGACAGATGCGTCTTTGATGATCTGCTCTGAACATCTGGCACACGGAACCACGGTGGTGATGAACCGAATCTAATTATAAGTGAAACAAAGAAACACACATTCCTCCTTGGTACTTAGAAAGGTAACGCTGATGTTAAAACCCACCACTCCACGGGGGATGCATCAGCATCTCATTCCAAGTTGAATTTTACAGAGTTTGCACTTTTATTGTTTTGTTTTTCAGCCTCCCAACTACCTCCTGCTTTATTCTAATATGCATTTCAAACAACCGCCTGCCTCCGCTCCTGTTGCATCACTCCTCAGCAGAATGCGAGAGGAAGTTACAGATGTTGTGCTCACATGAAAGGGTGAGTGTTGTAACGGTGAGCACATTGCTCACCTGAAACATTTTCCTCCATGTTGATTTTACTCTACACATGCGGGATAAGACCTTCTGTGCTTTAAGCTCCTATTTACCATCTTTGGACAGCCGGCCCTTCTCCAGCTCCTTCCTGGAGATGACATCTGACATGAGCTCCCGCTCGTCATCGCTCTGCTCCTCCTGCTGCTGGAATGTCTGAGCGCTGGGATAAAGCTTCCCAAAACCCTCAGCCACCTCCTGACCGCTCTTGAGGAGTTCCTCAGGCTCATCCCCTGGAAGTCAGAGGAAACAAATAAAACATCATCTCTGCTGCACTTGTGACTAAGACGACTAACGAATCATGAATGATCTAATACACAGTGTTGCCAGAAGAATTCTTAAGAGTGTTTCTGATTCAGAGCAGCAGGATAACGGGTAAATCCTTTGTGTGTGTGTGTGTGTGTGTGTGTGCGCACATGCGTGTTGTCGATGGAAAAGAACAGCGATCCTGGACAAATTCGGAGAAGGAAAGCAAGGCTTGTCAGACAGAAGGAGAAGGTGTGTGTGAGTACTGAAGCAAGGAGCTTTACAGATACACACTCTGGAGAGGACCAGATCAAAGCCTTCACACTTCCTTCCACCTCCCCCCCCCCCATTTAAATGGCTTGTTTATCAGAGCCACTCCCTCACCTCCTCCAGAACAAGTTCAATTCACAGAAAGACACCCGTCATAGTTTATCTCTCCTGCCTCTAGGAAATCCTTTATGTTCATCTGAGATCTGCTTTACCTTTTATTGTGTGTGTGTGTGTGTGTGTGTGTGTGTGTGTGTAAGACAGAGGGAAGCCCACACACAGCGTACCCTCTGTCACACACAGATAATAGTTCAAGTTTCTGCTTTGATCTACTGCTGAGGTAAAACAGGGCTATAGCTTTAGCCGAGTCACAATTCCAGTCGACGGGGAAACAAACCATCAGTGTGATAATAAAAAGATTAATAAATAAATAAAATAATACGTACAGAAAGATCAAGAGCCATGGAATAGCTGAAAAGAACAATGACTTTATTTTTTATTACAAAAATGTATTATAAACTATGAGAAACGTAAAAACTCTAAACAGAAATAGAAAACGTGACCTCTCACCTTTGGGTTTGCCATCAGGATGGCTGGAGTCCACTCCTTCTATGCTGGCAGCCGTTTCTGGAACTGATATGTGGAATTCTATTTTTTTCGGACCGGTGGGATTCGGCTGCTCGAACACATCGGATGGATCCAGAACCGGAGCGCTGAGGGCAGCAGAGACAAAAACACTTAACCGGAAACCTGGCTTTAGGTCAGAGATATCTCTGTGGGGTGTGTGTGTGTGTTCATAACGTGGAAACATGTGTGATGTGTTTATAGCGCGCACGTGTGTGTGTGTGAGAGAGAAAAGAACATGGAACACGAGGAGCCTCAACTCATGTGAAAAATTTGTTGACTTAAGATCTTTGCTTTTAACCTGCTCATTAACACCACCCCGACCAATCAGGCCTGAGGATTGGGACGTGCACGAGTGCTTTCGCTCTACCTTTGGGAATCAGCTTTGGGAGCATAAAGCAGATCTTTGATCTTGGGCTTCTTTCTTTTTGAGGAGGTTTTGGGTCTTAGGGGTCTCTTGCATGTTTGGTTGACAAGCTCCATCAGACGAGCAATCCTGAAACAAAACGAGCGGAGGGGGTTAAGGGTTAATCGGGTCACAAACTAGAACCCATCGGGTCAGAACATTGGTACAGACCATATATGAGCAAACTCAGAGCTATAGAAAGAGAGAGTTGAAACATGCTTTGAACTCGCAGACTTGCGGTCACGTGGTTCATGGAGCTCTCAATAGTTCCAAACATCCCAGCGCTGTAAGTCCGTTTGAACGGCGTATGGTGGGACAAATCACAAAAATTGAATATCCTCACATTTCCCCTGGCGATTTTTGATCATTATTGAATAATATTATATATTATATTATGTATTATGTCCCAATTCATTCACAAAGTAGCCTATTTATTTATTTTCCGAGCATTTGTAGGAAGACAGACAACCGTGACTGTTCTACATGACAGGAATATGACAGTCCTAACACACTGTAGAACACATTTAGACCACATACATTACTATATTATAGCACTAAATTTTATGTAGTAATGCAACACACTGCTCTAATATAAGCATATTTAATAACTTTAAGTCCTACAAGAAGCCCTAAACTCAAGTTGTAACATCCACTTTAAAGTGGTTTATTGAAAGCTAGAATTCTGCTCCAGCTTACCTTGAAGAAAATATGTAGCTGTTTATGCTTTGAATGATGATCTATTATATTATAGTTACATTTTACAATCATTACTTTATATTTTTATGTGAAGACAGTACGTGCATCTATTACCCGGTTTATCTGGCTTCTATAGCCTGACTAATAGCAACTACTTAAAGAAAATTTCAATAAAACTGTTTGGTCAAACACAGCAGATAAAAAAAAGTGTTAATTGTTAAAAAATGAACACAAAACTTGTACAACATGTATAATAGCATTTTTAATAAAGCATTTTTACCGACATTATGTTTAGTCATTACATGTGCGCAAATAAGCTGAATAATGAATTATGATCAATGAACTCAAGACCTAATGAAACTTTTGAATGACCTTGCAGCAGCAGGGCTGTTTGGATCCATTCACAGCTACATGAACCACGTCGTGACTTCTGCATCCCAGTCTTTCCATAGAAGTCTATTGGGAGTGTCGTAACTCTCTTTCTACAGCTCTGGGCAAACTAAAAGCCTGGAATGCATGTCTCACATCTTTAAGTTAATCAGGGGCACCGCGCGCGCACACACCCACACACTATTTACTAAAGGGAAGTAACGACCTAAAGGGCCCATTTGCTCCTCACCTTTCTTTGTCTTCATCGTCCCCGCTCTCGTACTCAGACTCCTCCCCACTGGACAGATCCATCTCCTCCACCGGTAAGGGGGGGTAGTCAGGAGGTAGTGGAGGGGGCATGGGGAAGGAGGGAACAGGAGGGTGATGCTCATACTGCAGGAGACGTAAACTATGGGTTAGCCTTTAAAGAGCTGCTCATTGTGGTGTCATCACATTTGAGTTTGATTGAAAAAAAAAAGTTTTGGTAGTTTTCAGGGAAATAATCACAAAAGAATCAAGAGCAATAGAACATGAACATATTGTTGGGCAACTACAAAATATACAGAGACTTTTTGGAAATTAACACAAAGGAAATTCTTAAAAAGGTGAAAAAATAAAAAACACATAAATGAGTGTGGAAAAATAAAAATATACGAGACCATAAATGCTATTTTATCTGTTTTTAACCAGGTGATTACAAAGATAAAGCGGCAGAAGAAACCTTCGTCAGAACCTGCTTGTTTCCTCCTATTCTGCTGTTTTTACATGATTTAACACCATCAATGTTTTCTCCACTCAGTGATCTGTGATGACTGCCTTCAAGACAAACAGCCTCATGATCTAATAACCAGTGATGTCACCAATCCAAGTCCAGATGCTCACCAGTGGCGGTCTGGCTGTGACGGGACCAAACGGACTCGGTAGGTTCATTTTGTTCATCAGATGGAGAACCTGTTAAATTTAAAGCACACGAATGAGAGGCTGGAAATCGCCACTATCGCAGGCTCCGTGTGTCAAAGAGCCGGTCCGACTCCTGCATACAGACACCAGGATGAAGGTGAGATACCTGCAGCAGCCTCTCTGTGACACACCAGCACCACCAAGATGCTACAACAGGAAGTACATCTGCTGATAATCCTAGGCAGCTCTGCTCCAGGGAAATGTTAAACCCATAACTCGTGCCTCCCACTTACGCTTTATTATTAATTCTTGCTCCCAAAATTCAGATTTAAAAGGCAAATGTTTGCTGTTTGATCTTTAAGCGCTTGGCGCCGTCCTCAGACCCCGGGGACTCGTATTCCTGAATCAGCTGTCTATTTCATATCAACCCAAAGGCAATAAAATGCCTTATTTTTGTATTTTTACTGCAAATTCACACTTTCCAAAGATTAGAAAACGGGTCAGCATTCAGAATTAAAACACAGAAGTTTCACATCAGCACATAAAAGTAATAAAATTCTATCAGAAAGAGAGATTCTACTCACCTGAACATAAAACTTAGGCACACTGATGAGGGCGTGTGTTATATTAGTCAGGATGCTGCTGGATGGAGGAGGGTAGAAATACTTCAGGGAGGGATTTGACTGAAATTTCAACCTGAGGGATTAAAAAAGAAATAAATTACGAAAGCAAACGTGTCAAATGAAATGGGCAACATTAAACACATTACATATTCTTCAAACCCACTTTTGTGGCATCAAAATCTTAAGAAAAGTCCTCAACAAGCATTTACAGCCCTGAAATGAATCTCAACAGAAGAACTCCTTGATCATCTGAGTGTTTTACCCAAAGACAAACGGAAATGTGTGCAGAGCTACGAGAATCTAGGAGGATCTGAGGTCTGATTCAAAACCCTGGTTTGGGATTGATTCTAAAATCTAGATGGTAGAAATGATAAAAACACATTTATGTGCATCTGTTTCTGTAAAATGACTAATAAGTGACAGCAATAAGAAGGTAGGCCAGGAGAACTTTAATTCAGAAGCAACAATAAAATGTGTTGGAAAAGTAAAGATCAAATCTGTCTAATAAATTCATTTTGGTCAATTTGAATAAATAAAAAAAGAAAAAAAAACTGATCAGAAACCAGAGATGTTTGAAATCTAAACTTGCCTTAGGAGAATCTAAAAGTGACACTTTCAAAAACAAATGTGTATAAAACATCTTAAAAATAATTAGCTCTGTTTTTCTAACCTTGTGTAAATTTAACGTTTTAGACAGCAAGTCAGGCGCTTGTTTTCTGACAAATTTAAAAAGAGATTTTAAGTTTTCCTTCACAATCAACTGAAGCACTAATTCAGCTGTGAGTTTTAACCTATCTGAGTTAAATGGTCACATCACACGTAAAGCTGCCCCTAATTCTGACTTCACCCCATCTGGATAGCAGGAAAGGTATTTATTAAATGCTAAATTATTTAGTTTTTCAATCATTTTCAAATTTATTTAAATATATAAAACTAAAGTACCAGTAACAAATTATGTCGCTTACAAGAGGGAGAGGTATCAGAGACCACCTGGTCACCTCAGCCAGATAGACCAACTTCCTGTCAAAGCCAAACTGGTTTTCTACCTGGACCCAGTTAGACAGCTCCGAAATCCAGACCTCAGATCTGGAGCAGAGTCAGCCAGCCTTCAGGCTGATTCAGCTGAAGAGCTTCCATCTCTTTCTGGCTTCCTCCCTCACACTCATGACTATGCAAACATCAGTGTAGTTTGGGTGAAACACGACTTGTTTATTACTTTTAAAGAGTAAATAACTAAACACTGGTGATGACAGTGAGGAAAAGGCTTACCCAAGACTGGGAGCAACACCTGTATCCATCAGTGGAATGTTTGGTAGTTTTTGCTCCTTTGTCTTCTGCTGAACTTTGACAAGACTGTGCCAAAATGAAAAAAATAAAAAATAAATATAAAGCAGAAAATAAAACCTCATTGATTTGTCATCTCTATGGCTGATTTATGCACTTACCTGTCAGTAACTGGTTGATCCTGTAGAACTGTAATGTTATCTTGGCCTTTTGCAAACTCCACGACAAGCGTCTGATTCAGGATCTCCAACTGATGGAGCCTGCCGAGAGCCTACAGGTTTAGAGGAGTGAACAGTATTTAAAAAAAAAAAAACTGAAATAATATCCAACAAGCAGCGTCGTTCGGCCCTCGCAGCTCCGCGCCGCTCCGGCCTGGCCGGCAGCCCGGGGCTCCAGGCTACGTCTGTGAAACAGAAACGTCAACCACCCCGACACCTGAAACTGCTAACGGTCACCTCATCCGCACCTCACCCTGACTCAGCATCCCCTTTGAGCCCACCATTATATTACACGTCTCACCACTAGGGCATACTCTATCTTTACCACA
>SSNQ01032368.1:0-10084 GCA_006942095.1 Nothobranchius kuhntae
TGTGTGGGTGGAGAGGGGGTGTGTGTGTGTGTGTGTGTGTGTGTGTGTGTGTGTGTGTGTGTGTGTGTGTGTGTGTGTGTGTGTGTGTGTGTGTGTGTGTGTGTGTGCGCATGTGTGTGTGTGTGTGTGTGTGTGTGTGTGTGTGTAAAAGCCATGTGGAGAGTGTTTGTTATTTATAAAGCATATGTTGTTAGATTTTATCCAGAATCCAGACTTAGAAAATATACATTTTAATTACAATTTGATTTATTTGAAACCAGTAGAATGTTTATTATTTTATGAATTTCTCCTTAAATGTCTAACGTTTTAGTTTGAAATGAATATTTTTCATTAATCCCAATACATAAAGTTACACATTAAAGACTGACAAAAAAATGTAATTGTTTTTTTTTATCAGAACAAATATCCACAGAATTAGATGAAATTTAATAACGTGATTGTTTCTCCATCCAAACAGCCCTAGTCACAGACAGTTCAAGGGAGGGGAACATTTTTTTTCTTGTTACACAGCAATGTAACATATGTATTTTATACAGCTAATGCTTCAATTTTTTTCAATCTTAACCAAAATATGAAGTAATGTGTTCGTACCCTGGAGTCCGTGGTGAAGTGATGGCCCTCAAAGTGTTCACTACACAAGCGGGAGTGTGAGTTGGGAGTCCAGCACTCTCTTCTTTGGTTGCTTATCCAAAGGTCAAGCTTCTCTGGATCACCTAGAGGAAAACTTCATACAAAGAACTACTTAAGTATATGGGTTTAAAATACTTAATAGCTTATCATGGCCTGTAGTAAAAGGTCTAAAATTAGGATAAAGAGTAAGACAAAATGCATACTTTATAAAAAAATATATAAAACCAAACAATTGAGTCTATCGCCTTATTGGATAGGATATGAACCTTTTAATAATCAATTTTATTAACTAATTTCCATTTTGTTTATGTTTATGTTTATGTATTTAGCAGACGCTTTTGTCCAAAGCGACTTACAAGTGATAATCGACATGTTGCCCTTGAGGCTAACAACAATAATAACAACAACAACTTGACATCAATCATGGAGAGGAGGGTACAAGGAGTGGAGAGTAGAGGGGGGGACGGGTGCAGGGAGGGTGCTAGTTTAGAAGATGCTCTCTGAAGAGCAGGGTCTTCATGAGTTTCTTGAAAATTGAAAAAGAAGCCCCTGTTCTGGTAGTGCTTGGTGGGTCATTCCACATTTGTGGAACAATGCATGAGAAGAGTCTGGATTTTAATGAGCGTGGTGTAGGCACTGCTAGCCGACGATCCTGTGATGACCGGAGTGGCCAGGCCGAGACGTAAGCCTTTGCAAGAGGATTCAGGTAGATGGGAGCCGTACCATCTTGGACTTTTTATGCTAGTGTTAGCAATTTGAATTTGATGCGTGCTGCTAGCGGTAGCCAGTGGAGCTCAATGAACAGAGGGGTGACGTGCGCTCTTTTTGGCTGATTGAAGGCCAGATGCGCCACTTCGTTCTGGACCATTTGAAGAGGTCTCACAGTACAGCCTGGAAGACCAGTTAGAAGGGCACTGCAGTAATTGAGGCGGGAGATAACAGTAGATTGCAGCAGGAGCTGGGTGGCATGTTGTGTTAGGTATGGTCTGATCTTTTGTATGTTATACAGCGCAAAGCGGCATGAACGAGCAACAGAAGCAACATGATCTTTAAAGGTCAGGTGTTCATCAATCACAACACCCAGATTTCGAACTGCCTTTGAAGGAGCCAGAGATAGGAAGTCATTTTGGTTTTAGATATTGTGCTGTATGGATAGTTTTGCTGGGATGACAAGTAGTTCAGTTTTAGAGAGGTTGAGTTGGAGATGCTGGGATTTCATCCATTTTGATATGTCAGAGAGACAGTTTGATATTCGTGCAGAGACAGTGTGGTCGTCGGGTGGAAATGACAGATAGAGCTGGGTTTCGTCTGCACACTAGTGGTAGGAGAAGCCATGTGATCGAATGATCTCACCCAGTGAGGTGGTGTATATGGCAAAGAGAAGAGGCCATTTTATTAAACTGCACTAGTTCCCATGAGAACAGGGCACCCGGTCGCAGCTCTTTGTGGACAAATTAAATATTTAGTCGCTCCCCACCACCACTATTTTACAAATATGCAAAAAATATAAAAAAACAAGCGAGTTTATCTGATGACTTCTGGAGACTAACATCAAGCACTATCAACCAACTCACCGAGCTGCAGTATTTCTGTGGTCAGGTCTCTCTCCGAGTCTGAGAGCTCCACAAGCGGTCAACCCGCACAGCAGACAGGCACCGAAGCGGTCAGAGATGCGCCGGGCTGACCACTGGGGAGAACCAGGTGGAAAAATGGAACACAGAAGTCTCCCTCCGAGAGCTTCACCAACATGTCATATTTCAACACTTTTTCATGTTAAATCCACTGGGTTTTACACCCATCGACATATACCCTATTATTTTACCGTATTACATCTTAATTTCATGGTTAAACAGTACATGTTAAAATGGAAGTTAGCTAGTTACTTTGATAAGCTCAGCTAGTGCAAAAGCGGCAGTGACTTAAAATACAGAAATATAATTTTACTTACTGATAAAAATGAAGTGGAGACTCTTTGGATGCTCTAGTAGTGCAATTAATCCCACAGCAAGTCATTTTGTCCAACAATTGCGCAAATAATATCCAAAACAGAATACACAAACACTACAACTACTGGTCTAAGTTCAGAGACTAAAAATCACGGAACAGTTTTCAGGCGAGACCGAGGCTCAGACTGAGGCTACTGAGGCCTTTCCACGAAGCTACCTCTGTGGTCACGTGGGTCTGATGCTCATTAATTACACAGAATTTTAGGCATTTAATACACTTAAACAGAAGAGCGACAAAAAAAAATTCACCCCCCCTCAGAGTTGTCATGAGTATAAACTAGATCAATTAAACCACAAACATGTTTTTGAACCAGGCTGTAAACATGTTTATTTCTGCTGTGAAATTGGTAATTTTAACATGGGAGTCAATTATGATTTGCTCGCTTCTGACACCAGCCCCCAGCGGATGAGGGTGGAACTGCAATTTATTTCACTTCTGCGTTGGCCTCAATTTCAGACCCGCATTGTGAGGGCTTGGTGGTTCCTAATGTCTAAAAATAGGATGGGATGCAGATCATTTAGTTATCAGGCTCCTCTCTTGTGGAATCAGCTCCCAGCTTTAGACTAGGCTAAAAACATTTTTATTTGATTGGGCCTATGGTTAATTTCTGATATTAGCCCAGATCTGGATGAGTGGGGGAGTAGGGAGGTGGAGTGTACAGTGAAGAATATAGTCAGTGTCATGTTCTGTGTCCCCAGCCCATCCAGTTCCCACTCCAGGTTCTCCTTTTGTTTCTCATAGCGCCCTCATGTGTCCGTTGTCTGTGTCTCGTTATGTGTCTCTTTGTGTTCTTCATGTGTCTTCTGTTGTGGCCCTTTAGATCATTCCTCCCAGGTCCTCTGTTCAGTCATCCCCAGCCCCTCCAGGTGTTCACGTTCTGTATCCTTGTAGCTCCAGCCTTTTTTTGTCCCCAGCTCGGTGTGTGTGTACGCGCGTGTCCTCCCCCAGCTCGGTGTGTGTGTGTGTGTGTGTGTGTGCGTGCGTGTCCTTCCCCAGCTTGGTGTGTGTGTATGTGTGTGTGTCCTTCCCGGTCAGGCCTTGTGTCGTCCTCTGCTCCTCTCCTCGTTATTGCTTTCACCTGTGCCAGTTCCCCACACACCTTCTCTTCGTCTCCTATCACTCCAGCCCCAGTGTATAAAGCCCTCTCCTTGTCTCATTGTTCTTGTCGGTCCATTATTGCTGTCAGTGTGACTTATTCTGTCAGTCCTGCTCATTCCTGTAGTGTTTTTTGGATCTCCTGATCATCCCCTGGATTTTTGGACTTTGGCTTCCTGCCCTTTGGATTTATGTTCTTTTTGGAATCATCCTACCAATAAAAGGATTTTTCTTTACATTTACTCCTGTCTCGTGTCATCCTGGGTTCTGCATTTTGGGTCCTAACCATCCTACAAAACGTGACAGTCAGTAAAGATGGCTCTGCCTTGCCCTAGCTCTGTTGCAAGTTCGTGCAGGTCAAAAATTGTGGCAAGAAACGAGGTCCACAGAAGGGATGCAGAGATAACGGAAAAGAACTTGCTTCTGCGAGTAAAATTGGGCAGAAGGTGATGAAGTGTCCGACCGAGCCATCAGCAGAAGAGGTGGGACAAAAGGAACCGACAGAAAAAGACACGCTCGCGACATGGCGCCCAACGGATTTGGGGCAAGAGTGAAGGTCAAATATTAGATACCGGACTCACCTAAGTAGAACTGTTTTCTAGGCTGATAAAAGCTTGCGCACTATGGACCTAATACGCTTATAACCTTGGAGTAGAGTGAAAACCGCACCAGTTTCTCACAAAGGAAAGAAACAGGGAGAACGGACAACTAACTTGAAAAGAAAAGGTATAAAGAAATTACGGCATTCAGACGCAAGAAAAGCCAAGGATAAACTAGACAAAAAATAAATAAAAATAAAGAATAAGAATTAAAAATAAGACGTAGAAAGCGAATAAATAAATGAAAATAAGAAAAACTTTTAACCAGCCACGGCAGATGGATCTTTAATAGTAAAACCGGATAATATTCTCCTTAACGTGAGATTTGTAACCGGAGAGATAGCCACATATCAAGGCGAACCGCATGGCATTTTAGCAGGTATGCATCAACTCTGGCTGGAGTTGATCCCAAAGATACACAGAAAAATGTAAATATTCTGAAAGGAAATAATTGGATGATAAATTGGATCAGGTGGGCCTTTTTTATCCTATTTGAATTGAGCCTCATAGGATTGAGTATAAAAATTGCATATGGGGTACATGTATATCTCAGAACGTATCATGTGTCCTCGGTAACCTATAACATAACTCACGGAGAACCGCAAAAATTAATAGGGAATTGGAATATGTCCAAAATAAAACTGCTATGGCCCAAGGAAGATTTTAATGAGAATATAAGCACCTGCATGATAGCAACACAGATTGGATTCAAGATTTGTAGTGTAACAGGGAACAAAACCGGTTGCCTGCGCCTGCCCTGTGGAGAGAATCATGGAGGAGATCGGATAATGGCTAGACCCTCTCTAATAGCATTTTCTGCAACAGAGACGGAAGTTAGAAATGACACGGAAAGCGATGAGACCCGCCCAAGGGCAGAGTATATGGCAATCTTAATGGATCAACAAGGATCCACAGAGCCTAATCAATCTTGTCAGATAATATTAAGAAAAAAGAAAATCTTAAATCAAACCTCAGGTTAAGTAGTTGTGGGTGTACAAATACTGTCTTAGAAATGATTTAGAACAGGGACACAACTTCACTACATTTAAAGTAATAAAAATAGAAAGATGGTGGCCTCATCGAATCGAGTTTGGATGTTTTCAAACCAAGAACAGTAGCCTTAGTTCCTGGCAAACAGGAAATATTACACATTGGTATCAAAGACTGTCAAAAGGGAGGGAAAAAAGAGATGTTTGTCCAACCCCCCCACCCCACCCCCCCTCCTAATACGACACTGAAATATGATTCCTTGTCTATGATAGAAGAAAGCCACATGTGGCAGAATGTAAAAGATAATGTGATTAAATGGTTATTAAGAGTGCTCCCTACAGTAGCTGGTCCCATGGAAGAGACAGATGAAGGTGAAGAAACTGTTCCTCTCTTTCCGGAGCCCGGGGGGAGAGGTAAGAGATCTGCCTCACAAGAACTAGCTCGGCTCTTACGTAAAGGTCACAGTGAGTACGCAAACTACACAGGATATCAGAATTATATACTTCCCATCAATAGTACATATTTTAATTGGACCTTTTTCAGCCTCCATAATGAGGTGGGCCTTCAGCCGCAAGGCTGGGAACTACATAAGATAAGACACACCCTCTACACAGAATGGGTTTATCAGGTTCCTAATTTCAAACATCCGGGGGTAGTACAATGGATGAAAAAGAATGAATCTGATCCCACTAACTTAGACACAGGGTTTCATGCATGGAACGAGGAAACCAGGAAGTGTTTAACTAATAAGGCTAATAACAGCTCTTTGTGGCAAGGTGGGGAACCTCTCAGACTAAGAATAGCAGGAGCATATTACCAAAAAGGAACAGCTACTCCTGATAATATAATTGAGGCAGACTCCAAATTCGAAGCAGTAAACGAAATGATTAGACCAAGCCAGAAGAAAGATTTTTATGACAGTCCCACATGGGCTAGAAATTACACATTGATGCTTGAAGGATGTCAGGTGGAAGTCTGTAATAATACTAAAGGATTAACTAGAAGAATGTGTATATTTTGGTATTCACAATTATATGGATTGACAATCAGAGGTTTGCGTCTGGACACATTAGGAGATCGAGAATTTTTTAAACCTAGACCCCCTTATTTAAACATAGCTACTTTAGGAACTGGAGAATTAAGCTATAAAGTCTTGCGTAGATATATGCAAAGAAATATTCCAGAAGACTATAGATATTGTAGAAAAGGAATGTACGAGACAAATCCTATGACAGCGCTGCCAGGTTCCTGACTGGGACTAGGAAACGGGACCACATCAGTCCAGTTCTGGCCTCCCTGCACTGGCTTCCGATTTCCTATCGCTCACAATTCAAAATACTCGTCTTTGTTTATCATTTCTTCCAGGGTGGTGCTCCCCCCTATCTGGCCACACTCATGAACAGACACTCCCCATCACGCGCTCTGCGCTCCTCTGACCAAGGCCTGCTCGCTGTCCCTTGGTCTAGGTGTCGTACCCGTGGGGACCGGGCTTTCTCAGTCCTAGCACCGTTACTCTGGAACCAGTTGCCACCCTCAGTTAGGCTGTCCCCTTCTCTGACAGTCTTTAAGAATCACCTAAAATCACACCTCCTCCGCTTGGCGTTTCCAGAACATGTTTGATTATGGCCCTCTATTATGTTGAATCCATTCCACAGTTTTCATTGGTACACTCAATCCATCCACTCAATCCAATTGTGTTTCACACATTTGTATTTTACCGGAATGTTTCATCTATCTTGTAATTTCCATTTTGTATTTTGTAATTTGTATTTTGTAATTTGAATTTCTTTTATTGTTGATTTATTCAATATAATTACTTACAACTGTACCATGTTCAGCGCTTTGGGCTTCCTGACAGGGTTGCGGAAGGCGCTTTATAAATAAAGCTTTGATTGATTGATTGATTGATTGACTTACTGGTACGGGGAGGGATATAATAAACAAAAATATGATTATTATCCCCAGGACACACGGATTGAAGCAGAAACCTTTGAGAGAAAATTAATAGAGATGAAAACGCTGGTGTTAGAAAACGGACAGCTCCGGGTCAAGACAAATTGGTTTTCGATAGATAAAACGAACACCTGGGAGATTAATAATACGAAAACGGGGATTGGCCTCTTAGATCGCATAATGATTATGGGTGATAAAGTTGGAGACTTAGTGCCCCCAGGGTTCATGACCCCAGGGACAACCAAATGGGGAGCATTCAGTCTGGTAAATTTTAATTACTTTAACGGATTGGGCATAGATCATCATGTGTGTTTTAATGAACCCAGAATAGGAAAGAATCCTCAATCTGAAAGATTCACAATTGACCCTGACACGCCCAAAGAATTTCCTAACTTTAGAGATTATCCAAATTGGGACTGAAGGAGTGGTTATTGTTCGGCTTTCCGAAGATCGTTGGATCAGCAAAAAGCCGACTGGTTTGACTATTTTGCGTATGGAATTAATGGCACACTTAGGGGAGTCAGTTTAGTTGTCAGAGGAGTGGGGGAAATTGTGAGTGACAGTGTAGTGCAAGTCTCAAATAATGGGATTCAAGGAACAAGCAGTTCAGTGGAGACATTAATTAAGGGAGTGAGAGAAAATATAATTGCCCCCGTCTGGGATGCATTGTTTTGGCCATTATGTGCACTGGGATTAATGTCGGGGGTGATTGTTTTATTGATAAGTATGATTTTGGCCTGTAAGCATGACAAGTGGCGGTTGACAGGAAGTAAGCGGTTTAGAGATAAGAAGCCTGGTCAGCAGGACCATGATAGGTTAGGAGGAGGGATGACAGGTAGTGGGAGCAGCAGCCCCCTCTGTGTGACTTCTGTTTAAAAAGGAGGACTTCTGCATGTGACAGCTTGAGACTTGATTTTGATCTGGCAGTTTGACAACTGAGCAACACAAATGGACCAGCCGTTTCACCTAGAACCTAAGCTGCTTGCTGAAGCTCTGTGTGCTGAGGTATGTTAGGTTTTTATAAATGCCTCTATGCTATTCTTTTTATTGTTATGCGCAAGCATCTTTAACCTTGTCAAGATGTTATAGCCATTTCATAACTGATGCAAGCTTCTTATGAGGGTTTTGCTGTAGAGCCATGCCTGCAGGTGTTGTGATGGGATTCTTATTACAGCTTGTGCAGATTTATTTTTCCTATGATCAAACAGGCATTAGTGCAGTAATGCAGTTACTATTCAGTTAGCGGAGTGGGTGCTCTAATTCATGTGGGACATATTTATGTTCCTTCTAGATGGACCCGACCCTGCGGTGTATATTAGAGGGACTAATCCCGGCTTCAGGTCAACCAACCCTTTTCTCTTGAGATGGCACATCTTATCTGTGCACTGTGAACCTCAGAGGAGGAGACTTGGGTCCGACTAAGACAATCGGTCTTCAATGTGAGCATTCTGCAATGAATGAACGCTGCGTGTCTTACAGGTTTTTTCAGTACATCCAGACCAAATGGAAACGGGACTCCAGCGGCAGACTGGTCAGGAAGCTGACGTACTAATCCTGACTTCACCTGATATCCAAGAACTGTTCAAAGGAGGCCACGAGGAGAGAGCTGGGAACGGCGACCTCAGCACGTGTGGCTGACATTGAGGCGGATTTGGACAAATCCTGTCAAGAAGAGGAGGTTGTCTCAGCAATGAGCACAACTTCAAATCATGACCCGAACCCTGATGTAATGAATATAGTCCCTATGATTTGTCTTGATAGAGCGCAAGCAGACCTGCACCCCTCTGTTCAGGAAGCCCCCAGGGGAGAGCTGAAATGGAGGATTATGTTCCATAAGGGATGTTATTTTATAGGTCAAAGTAAGCTTTTGGATTGCTTCCAGTTTATGAATATGTTGTCTGTAAAGACTGGATGGTTTGGCCCTGACATCAGAGTGTCTTTTGGGACAGCCCCTCTGTTAGACATGAGAAATGATCTTTTGGTTTTCAGCGCAAGCTTCCCACCGGAAATGCTGGGCAAACTCCCGTCTGGAGAGCATCAGGTCTTGGACCTCTCCTTGTTCTTCCTGGGAGAAGATGTCCCGGATGGAAGAAGGAAGTTTAAGGGTTATGTGACAACCCGCAAAGGGACCCTGTGTATGCCAGTTGCTGATGATGGCATTATGATGAGAAGAAGGATCGATGTGGAAGCCACGGTTCAATCTCTGAACGTTCAGCCACACTTGGGTGAGACGAATGCCCGCTACCTGAAAGCTTGTGTGTCTGCTCTGTAGTTCTATGGTCCTCTGCCCAAGTTTGACTTGCATGGGGGATGTTGCAAGTTCCTGCAGGTCAAAAACTGTGGCAAGAAACGAGGTCCACAGAAGGGATGCAGAGATAACGGAACAGAACTTGCTTCTGCGAGTAAAATTGGGCAGAAGGTGATGAAGTGTCCGACCGAGCCATCAGCAGAAGAGGTGGGACAAAAGGAACCGACAGAAAAAGACACGCTCGCGACAGCTCCAGCCTCCATCTAAAAGGCTAGGTTATCCAGAGTTATCTCTGTTGTTATGCTGCTATGGAGCTCTGGATGTCACATGACTCTCAGACAGTAGATGCTATGTTGGCAGGCAACAAAGGTAAACAAAATGAACGGGATCTGCTTGGATTTTACTCCGTCTGAGTTTACTTCACACTTCAAAACCGAAGAAATCATTTTATATACAGAAATTAAATAGAATAAACATCTCCAACCCATACCATGCCCCAGAGATACATTTAAAAAAAGCCAGAAGCTGTCGGAGCGGACCTGGCCAGGGAACACCTTGGGAT
>SSNQ01032369.1:0-10090 GCA_006942095.1 Nothobranchius kuhntae
ACACACAAAATTACACACACACACACACACACACACACACACACACACACACACACACACACACACACACACACACACACACACACACACACACACACACATGCTCTGTAGACCGCTCGCACTGCGATAGAGACCTGACCAGACATTCATCTGAGTTTGCTGACCACGCTGTACAGTGCAGATGGATCTGCTGCAGCTTCCTGATCTTGTTTCCTGAAGGGGAAAGACGACGTACACCAAAAGATTACTGCAATTTTTCTACATTTCAAAATGTTTTAGTACTTTTAATTGAGTAGAAAAAAGCTGTTTACCCAGAGTCAGAGCTGTTATTAACTAAATTAACAGAAGAATACTCTGAGATCTCAGTTTCCTCCTCCTTAGGTCGACGGGTTCTGAGTGGTTTGATGTTCATGTAGAGATCATCAGACTTGTTCTTTAAAAAGCGCACACTGGCATAATGAAGATCTTGGTTCTCTGACTGACGGGGTTGATGCTGCAGAAACACATTTAGTTACCAGTTGTATGAAACCTGCTGGTCTCACGCTGGTGGAGTTTTAGTTTTAAATGATAAATGACCCGCACTTGTATAGCGTCTCTCAGAGTAAGGACTCCAAAGCACTTTACACTACAGTGTATCATTCATCCATTCACACACACATTCACACACTGAGGGTGATGAGCTATGATGTAGCCACAGCTGCCCTGGGGCACACTGACAGAGGCGGGGCTGCCGAGCACAGGCGCCACCGGTCCCTCCGACCACCACCAGCAGGCAAGGTAGGTTAAGTGTCTTGCCCAAGGACACAACAGCAGAATTCTCTGTCCGGAGCCAGGATCGAACCTGCAACCTTCTGATTACAGGACAACCCGCTCAACCTGTTGAGCTACTGCTCCCTTTTCAGCTTAATGATTCGTTCATCTGTGATCTTGTGTTTATCTTCTCATCACAAATGTGTTGTTAGATTCAGATGTGCTGAGTAAAGTCAACAGTCAACACACTCCAGTAAGACTGGTGTAGAAAGATTATTTAGAGATATGACTATTTAAGTGAATGGTCAGTAAAGTAAATCTGAATTTTTTCATTTATGTAAACTTTCCTCTTTTACCTGTTTAATGATGTTGGGACTTTCTCCAAGTTCAGGTGATGGCACTGAGGATCTTTTTTTCCTTGTTAGGAAGAACAGCCTCTTTAGTTCCCATAGCGGCTGCTAATATGGCTGATCATCAGGAATTTAAATGAAGGCAAACTCACCTCATCACTAAGAAGACCAGAAGGACTAAAACGATGAAGAGAACAACCATCGTTCCAGCGATCACCATTGTCCTTGAATTTGAGGAAGCTGACATTAAATTAGAGATTATTTAAAATTAGGAGTGATTACAACATCTGGTGTATGAACGAGGAACAGAAGTGAAGCCTCACCTGCTACAGTCACACGTTTTGAGGAATTATTGAGTCCCACTCTGTTCTGGACTCTACAGTGATATTCTCCACCGTGTTCAGGTTTTATGTTGCTGATGGTGAAGTTCTGTTCTGATGATAACAACTTATCCTCCTTGTACCAGGTGTAGTTAGCTGCTGGGTTAGCATCACTGCTACAGGTCAGATTTACTGAACTGTCCTCCATGATCTCACCAAGGGGACTCACTGACACCAAGGGAGATTTTGGACGATCTTAAAATGACCAATATAAATAGAGATGAACTCAAATCTACCTGCATGATGTAGACTCTGATACAGAAACATGAATCCCAGAAGAAGAAAACTTACAGAGGACGTCCACAAACAGAGACGAGGAGTTCCGTTGTCCATACTCATTCTCAGACATACAAATGTAGTTTTCTCTGTCCTCAGAGGTGACAAAGGGAATACGATATTCAGATTTGACTCCAATAGGATGTTTGTTATCCTCCTTGTACCAGGTGTAGTTAGCTGCTGGGTTAGCATCACTGCTACAGGTCAGAGTCACAGGTTCACCCTCTTCTATCAGACCAGAGGGACTCAGAGACACAGAGGGATGCCTTGGAGGATCTGAATGTGTCACAAACATTATAATGATTCTACTGTGGATCACAGAGAGGACACGTAATTTATACACTTTAGTTATATGAACATGCAAATATCTACTGAATGGATGTTGTTTTAAAAATTCAAGCATCTCTCCCTCGGTATAAATATTACACCTGATTGCATTTGATCATCCAATGTTTATTTTACTCACATTTTACATCAATAAACAACCTTGATGTTTGTCTTCCAAGATCATTTTCTGCTTCACACCAATACCATCCAGAGTCAGAGGACTTAATGGAGCTGAAGACATGATGTTGTTCTGAACTGAGATGTTTATAGTTTTGGTCTCCGTCCTTCTTGTACCAGGTGTATTTAGCTGCTGGGTTAGCATCACTGCTACAGGTCAGAGTCACTGATCTGTCCTCCATGATCTCACCAGAGGGATTTGTGGAAACAGAGGGAACAACTGGAGCATCTGGAGAAAACATGAACATAGTTTAAATGTCAGATGAAGATGTGATTGCATTAGATCGTGTTTGTTAACAATTTTTACCTAGACTCTATATTTTATAACTGAACTAAAAACATGTACTATTAATAAAATGTCTATTTTCAATTATTATTAATTTAAAAATGCAACCAAAAAAGAAAACAAATTTATCTGAAACTAGATGTTTTAAATCTTTTGTAAACAACTATGGTACATTGAAAATGTGAAAAGAAAAAAACAAATACCGGGTAAATAAAATGCAACAATCTAGTTCTAGATTTTTCCATTTTAAAAAAAATCATCAAACTTCCTTCTGTCATCAATCTCAGATGTTAACTTACACACTGGAGGAGATGGGAACTGCTCTAATCCTTCTATGGCACACTGATATCTGCCTGCAGGATTGATCTGATACCAGAGGTATTTTGTGGTTGACCTCCCAAGTTTCTGTCCATTCTTGTACCAGGAGTAAGAAACACCAGCAGGTAGCTGACAGTCACTGTGACATCTCAGATATGTGTTGGCAGAATACACGTTAACCTTCAGACCTGTGTAAGAGCACAAGACTTTAATACAGGATGAACCACACACACACACATGCACACGCACACACACGCACGCACGCACGCACGCACACACACACACACAATAGTAGTTTACCTGTAACAGACAAGGTGACTCCAGGTACACCACTAAAACTCCCACTTTGTTGGTTTGTTATAAACCTGAACTTGAACTCATTTGAGTCACTTTTTGTCACATTAGTGATTAAAAGATGACAGACTTTGTTTCCACGCTTTTCATAACTCACACGACCTGAATAGTCGGGATCATCTCTCAGATCCACAGGTTCACCTTCTTCAGTTGTTTTTGTAAACCAGAAATAATTGTTAACTGTAGTTTTAACCCAGCTTCCAGTTAAATATTTTGGGTATGAGAAATGGCTGATGATCTTCACTGCTGATCCTTCTAAGGCGCAGATCTGAGGAGGGTTGTAAGTCACCGACCAGTCAGTCTGACATATAACTGGAAAACAGAACAGCAGAAAAATATTATTTGTAAAACTGAGCTAAACAATTTTCTTTTTCTAAAGTAACCAACAGCTTAAGTCATTAAACCGTCTCATTTCTGGCTTAGACAGAATGAACTCATCAATAAACGATTAAATAGTTTCTCCTCTAAAAGCTCAGGCTATGATTCACTGTGATTAAAGTGTTTTAGAAACAAACAGACGGCAGAAATCTGCTCTGATAAACAGTAAAATCATGTTTAGCTGAAACTAGACTGAACATGTTTCTTTCCTGCTTCATCAGAAACAAAGAAGCAGACAGCAGCAGATGTACGTCACCTGTTGCAGTCAGAAGGACCAGAACTCCACTGGCTGCTCCTCTCATCTTCTTGTCAATGAACCACAAAGATGTGCAGAAAAACCATCAATAGTTATGAACTCTTTGTCATCAGAGCAGATAGAAGTTGTCCTTGACAAAGTGTAGAACTAAGGAAGAAGTTGTCAAAAGAAAACACCCAGTTTCCTTCCTCTTTTAATTATTTGCATGAAGTTGATCAGCATCACAGCTAAACTGACCACATTTTAAAACTCCAACAGATGAACAGAGCCACTGATATCCTGTTCTTCATCAAGTTTGGTTTTTAGTCGTCACATCTGTATTTAAAGAGCTTTACAAAATGAAACTAAATAAAGAGAGCTAGTGACACCTCGTGGTACAAACTAATTATCCCCCCACTAATCCCAAATGCTTCTGTTCTGCAGCCAGAGTTTGATTTGCTCCGGTCACAAGGAGGAACGTCCAGATGGAGAACCCAAATAGAGAAACAAGGCAGAACACATCAGAACAACCAACACAAGAACTTTATGTACAAAAATGCTTTGAGTAGCTTCTGAAAAAACGGTAATAAGACGTAACTTTCTTCAAGATGTTTCACTTCTCATCTGATGATCTTGTGTTCTATTTTCTGTCTGTGTTTCTTTTCTTAAATCAGCATCGTTCAAAGTCTAAAAATAAAATAAAACTTGTGACACAAACTGCAAACATCTGATTTCCTTCTACTGGAGGTCACTGACACAGAGACCAGAAACAGCAAGGGGAGATAAATTCAAAATAGAAGCTTTATTTAAAAAAAGCACTTGAATGAAGACAGATTACATAAATCAATGTGAAGCTTCAAGATGATTTAATAAGGATCTTATAGACACAAAGATATATAATAGAATATAACTCAAGTTGGAGGGGAAGCTCTGAGAAAAATCAAAGAAAATTAAAAAAAAAAAAGAAATTTTAGATTATTACAATACAAGTGGCTGTTTAGAACCTATATCACACCAGTGAAGCTTCATTATTTCAACCCTAAATTATCCCTGACGATTGTAATAAATGTGGAAAAGAAAAGGGGACACTTTACCATTGTATGTGGCAATGTGAAGAACTTCAAATCTGTTGGAAACAAATCTGTACAATTATTTCAGATTTAATTAAATGTAAGATGCCCCTTGACTGTAAACTTTGTATCCTGCACATCTATCCAGACAGCTTTGTATGTAACAAAAAGAATAAGAAACTGATTGAATTCTCCTTGTTACAAGCTAAATACATTATTGCCTTGAAATGGAAGGCCACAGAAAGGCCAGGAGTGAAACAATGGATCAATTCTATGTCCAGTAATCTGGCGCTTGAGAAACTAACATATATGGCCAGAGGAAAACTCGAAGACTTCAAGGACATCTGGCTGCCCTTTTTGCATCTTCTAGACGCCTTTGCCTTTGAAGAAGCGGAGTGAAGTGGGGGGTGGGAGGGGATTCTTGGGGTGGGTAGGTGTTGGGGGGGAAGGGGGGTTGATGTATTTGGTTCTGTTTTAATCTGAAAATCACAATAAACATATTTGGGGAAAAAAAGAAAAATGTTATGAAGAAAACATGTTTATAAAAACAGATTATGAGAAAATTACATGAAAATATTCTAATCAACAACATTCTTTTAAATCAAACTTATAAAACAACACAATCCTTCTGATTTAGTAACAACAACGTTCTGATGAATAACTTTAAAATGATCATTATGAGTTCTTGTTTTTATTTTTGTCAACAGACAACCACAGATGTCTCATTTTTCTCATCTGTACATTTTCTGTTCAGCGTTTTTCTCCAAAAAGGAAACTGAATAATTTAGATTTCACATCGGGTCTTCCTGCTTGTTTGTTTCATCTTTCTGAGATGAAGTTAAGGCTCTCAAAAGTCTCGGGTTCAAATCCCATCTGTTGCATTCTGGTTCTCATTATCAGCACGCAGGTCAGGCTGATGTTAACATTAGAAAAATGTGAAGGTTTAGTTAAATGTTAACGATGCTTTCATAAATGTGTAAGACTGAATAACATCGGCAGAAGTGAAAGTTTGCTTCAGTGAAACACCACAGGGTGTGTTTCATCACTAGAAGCTCTCGCCTCCAACATCTCTTTAGGTTCCTTTGAGTCGGGTTTGAAGCCGATTGTTTTCTTCTTCCTGGATTAAAGTTAAGGATTCGGGGGATTAAAATTACAAACATGACAGCTAAAAATCTGAGAAAGTTCAAAAACAAGGATCTAACTGGTGGACTTTGGTGGTTTTACCTCATCCAAAGGCTGAAGACAAGCAGAAGAACTGGCAGCAGAGCAACTAGGATCATTTTGGTGATGTTCATCGTCTGCAGTGGTAGCCCTAAAACATTAAAGAAACGAATCGTTTTAACACCAGATGTGTTTATTTACCAATAAATAATTTAAACTACATTTACAGAATCACAAGGACGGAATTTCAGGGGATTTTTACAAAACTAACAAATGTGACCCAATTTGAATTATTATAAATAGCATGAGGAGCTCTGATTTGAGTTAAAACAGCCTTTCTAATAAAGTTTTGGGTCATATTATCATTTTTTAACCCCTCTTCTAAACACTGAATCTGTGTTGGAGACATCGACTGACCTTCCTAATAAAATCCAGTCACTTAAAGGTCATGCCAAATAGTGTTTCCATGGAGAACAGACTTTGTTCCAGTAACATGAGCTTTACTCTGACATGATCCTGTCCATGTTGAAGTATCATAACCTGTGATGGGATTCTGAATAGAGGAACTGTTGGTGTTTGTTGTTACTTACCTCCACAAACGGTCAGCTGGATGGTGGAGTGATGACTTCCAATCCTGTTCTGGACTCTACAGTGATATTCTCCACCGTGTTCAGGTTTTATGTTGCTGATGGTGAAGTTCTGTTCTGATGATAACAACTTATCCTCCTTGTACCAGGTGTAGTTAGCTGCTGGGTTAGCATCACTGCTACAGGTCAGAGTCACTGAACTGTCCTCCATGATCTCAGCAGGGGGACTCACCGACACCGAGAGAGACTTTGGACGATCTTTAAACAAACAATATAAATAGAGATGAACTCAAATCTACCTACATGATGTAGACTCTGATACAGAAACATGAATCCCAGAAGAAGAAAACTTACAGAAGATGTCCACAAACACAGACGAGGAGTTCTGTTGTCCATACTGATTCTCAGACATACAAACATAGTGTCTTCTGTCCTCAGAGGTGACAGAGGGGACACGATAATCAGATTTGACTCCAATAGGATGTTTGTTATCCTCCTTGTAGGTGTAGTTAGCTGCTGGGTTAGCATCACTGCTACAGGTCAGAGTCACAGGTTCACCCTCTTCTATCAGACCAGAGGGACTCAGAGACACAGAGGGGCGTCTTGGAGGATCTGAATGTGTCACAAACATTATAATGATTCTACTGTGGATCACAGAGAGGACACGTAATTTATACACTTTAGTTATATGAACATGCAAATATCTACTGAATGGATGTTGTTTAAAAATTCAAGCATCTCTCCCTCAGTATAAATATTACACCTGATTGTGTTTGATCATCCAATGTTTATTTTACTCACATTTTACATCAATAAACAACCTTGATGTTTGTCTTCCAAGATCATTTTCTGCTTCACACCAATACCATCCAGAGTCAGAGGACTTAATGGAGCTGAAGACATGATGTTGTTCTGAACTGAGATGTTTATAGTTTTGGTCTCCATCCTTCTTGTACCAGGTGTATTTAGTTGCTGGGTTAGCATCGCTGCTACAGGTCAGAGTCACTGATCTGTCCTCCTAAATTTTGATTTAATAATTAAAACAAAGGGACACAGTTTAAGACTGAGCTGTTACAGGGCAGAATAGTCATTCAAAGGCTAATGAATACATGAAGGGTTTCAATTTTGATTTAAAAGTTAGAGTTGGGGCAAATTTGGGTTCATAAGGAAGCTGATTCCATCTGTGAGCAGCATTGTAGCTAAACGCAGCTTCACCATGTTTGGTTCTGACCCGGGGTTCTACCAGCTGACTGTTTTCTAAGGATCTTAGAGCCCTGCTGGGCGTGTATATACAGGAAGGAGATCCAACATGTATTTTGGCCATTTTGGCCCCATGCCATTGAGTGATTTATAAACTAGTAGAAGCACTTTGAAATCAATTCTGTAGTGTAACCAGTGTAGAGATTTTAGAACAGGAGTGATGTGCTCGGTTCTCTTGGTTCTTGTTAAGACTCTAGCAGCATCATTCTGAATAAGCTGCAGTTGCTTCACAGCTTTTTGGGGAAGACCAGACAAAAGACCATTGCAGTTGTCCAGCCTGCTGGAGATGAACGCCTGAATAATTTTCTCTAGGTCTGGTCTGGACATGATGAAGATGAAGATGATAAAACCAGCTCAGGTTTCTTATGCAGCCCCACTAACATGCTTGACCAAGCAGTAAAACATTTCACCCCATTCAACCAACAAAATAAAATACAGAAATGTAATTTTACTTACTGATAAAAAGAAGCGAAAGCTGCTTGAATTTTCTGTTAACAGTCAATTCCCACAGCTTGCTCTCTGTGTCCAAATAATTCCATGATTAACATCAGAACACAAACATACACACAGAGGACACAACCAAAGTTCAGAGTCAAAATAGCCGAACATTTATTGACGTGATGCCGAGGCCTTGGCTCTTTCCCCAGAGCTTGCGCTGAAGTCATGTGGCTCAGATGCTCATTAATTATTCAGAATTTTAAGCATTTAATTACACTTAAACAGAAGAGTTACAAAAAAAAAAACCTCACCCCCGTCAGAGTTGTCATGAATGTAAACTAGATCTAGTACATCTAATATGTTTATTTCAACCAGGCTGTAAACATGTTTATTGCTGTGAATTTGGCATGTTTAACATTGAAGTCAATGAGGATTTGCCCACTTCTGGTGCCAGCCTCTAGCGGATGAGAGTGGAATTGCAATTTTTGTCACTTCCGTGATGGCTTCAAAAACTAAAGACCAAAATGGCCCCTTGGACTGAATTTATAGAGCATCCCATAATCCCAGAACCGGACTGTGTTTGCAGGGATGTGAACTTTATCATTTCTTAAAATTCTCTAAAGTAAACCGTCACTGGTAAGTTACACCATTAAAAATGTGTTCACAATCCTGTACAGGCCACTTGATGGCGCCCGAGTAGAGATCTGCAGCTGCTTCTGTTCTCTAACACGTCCTCTAGTGTGACATAAAAGCCCTCCACCACTGCAAAATAACCATTGAACTCATCTCTCATCAACATGTCTGGAAGAGGCAAGGGAGGCAAAGGACTCGGTAAAGGAGGCGCTAAGCGCCACCGCAAAGTACTCCGTGACAACATCCAGGGTATTACCAAGCCCGCTATCCGGCGTCTGGCTCGCCGTGGTGGAGTCAAGCGTATCTCCGGTCTGATCTACGAGGAGACTCGCGGAGTGCTCAAGGTTTTCCTGGAGAACGTTATCCGTGACGCAGTCACCTACACCGAGCATGCCAAGAGGAAGACCGTGACCGCCATGGATGTGGTTTATGCTCTGAAAAGGCAGGGACGTACCCTGTACGGATTCGGAGGTTAAATACGACTTCCTTGTAATCTCCAAAGGCTCTTTTCAGGGCCACCCAATCTTTACTAATGAGCAAAATATTTCTTGTCAAATCCAAGTGTGAACGAAACGTTTTTGAAAGCTTGTAACTTAATTTTACACTGACCTTATTAGAGGCATGTCGGGAGGTCGCACTTCTGGGAGAAACCTTTATGGGTAAATTATGTAATGTAATGTTCTATTTCGTCTAGTCTTAGCCCTTAAGCGAGCTGCTATTGGAAGGGTGATCTCAGCATCAGCCAATCATGAAGAGCTTAAATGTACGCCCACCACGTGGGCACCCCTTGTGGGTTATATAAGTGGAGCGACTCCACTGCTCGCCTCCGTTTTCTCTTCACGCCAAGCTTAAGAGCTTCCTTTAAGAGCAATTATACAAGAAAAATCTACTCACCGACCATGTCCAGCGACGCCAGGACCTGCCCGGCCTGCCAGACGGGCTTCATCTCCAGCGGCGACCTGCACGCCAAGTGTGAGGTCTGTCTCGGGGCTCACCACGCTGGCCTGGCCTTGACCCCCAGGCCTCGTGCCTGTTTTGTACCGCTCTGCCTGTGGCTGAAAAGGTCCGCCGGGTCGAGTACTTCACCCCCTCCACCGACGAGGAAATTCC
>SSNQ01032370.1:0-10051 GCA_006942095.1 Nothobranchius kuhntae
TCTACGTCCCAATCCTCACCTATGGACAGGCTTTGGGTAATGACCGAAAGAACGAGATCGCGGATACAAGCGGCCGAAATGAGTTTCCTCCGTAGGGTGGCCGGGCTCAGCCTTAGAGATAGGGTGAGGAGCTCGGACATTCGGGAGGGACTCGGAGTAGAACCGCTGCTCCTCCGGATCGAAAGGAGCCAGTTGAGGTGGTTTGGGCATCTGGTCAGGATGCCTCCTGGACGCCTCCCTGGGGAGGTGTTTCGGGCATGTCCTGCCGGCAGAAGGCCCCCGGGTCGACCCAGGACACGTTGGAGAAGTTACATCTCCAATCTGGTCCGGGAACGCCTTGGGGTCCTGCCGGAGGAGCTGGTGGACAAGGCCGGGGAGAGGACGGCCTGGAGCTCCCTAGTTGGGATGCTGCCCCCGCGACCCGGACCCGGATAAGCGGAGGACGACGAGACGAGACGAGAGTATGTGTTCTAAAAATGTATATATAATATCATACTATAGTTATGTGTCCTAAAAATGTATAAATATCATACTAAGGTATGTGTCTTAAAATGTATAAATAATATACTATAGTATGTGTCCTAAAAAGGTATAAATAATATCATACTATAGTATGTGTCCTAAAAATGTATAAATAATATCATACTAAGGTATGTGTCCTAAAAATGTATAAATAATATCATACTAAGGTATGTGTCCTAAAAATGTATAAATATTATCATTCTATAGTATGTGTCCTAAAAATGTATAAATAATATACTTTAGTATGTGTCCAAAAAATGTAAAAATAATATCATACTATAGTATGTGTCCTAAAAATGTATAAATAATATCATACTATAGTATGTGTCCTAAAAATGTATAAATAATATCATACTAAGGTATGTGTCCTAAAAATGTATAAATAATATCATACTATATTATGTGTCCTAAAAATGTATAAATAATATCATACTTTAGTGTGTGTCCAAAAAATAAAAAAATAATATCATACTATAGTATGTGTCCTAAAAATGTATAAATATTATCATACTATAATATGTGTCCTAAAAATGTAAAAATATTATCATACTATAGTATGTGTCCTAAAAATGTAAAAATAATATAATACTAAGGTATATGTCCTAAAAATGTATAAAAAACTATCATACTAAGGTATGTCTTTAAAATGTATAAAAAATATCATACTATAGTTATGTGTCCTATAAATGTATAAATAATATCATACTAAGGTTTGTGTCTTAAAATGTATAAATAATATCATACTATATTTCAGTGTCCTAAAAATGTATGAATAATATCATACCACAGTATGTGTCTTAAAAAATGTATAAAACATATCATACTATTGTATGTGTCATAAATCTATAAATAATACCATAGTTTGTGTCCTTAAAATGTAAAAATAATTTAAAACTATAGTATGAGTCCTAAAAATTATAAAAAATATCATACTAAGGTATGTGTCTTAAAATGTATAAATAATATCACACTACAGTAAGTGTGTTAAAAATGTATAAAAAATATCATACTATAGTTATGTGTCCTTAAAAATGTAAAAATATTATCATACTATAGTATGTGTCCTAAAAATGTAAAAATAATATAATACTAAGGTATATGTCCTAAAAATGTATAAAAAACTATCATACTAAGGTATGTGTCTTTAAAATGTATAAAAAATATCATACTATAGTTATGTGTCCTATAAATGTATAAATAATATCATACTAAGGTTTGTTTCTTAAAATGTATAAATAATATCATACTATATTTCAGTGTCCTAAAAATGTATGAATAATATCATACCACAGTATGTGTCTTAAAAAATGTATAAAACATATCATACTATTGTATGTGTCATAAATCTATAAATGATACCATAGTTTGTGTCCTTAAAATGTAAAAATAATTTAAAACTATAGTATGAGTCCTAAAAATTATAAAAAATATCATACTAAGGTATGTGTCTTAAAATGTATAAATAATATCACACTACAGTAAGTGTGTTAAAAATTTATAAAAAATATCATACTATAGTTATGTGTCCTAAAAATGTAAAAATAATATAATACTAAGGTATGTGTCCTAAAAATGTAAAAATAATATCATACTATAGTATGTGTCAAAAAATGTATAAATAATATCATACTTTAGTATGTGTCCTAAAAGTGTAAAAATAATTGCATACTATAGTATGTGTCCTAAAAATGTATAAATAATATCATACTAAGGTATATGTCCTAAAAATGTATAAGTAATATCATACTACAGTATGTGTCCCAAAAAATTATAAATAATATCATACTATAGTATGTGTCCTAAAAATGTATAAATAATATCATACTATAGTATGTGTCCTAAAAATGTATAAATAATATCATACTTTAGTATGTGTCCAAAAAATGTAAAAATAATATAATACTATAGTATGTGTCCTAAAAATGTATAAATAAAATCATACTATAGTATGTGTCCTAAAAATGTAAAAATAATATTATACTATAGTATGTGTCCTAAAAATGTATAAATAATATCATACTAAGGTATGTGTCCTAAAAATGTATAAGTAATATCATACTACAGTATGTGTCCAAAAAATTTATAAATAATATCATACTATAGTATGTGTCCTAAAAATGTATAAATAATATCATACTATAGTATGTGTCCTAAAAATGTATAAATAATATCATACTTTAGTATGTGTCCAAAAAATGTAAAAATAATATAATACTATAGTATGTGTCCTAAAAATGTATAAATAAAATCATACTATAGTATGTGTCCTAAAAATGTAAAAATAATATTATACTATAGTATGTGTCCTAAAAATGTATAAATAATATCATACTAAGGTATGTGTCCTAAAAATGTATAAATAATATCATACTATAGTATGTGTCCTAAAAATGTATAAATATTATCATACTATAGTATCTGTCCTAAAAATGTAAAAATAATATCATACTATAGTATGTGTCCTAAAAATGTAAAAATAATATCATACTAAGGTATATGTCCTAAAAATGTATAAAAAAACTATCATACTAAGGTATGTGTCTTTAAAATGTATAAATAATATCATACTAAGGTTTGTGTCTTAAAATGTATAAATAATATCATACTATATTTCAGTTTTGTAAAAATTTATGAATAATATCATACCACAGTATGTGTCTTAAAAAATGTATAAAACATATCATACTATTGTATGTGTCATAAATCTATGAATGATTCCATAGTTTGTGTCCTTAAAATTTAAAAATAATTTAAAACTATAGTATGAGTCCTGAAAATTATAAAAAATTTCATACTAAGGTATGTGTCTTAAAATGTATAAATAATATCACACTACAGTAAGTGTCTTAAAAATGTATAAATAATATCATACTTTAGTATGTGTCCAAAAAATGTAAAAATAATATCAAACTATACTATGTGTCCTAAAAATGTATAAACAATATCATACTATAGTATGTGTCCTAAAAAATGTAAAAATAATTGCATACTATAGTATTAGTCCTAAAAATGTATTCATAATATAATACTAAGGTATGTGTCCTAAAAATATATAAATAATATCATACTATAGTATGTGTCCTAAAAATGTATAAATAATATCATACTTTAGTATGTGTCAAAAAAATGTAAAAATAATATCATACTATATTATGTGTCCTAAAAATGTATAAATTATATCCTACTATAGTATGTGTCCTACAAATGTATAAATAATATCATACTACAGTATGTGTCCTAAAAATGTATAAATAATATCATACTAAGGTATGTGTCCTAAAAATTTATAAATAATATCATACTATAGCATGTGTCCTAAAAATGTATAAATAATATCATACCATAGTATGTGTCCTAAAAATGTATAAATAATAGCATACTATAGGATGTGTCCTAAAAAATGTAAAAATAATTGCATACTATAGTATGTGTCCTAAAAATGTATAAATAATATCATACTACAGTATGTGTCCTAAAAATGTATAGATAATATCATACTAAGGTATGTGTCCTAAAAATGTATAAATAATATCATACTATAGTATGTGTCCTAAAAATGTATAAATAATATCATACTTTAGTATGTGTCCAAAAAATGTATAAATAAAATCATACTATAGTATGTGTCCTAAAAATGTATAAATAATATCATACTAAGGTATGTGTCCTAAAAATGTATAAATAATATCATACTACAGTATGTGTCCTAAAAATGTATAAATAATATCATACTAAGGTATGTGTCCTAAAAATGTATAAATAATATCATTCTATAGTATGTGTCCTAAAAATGTATAAATATTATCATACTATAGTATGTGTCCTAAAAATGTAAAAATAATATCATACTATAGTATGTGCCCTAAAAATGTAAAAATAATATCATACTAAGGTATATGTCCTAAAAATGTATAAAAAACTATCATACTAAGGTATGTGTCTTTAAAATGTATAAAAAATATCATACTATAGTTATGTGTCCTATAAATGTATAAATAATATCATACTAAGGTTTGTGTCTTAAAATGTATAAATAATATCAAACTATATTTCAGTGTTGTAAAAATTTATGAATAATATCATACCACAGTATGTGTCTTAAAAAATGTATAAAACATATCATACTATTGTATGTGTCATAAATCTATAAATGATACCATAGTTTGTGTCCTTAAAATTTAAAAATAATTTAAAACTATAGTATGAGTCCTAAAAATTATAAAAAATTTCATACTAAGGTATGTTTCTTAAAATGTATAAATAATATCACACTACAGTAAGTGTCTTAAAAATGTATAAAAAATATCATACTATAGTTATGTGTCCTAAAAATGTATAAATAATATCATACTATAGTATGTGTCCTAAAAATGTATAAATAATATCATACTTTAGTATGTGTCCAAAAAATGTAAAAATAATATCAAACTATACTATGTGTCCTAAAAATGTATAAATAATATCATACTATAGTATGTGTCCTAAAAAATGTAAAAATAATTGCATACTATACTATGTGTCCTAAAAATGTATAAATAATATCATACTAAGGTATGTGTCCTAAAAATGTATAAATAATATCATACTAAGGTATGTGTCCTAAAAATATATAAATAATATCATACTATAGTAAGTGTCCTCAAAATGTATAAATAATAGCATACTTTAGTATGTGTCCAAAAAATGTAAAAATTATATTATACTATAGTATATGTCCTAAAAATGTATAAATAATATCATACTATAGTATGTGTCCTAAAAATGTATAAATAATATCATACTATTGTATGTGTCCTAAAAATGTATAAATAATATCCTACTATAGTATGTGTCCTAAAAATATATAAATAATATCATACTACAGTATGTGTCCTAAAAATGTATAAATAATATCATACTAAGGTATGTGTCCTAAAAATTTATGAATAATATCATACCACAGTATGTGTCTTAAAAAATGTATAAAACATATCATACTATTGTATGTGTCATAAATCTATAAATGATACCATAGTTTGTGTCCTTAAAATTTAAAAATAATTTAAAACTATAGTATGAGTCCTAAAAATTATAAGAAATTTCATACTAAGGTATGTTTCTTAAAATGTATAAATAATATCACACTACAGTAAGTGTTTTAAAAATGTATAAAAAATATCATACTATAGTTATGTGTCCTAAAAATGTAAAAATAATATCATTCTAAGGTATGTGTCCTAAAAAT
This sequence comes from Nothobranchius kuhntae, assembly GCA_006942095.1. Classification (NCBI taxonomy): domain Eukaryota; kingdom Metazoa; phylum Chordata; class Actinopteri; order Cyprinodontiformes; family Nothobranchiidae; genus Nothobranchius; species Nothobranchius kuhntae. The sequence continues at coordinate 5,747 of SSNQ01032370.1, forward strand.
GTATAAATAATATCATACTATAGTATGTGTCCTAAAAATGTATAAATAATATCATACTTTAGTATGTGTCCAAAAAATGTAAAAATAATATCATACTATAGTATGTGTCCTAAAAATGTATAAATTATTTAATACTATAGTATGTGTCCTAGAAAATGTAAAAATAATATCATACTACAGTATGTGTCCTAAAAATGTATAAATAATATCATACTAAGGTATGTGTCCTAAAAATGTATAAATAATATCATACTAAGGTATGTGTCCTAAAAATGTATAAATAATATCATACTATAGTATGTGTCCTCAAAATGTATAAATATTATCATACTTTAGTATGTGTCCAAAAAATGTAAAAATAATTGCACTATAGTATGTGTACTAAAAATGTATAAATAATGTCATACTACAGGATGTGTCCTAAAAATGTATAAATAATATCATACTAAGGTATGTGTCCTAAAAATGTATAATTAATATCATACTATAGTATGTGTCCTAAAAATGTATAAATAATATCATACTAAGGTATGTGTCCTAAAAATATATAAATAATATCATACTATAGTATGTGTCCTAAAAATGTATAAATTATATCATACTATAGTAAGTGTCCTCAAAATGTATAAATAATAGCATACTTTAGTATGTTTCCAAAAAATGTAAAAATTATATTATACTATAGTATATGTCCTAAAAATGTATAAATAATATCATACTATAGTATGTGTGCTAAAAATGTATAAATAATATCATACTATAGTATGTGTCCTAAAAATGTATAAATAATATCCTACTATAGTATGTGTCCTAAAAATGTATAAATAATATCATACTACAGTATGTGTCCTAAAAATGTATAAATAATATCATACTAAGGTATGTGTCCTAAAAATTTATAAATAATATCATACTATAGTATGTGTCCTAAAAATGTATAAATAATATCATACTTTAGTATGTGTCCTAAAAATGTATAAATAATATCATACTATAGTATGTGTCCTAAAAAATGTAAAAATAATTGCATACTATACTATGTGTCCTAAAAATGTATAAATAATATCATACTAAAGTATGTGTCCTAAAAATGTATAAATAATATCATACTAAGGTATGTGTCCTAAAAATGTATAAATAATATCATACTATAGTATGTGTCCTAAAAATGTATAAATAATATCATACTTTAGTATGTGTCCTAAAAATGTATAAATAATATCATACTATAGTATGTGTCCTAAAAAATGTAAAAATAATTGCATACTATACTATGTGTCCTAAAAATGTATAAATAATATCATACTAAGGTATGTGTCCTAAAAATGTATAAATAATATCATACTATAGTATGTGTCCTAAAAATGTATAAATAATATCATACTTTAGTATGTGTCCAAAAAATGTAAAAATAATATCATACTATAGTATGTGTCCTAAAAATGTATAAATTATATCATACTATAGTATGTGTCCTAAAAATGTAAAAATAATTTCATACTATAGTATTTGTCCTAAAAATGTATAAATAATATAATACTAAAGTATGTGTCCTAAAAATGTATAAATAATATCATACTAAGGTATGTGTCCTAAAAATGTATAAATAATATCATACTATATTATGTGTCCTAAAAATGTATAAATAATATCATACTTTAGTATGTGTCCAAAAAATGTAAAAATAATATCATACTATAGTATGTGTCCTAAAAATGTGTAAATTATTTAATACTATAGTATGTGTCCTAAAAATGTAAAAATAATTGCATACTATAGTATTTGTCCTAAAAATGTATAAAAAATATAATACTAAGGTATGTGTCCTAAAAATGTAAAAATAGTTGCATACTATAGTATGTGTCCTAAAAATGTAAAAATAATATCAAACTACAGTATGTGTCCTAAAAATGTATAAATAATATCATACTATAGTATGTGTCCTAAAAATGTATAAATAATATCATACTACAGTATGTGTCCTAAAAATGTATAAATAATATCATACTAAGGTATGTGTCCTAAAAATGTATAAATAATATCATACTATAGTATGTGTCCTAAAAATGTATAAATAATATCATACTTTAGTATGTGTCCAAAAAATGTAAAAATAATATCATACTATAGTATGTGCCTTAAAAATGTAAAAATAATATCATACTAAGGTATATGTCCTAAAAATGTATAAAAAAACTATCAAACTAAGGTATGTGTCTTTAAAATGTATAAAAAATATCATACTATAGTTATGTGTCCTATAAATGTATAAATAATATCATACTATAGTATGTGTCCTAAAAATGTATAAATAATATCATACTTTAGTATGTGTCCAAAAAATGTAAAAATAATATCATAATATAGTATGTGTCCTAAAAATGTATAAATTATATCCTACTAAGGTATATGTCCTAAAAATGTATAAAAAACTATCATACTAAGGTATGTGTCTTTAAAATGTATAAAAAATATCATACTATAGTTATGTGTCCTATAAATGTATAAATAATATCATACTAAGGTTTGTGTCTTAAAATGTATAAATAATATCATACTATATTTCAGTGTTGTAAAAATTTATGAATAATATCATACCACAGTATGTGTCTTAAAAAATGTACAAAACATATCATACTATTGTATGTGTCATAAATCTATAAATGATACCATAGTTTGTGTCCTTAAAATTTAAAAATAATTTAAAACTATAGTATGAGTCCTAAAAATTATAAAAAATTTCATACTAAGGTATGTTTCTTAAAATGTATAAATAATATCACACTACAGTAAGCGTCTTAAAAATGTATAAAAAATATCATACTATAGTTATGTGTCCTAAAAATGTATAAATAATATCATACTATAGTATGTGTCCTCAAAATGTATAAATATTATCATACTTTAGTATGTGTCCAAAAAATGTAAAAATAATTGCACTATAGTATGTGTCCTAAAAATGTATAAATAATATCAAACTATACTATGTGTCCTAAAAATGTATAAATAATATCATACTATAGTATGTGTCCTAAAAAGTGTAAAAATAATTGCATACTATAGTATTTGTCCTAAAAAAGTATAAATAATATAATACTAAGGTATGTGTCCTAAAAATGTATAAATAATATCATACTAAGGTATGTGTCCTAAAAATGTATAAATAATATCATACTAAATTATGTGTCCTAAAAATGTATAAATAATATCATACTTTAGTATGTGTCCAAAAAATGTAAAAATAATATCATAATATAGTATGTGTCCTAAAAATGTATAAATTATATCCTACTATAGTATATGTCCTAAAAATGTATAAATAATATCATACTACAGTATGTGTCCTAAAAATGTATAAATAATATCATACTAAGGTATGTGTTCTAAAAATGTATAAATAATATCATACTATAGTATGTGTCCTAAAAATGTATAAATAATATCATACTATATTATGTGTCCTAAAAATGTATAAATAATATCATACTTTAGTATGTGTCCAAAAAATGTAAAAATAATATCATACTATAGTATGTGTCCTAAAAATGTATAATGAATATCATACTATAGTATGTGTCCTAAAAATGTAAAATAATAACATACTAAAGCATCTCTCCTAAAAATTTATGAATAATATTATACTATAGTATTGGTCCTAAAAAGGCATAAATATCATACTATAGTATGTGTCCTAATATTTTATAAACATCATACTAAAGTATGCTTCTTAAAAATGTATAAACAATTTCATACTTTAGTTTGTGTCCTGAAAAAGTAAAAATGATTTCATACTATAGTATGAGTCCATAAAATGTATGAAAAATGTCATACTAAGGTATGCGTCTTAAAATGTCTAAATAATATCATACTATAGTCATGTGTCCGAAAAATTTCTAAATAATATCATACTATAGTATGTGTCCTAAAAAATGTAAAAATAATTGCATACTATAGAATGTGTCCTAAAAATGTATAAATAATATCATACTACAGTATGTGTCCTAAAAATGTATAAATAATATCATACTAAGGTATGTGTCCTAAAAATGTATAAATAATATCATACTATAGTATGTGTCCTAAAAATGTATAAATAATATCATACTTTAGTATGTGTCCAAAAAATGTAAAAATAATTGCACTATAGTATGTGTCCTAAAAATGTATAAATAATATCATACTATAGTATGTGTCCTAAAAATGTATAAATAATATCATACTATAGTATGTGTCCTAAAAATGTATAAATAATATCATACTATAGGTATGTGTCCTAAAAAATGTAAAAATAATTGCATACTATAC
>SSNQ01032371.1:0-10092 GCA_006942095.1 Nothobranchius kuhntae
GAAGCGGTCACGTGGGTGGAAGGGTGAATCGAAGCATCGTTGCTCATTGGTCACGTGACTTTCAGTAAACAAATCAAGCTCCGACACAGTGCTTTGCTCTGCGGTGGTTCGTTTTGGTGATACAAGCTTCGAATCCTGCGTGTCACAGGTAACATCACTACCATATACCTGTTCAAGCATCTCAGTTTGGATCCTCAGCCTCGTTCTCTGTTCCCGTTTGGCTTCACCATCCAGCCCAGTCTCACCAAGGATTTTAACTTTCCCAGTAAGAGAAAACTCTCCTAAAGCCATTTCCTGTTTGGTTCTCTGGTTCCAGGGTTTGTTTTATTGTGAGATTAATTCCCGTTTGTTTTCCCGTTCTAGATCACGGTTCTTCCTGTTCTCGTTTGGAGCAGTGCTTTTAGTTTACAACACGTTCCTTAATACATTTTATTTGCATTCTACTCACCCTCGTCTCCACTTGTGATTCTTTCATGTCCTGGGTTAAATATATATCCAACATGACAATAGATGGCTCAGAGCTAAAATTCTGTGTCAGTTTAGCAACTGTACTGAAAAGAAATTCAGGATTATGCTTATTCTCCTCAATTAATGCTGAAAAATAAGCAGTTCTAGTTTGTTGAAGCTTATTTTTATAAAGCACAAGACTATTTTTCCAGGATAGGTAGGCCTCCTCATGGTGCATAGAGCATCATGTTCTCTCTGTAGTGTAATGGTTTATGCTCTTTTATGAAAGAGGAACCATCCTACATTTTAATTTGTAATATTTGTAATGAATTAATAACCAAATTTTATAGAATTAAGAAGACTCAAAGGTTGTTTTCATCGATAAACTGACGATAATATCCGTGGGTCTGTGTTTCAGTTCAATGAAGAGAAAAGTTTGAAAGAGAAAAGTTTTAATTCTTCAAATTAAACTAATGATTTTGAAATGACAAGCATAGGAAATAACAATCAACATTGGCAACTTTGTTGAACAATCTTTAACAGTTGATATTTTAAACTTGCTCAAATAGACCTTGTGTTGGATGTGTGAAAATTGAGAATGAGGTGGGATGAATGCGTGTGTGCGTCTGATTTTGCTTCAGGAAGAAACAGGTGTCTGAGTGAAAAGTGATGGTTTGAATAAACTTAGGTTTCGTTGGAAAAGATGCATCAAACGCTATCTGTCGTAGACTGCCTCGCCGTATTCGGACCTTCTTTTAGATCCGGGACCCAGGAGGGTGGTACTCCAGATGACACCTTGGCTGGCAGAGGAGACGGAGGTGTGCTGGCGACCCAGTCCAGAGTTGCCCTCGGTACACGTGATGATAAAGCGTTTGCAGATGCGCTTTCTTAAGTTTAAATTACTCAGAAATCAAAAGACTCGGGACGAGTCTGCGTTAGCGGTTGTAATTCAGCTATCCTGTCTGGCTTGACAGGAATAGCGTGAGGGGGGGGGGGGTAGAAAGGAGCCGGTGGGCTCCGTTCCCCTGTTAGCGGTTGTTCACACGTCCTCTCTCTCTCTTGTTGACCAACACGAACTGAATAACATGCACAGAAAACTTACCAAAAGCCTTTCTCTTCTCAAAGCAAACGTGTGCGTCAGAGCAAATGTGTTTTGGAGTTTACTGTGAGAGTTTGTGTGTGTGTGTGTGAGTGTTTGAGTGTGCGTGAAGGTCGTTACCAAACATCCTCAAACATTATTTAATTAAGTATTGATTCATTATAGGTCATTATGATTACCCAAACCATAATAATCATTCATTTGATTAAAACACATTTATAATTAGCAAAATGATAATGATTATTTAACATTTAAAATAAAGAAAAGGAAGTTTAAGACTTTGTTATGTTATGACTACATTTCATGAGAACACCATCTTCTGGCACTGCAGGTGTGGGATGTTGTGGTTTCTGTTGAATCTTGCAGACTTCATGTCGGCAAAAGTCTTAATCTGTGGGTTAAAGTTCTGAGCGACCCAGCTCTGACCCAGCCGGGCCAAGTACAACCTTTGACACAGAAAACCCATATTTCCTCACGTTACATCTCCAATTTTTGTTTTAAGGCTCGTAAATGAGAGTTAAACCAGGGAGGCAACTTCCTGTCCCTAATTACCTTCTTTTTTAAAGGGGCTACATCATCTAATGCCACACGTAAAGAGGAATTAACATGATGAACTAAGGCATCAATTTGTGAGGGGCTAGAACTGAAAATATTGCCCTCTGCTACGTTCCTCTGAGATGCTGAGGACAGTAAAGATGGAACCTAAACATTTTTCGCCTATACCTTAGAAATCTGGCTAAATGATGAGCCAGACTTTCTGGAAGATGAATTTCCGTCATGGTCCCTGTGTCACAAGACACACAGCAGCTGGGAGCTCTAAACTGGGTGGCTATATAAAAAAAACAAAGAAACAGCACATTTATAAATGTTTAAAAGAGCATAAAATCACATGTAACAATACACTGCAAAACAAATTAAAACTACAAGGTAATAATAAAATGTTTACATAGAAGATTATTAAAAATTATTCACCTTTGCTACGGGTAAGGCTTCACGTCAGCCTGGACAAGTGCATTCTTGCAGACTACTAAATCAGTCTGACAGCCAATGTCTTGGGTAGATTTATCCTGAAAAATAAAGTAGAAGCACATTGTTGTTGGAGTTTATAAAGTCAGATAATATGCAAAAGAAACTGTCAGATATAGGCGCTTTATAACATTCCTAGTGTGTGACCATTATTATAACGTAAAAGTCAGTCACATATGATGTGGAGAGCCTGAAATGCGACCTCCTGAACAGAATTCCTTACAGAACCGGGTCACGCTGTGCTGGATTTCACGCTGTAATGATGTCTGTCAACTAGTGCTGCGTTAGTTAGAGTCACTGTTGCAGAATCGACTGACACAAAAACAACCCAAATTTTCTTCGAGCCTGACAGTAATAGTCATGTGGACTGTTTTGTCGGCCAGGGCTTCGAGATATGTTCCGATTCGCCGCTGATTCTAACCTTACATCCCGTTCCACATTTTGTGAACTTGACAAATTAGCCTGAAGGCAGTGCAGACCTAAGTGAACCACGTCTCTCAAACTTTGCATTTAGGTAGGGAATTGAGCTGCAATATTTCTGCGGTCAGGTCTCTACGAGTCTGAGAGCTCCACAAGCGGTCAGCCCCGTCCGAGAGCTCCACGTGCGGTCAGCCCCGTCCGAGAGCTCCACAAGCGGTCAGCCCGCGCAGCAGCTAGTAGGCGCCGCATCGGTCAGACATGCACCGGGCTGACCGCCGGGGAGAACCGGGTGGAAGAATGGAACACAGAAGTGTCCCTCCAAGAGCTCAGTCATATTTCAACCCATTTTTATGTTAAATGCACTGGGTTTTACCCTTTTACCGAAAGACATATGCCCTATTAATTATTTTACCGTACATGTTAAAATGATAGTTAGCTAGCTACTTCGATAAACTCAGCTAGTTTAAAGGCGGCAGTGACCTAAAATACATACGTATAATTTAACTTAGTGAAGAAAATGAAGTGTAGACTCCTTGGACGCTCTATTAAAGCAATTAATGCCACAGCAAGTCATTTTGTCCAACAATTGCACAAATAATATCCAAAACAGAATACACAAACAGAGAGACTCAAAATCCCGAAACAGTTTCCAGGCCAGACCGAGGCTCTACTGAGGTCTTTCCACGGAGCTAGCTCTGTGGTCACGTGGGTCTGATGCTCATTAATTATACAGAATTTTAGGCTTTTAATACACTTAAACAGAAGAGTGAGAAAAAAAAGTCACCCCCTCAGAGTTGTCATGAGTGTAAACTAGATCATTTAAACAAAAAACATGTTCTGGTACCAGGCTGTAAACATGTTTATTTCTGCTGTGAAATTGTTATTTTTAACATGGGAGTCAATGAGGATTTGCTCGCTTCTGACGGCAGCCCCCAGCGGATGAGGGTGGAACTGCAATTTTTGGTATTTCCGGGTTGGGCCCATTTTCTGAGCCGCATTGTGGGGGCTTGGCGCGCGCGCACACACACACACACACACACACACACACACACACACACACACACACACACACACACACACAGCCTGAAGCGCAGAATACAGAATGCAGAATATTCAATTCAATTCAAGTTTATTTATAAAGCGCCAAATCACGACAAGAGTCGTCTCAAGGACCTTCACATAATAAACATTCCAATTCACAGTTCATTAAGCCAATCAGAAATAATGTTTCCTATATAAGGAACCCAGCAAATTGCATCAAGTCACTAACTAGTGTCAGTGACTATACAGCAATCCTCATACTAAGCAAGCATGCAGCGACAGTGGAGAGAAAATCTCCCTTTTAACAGGAAGAAACCTCCAGAGAATCCTGGCTCAGTATAAGCAGCCATCCTCCACGACTCACTGGGGATCGAGAAGACAGAGCAGGCACACACACACACACACAAACACACACACACACACACACAAAGACAAGTAATGTGTCTATAGTTATATTGTGATGTCTTAGTAAATATTGTATTTGGTGAAAGATAAACTTTATTGTATTTATCCTAGTGGATCTATAATTAAACGGATAAACTAGCATTAGCACATCAAAAAGTCAATGAAAACAAAAAGTTATTATCAGGAGAGAGAGAATGTATTAGTGGTTAGCAGCAGTGTGCTAGTCGATGGCCCCCTCCATGAGGCCACCACAGCTCAGCAGAACGTCATTGTAGCTTCTTCTGGGGAGAAAAACACTTACAGAGAAAATAAAGTTAACAGCTGAAATTGCAGAAAATAATACAGTTAAAGAGCAGACTGTAGAATAAAGCAGTAGAGTGTGAAAAGTGGTCAGTGTGTCCTCCAGCAGTCTAAGCCTATAGCAGCATAACTACAGAGATAACTCTGGATAATGTATCCTATTTAGATGGAGGCATGTTGGAGGCAGGGCAAGGGAGAGCCGTCTTTACCGACTGTACACTCCACCTCCCTCTACTCCCCCACTTGTCCAGATTTAGGCTAACATCAGATTTTAACTATAGGCCCTATCAAATAAAAATGTTTTAAGCCTATTCTTAAAAGTAGACAAAGTGTCTGCCTCACGGACTAAAGCTGGGAGCTGGTTCCACAGGAGAGGAGCCTGATAACTAAAAGATCTGCCTCCCATCCTAAGTTTAGATATTCTTGGAACCACCAGTAGACCTGCAGTCTGAGAGCGAAGTGCTCGGTTAGGAACGTATGGAACAATCAGATCACTGATGTATGATGGTCCTTGATTATTAAGAGCTTTATATGTGAGAAGAAGGATCTTAAAATCTATTCTGAATTTAACTGGTAGCCAATGTAGGGAAGCTAAGACAGGAGAGATATGACCTCTCTTTTTAATTCTCATCAGAACTCTAGCTGCAGCATTTTGGACAAGCTGAAGACTTTTAACTACATTCTGTGGACTTCCTGAGAGTAATGAATTACATTAATCCAGTCTTGATGTAATAAATGCATGAACTAGTTTTTCAGCATCACTCCTGGAAAGTATGCTTCTAATCTTAGCAATATTCCGAAGGTGGAAAAAGGAAATCCGACAAACTTGTGAAACCTTGGATTTAAAAGACATGTCCTGGTCAAAGATAACACCAAGGTTCCTTGCTTTGTTCTCGGAGATTAATGTAATGCCATTAAGGTCAGGCGAATATCAGCAGGGGGACAGATTGGGACAGAATGTCATGCGTCTGTGACAGTGTGTGTCCTGTCACTGTTACCCGATTGATCATGCGCCCTGGCTACTTGGTCAAGGGAGATCTCTGTTTGGCTGACTGGTTAGCACGTGTCACTTTCACCCGGGAGTCTAGGGATTGAATCCTTACTGGACTATTTTTTTATATCCGCCACAGATCTCTCTGAAGAACTCAACATTGACGGCTTCAGCAACACTGTGCCACTCCGTGGATTTTCTCTTATTTGTTTTGCAAAAGCACTTCCTTTCATTTCTCCACCTCACCCACAGGTACCTCAATTTCTGCTTGTGAAATTGTGCTTTCTCGATCTGCGGTCGTGATCAAAATGCTGCAAAAAGCCGGCTTACGTATATGCATGAGGTCCACAAAGCACTTTGCATTGACTATTTATGGCAGTAAGTGGGCGTGGTGAGAGCGGGATGAGACTAAAATGCAGCTGAGAAACATTATCTTAGTCTGATTTATGAAGTGGAGATTGCGTGCAGCTGTGTGTACTCCATGTTTGATAGATCACAAACCTGCTTGGCGTGAGTACATTTTTTTTGCTGAGCTTAAGTACGTTTTTAGTAAGGATTCTACGCAATGTTTGATAAATGAGACCCCTGCTCCCCATTTATTGTGAGTGACTGGTGCTCTACCTTTTTCCTTCTTGGTTTAATGATGATTTATTTGGTTTGGCTGGTGTTCAGGGTCAGGTTGTTAGCTGTGCACCGGTCCACCTCTATACTTCTTCCCTGTATGCCGACTCATTTCCATGGCTGATTAGGCCCACCACGGTTGTATCATCTTCAGATATATTGATAGCGTTGGTTTTGTGGCTGAGCTTACAGTCATGTGTGTACAGGGAGTACAGAAAGGGACTCAGCATGCAGCCTTGTGGGCCTCCTGTGATGAAAGACAGAGAGGAGGAATGGTGGGGGCCTTGCTTAACAGACTGTGGTTGGTTTGTTAGTAAGTCTTGCATCCAGAGGCAGATCATCCAGTCTTTTTAACTCACTTTTTCATAACATCTTCATGTAAGGGCCATCTTCATGTACCTTCAGTGTTAACTAACCCTTTAGTGCTCTTCACTCAGCAGCACCTTCTGTGTTCACCAGCCTCCTGCCTTGCTTTCTTTGGTTTGGCTCCATGACATGCTGCCATGCTGGATGTGACTTTAGATGAGCCATCAGACAGAAACTAAACAGGAGAAACAGTTGTTATTGTTTGTGTAGAGCATCCATCTTCAGTTGAGTCTATAGCAGAAAGAGCAGAGAACTCAGCACACTACAGTCTATAGAGCCCCGGACCCCATGTGACTCTCAGTTAGTAGACGCCATATTGGTAGGTAAAAAAAGCTAAACAAACACGGATCATAAACATGAACATGAACGGGATCGGCTTGGATTTTACTTCGTCTGACTTTACTTCACACTTTAAAACCGAAGAAATCGTTTTATATAGTCAGAAATTAAATAGACTAAACATCTCCGACCCTTACCGTGCCCCTGGGATACTTTTTAAAAACGCCAGAAGCTGTCGGAGCGGACTTCTTACCGGACCTAGCCGGGGATCCCCTTGGGATTTACCCGGAGGAGCTGGCCCAGCCGGCTGGGGAGAGGGAAGTCTGGGCCTCTCGACGCTACTGCCCCCACAACCCGACTCCGGATACGCGGATGAAAATCGATGGATGGACAAATAACAGATTTACACCTGCCAAGAGAAATCACTAGTTTGATTGTTTTCCGTGAATAAAATAAATATGTCAGGCAGGAGCATCTCAGGATCTGTCTGAGAACTGTCTCGGTGAGACAGATAATAGCAATCCAAAGTGCTTTTTATATGTGATCTGACAATTGATCAACCATTACTTAAAAATTAAACACAGCTTAGCCGGTTAATTGCTGTGATCATAAAACACGTAAACGGCAGCACGCAGAACTCACGAGGCAACGTTTTACGTGACGTTTACTTGTTGCTATGAGTAATAAGACAGAAAAAGGCACGCCAAAATAAGTTTAGGAAGTCCACTAAGAATCGTAATAAAAGCATTTAAAATAAATACCATACACAGTTGAGGAAACGTTGGTTTAAGTACCTGATATGAAGCGGTCCCTGCATAAGTGAAAACCTTTACTCTCGGGATCCCACAGCTTCATTTCAGCCCGGTCACTAGAGCGTTTTATTATAATGATCCAACGTTTGCGGCGCTCCGGATGTTGGGGAATCCTGTAGATGGCTCATTCCTTATGTCGTTCACATCTGTTCTGCATCCTGGGAAACAACAGGAATCTACCGTATTTCCTGTCTGATTGAGTTTTCTGGCAATAACAAATAGTCCAACTGCCGGCTTCTACCTGCCAATATGGCACCGTTTCGATTTGAACTGTTGCATGCTGGGAGAAGTGACGTCAACTCCCGGAGCTTTATATGAGAAATATTAAACACTCATCTATTAATAACCCTAACTATTCACTAGTGTTACTGACTGCTGGTGTTAGATTTTATGTACAAATTAAAACTAGTCTTTATTCAGAACACATCTCTGTTTCTGATCACAGATTACAGAAACCAGAAAGCTAAACAGAAACCAATCTTTGTCTTTGTTTTCTGTTCACCATGTCATCCAAGTAAAAACTGGAGAAATGTGTGATGTTCTTCTGAACTTTCTCATGTGGGTCAGAGCCGAACACAGAACAGAGTGAGATTCTCCGACTGTCATTCAGGAAAATAATGTCATCTATAAAACTGGAGCTAACATGTCAAGCTAAAACCAGCTGAGAGCATCGACACACATACATGGACAATGGGTTTCCATAAGATAAGATAAGATAAGATAAGATAAGATAAGATAAGATAAGATAAGATAAGATAAGATAAGATAAGATAAGATAAGATAAGATAAGATAAGATAAGATAACCTTTATTAGTCCCACAAGTGGGAAATTTGTTTCGTTTACAGCCAAGTAAAAGTAAAGTAAAAGTTATGCAGCAGAGGGAGAAAACACAAATACAATAAGTTCGATCGCAATGAGATAAAATAAACTCAATACAATAGACAATTTATACCTTAAGAATAGGTTAAAAAATAAAAACCATACTATATACAGCTTAGAAATACAGAGTAAACTTCATCCAACAGATTTGTTGTAAAGTCTGACAGCAGTGGGGAGGAAAGACCTCCGGAATCTCTCTGTCCCACACCTTGGGTGCCGCAGTCTCCCACTAAAGGAGCTGCTCATAGCTGTCAAAGTCACCTGCATGGGATGGGAGATATTATCCAACATGGATGACAGTTTAGCTGTCATTCTCCTGTCACTTACCACCTCCACAGGGTCCAGGGGGCATCCTAGAACAGAACTGGCCCTGCGGATCAGTCTGTTCAGCCTCTTCCTATCCCCCGCAGAGATGCTGCTGCCCCAGCAGACCACACCATAAAAAATGGCCGAGGCCACCACAGAGTCATAAAAACGCCATATAGGCTCCAATAATAAGTTTTTGTACTAAATGGGAGGTGGCCACCACCGCCATTTTGACCGTGTCAGAGGTTCCGTCAAGCCCAGACAATTCCATAAAAGGGAAGAGAGGAAACTAGGTTTTGGGACATGGAACGTCACATGGAACGTCACCTCGCTGGCGGGGAAGGAGCCGGAGCTTGTGGCAGAGGTTGAGCGGTACCGGCTAGATATAGTCGGACTCACCTTGACACATTGCATTGGCTCTGGAACCCGAGACCTGGAGAGGGGTTGGACACTCTACTTTGCTGGAGTTGCTCCGGGTGAGAGGCGGAGGGCTGGGGTTGGCTTTTTGTTAGCCCCGAGACTCTCTGCCTGTGTGTTGGGGTTTACCCCGGGGGACAAGAGGGTAGCTTCCTTGCGCCTTCTGGTCGGGGAACGGGTCCTGACTGTTGTTTGTGCTTATGGGCCAAATATCAGTTCAGAGTACCCACCCTTTTTGGAGTCCCTGGGACGAGTGCTAGATAGTGCTCCATCAGGGGACTCCATTGTCCTGCTGGGGGACTTCAATGCTCACGTGGGCAATGACAGCTTGACCTGGAGGGGTGTGATTGGGAGGAACGGCCCACCTAATCTGAACTCGAGCGGTGTTTTGTTATTGGACTTCTGTGCAAGCCGCAGTTTGGCCATAACGAACACCATGTTCGAACATAAGGATGCCCACCGGTACACTTGGTACCAGGGCAGCCTAGGTCACAGGTCGATGATAGATTTTGTAGTCGTATCATCTGACCTGCGGCCGTATGTTTTGGACACCCGAGTGAAGAGAGGGGCGGAGCTGTCAACTGATCACCACCTGGTGGTGAGTTGGATTAGATGGCAAGGGAACATGCTGCGTAGACCTGGCAGACCCAAACGCATAGTGAGGGTCTGCTGGGAATGCTTG
>SSNQ01032372.1:0-10101 GCA_006942095.1 Nothobranchius kuhntae
ATGGCTCAGCCTGGGGAAAGTGCTGAAGAGGGGTTGGGACTTGAAAGCAGAGATTCAGGATCTCTGCTGGATTTCTACTCTTCTCTTAAGGAGGACTTTCCAAACCTGAAGAGACATGCTCAGAAGATGTTGGTTCTCTTCGGCTCTACCTACATTTGTGAACAAACATTTTCAATGATGAAGTTTACAAAATCCAGGTATAGATCCTCTCTCACTGATGATCATTTGTCAGCTGTGCTTCGCATCTCCACCTCAGACATTCAACCTGACTTTGATGCACTCGTTAAAGCCCAGCAGAGACCAGATTTCTCTCACTGAATAAGAAAATAATTGCTTAAAAACACAAAATAAGGTGTTTGGACCACAAATGTAGGCAACTAGCAGTGAACTGGGACACTTTTTTTTAAACCTCTTTCTCAAGATCACAGTTCAGTGTTTTTATTTTACAGACGATACTGTGTGTCTGTAGAATGCTAAGAACCTCTTTCCAACAATATTTGAAACTCAGAATGTGTTTTGGAGTGAATGTGACTGAAACTGTTAACTAATATAAGTCACAAATGTTTAACAAAAACCAAATGTGCACACTTTGTTTACCATTGCCTTGGGAAATTTGAATAAATCACATTTTTGTAAGACAACCTCACTTTTTCCTTTTTGCTCATTTATAACATATAGTCTACTCTTACCAGCTTGAAAAAACGATGGTATTTACTGCTTTTTATAAAGAAAGACCATTAATATTATGCATAATTGACTTCAGCCTTTTGGCCTGGCCCTCCACAATATTTTCTATTTCTCATGTGGCCCCATGGAAAAAATAATTGCCCACCCCTGGTGTAATGGCTACAGATAAATTACATCATCAACACATTAGCTATAACAGTCAGGGATATGTTTATCCTGTTTACCTGAAAATAAATCTGTCATAAAGGCTAAATTCAAAAGCAGCGAGACTCCCACCTGGAAGTCTTTCACTACTTTTGGAGCTGGCCTTTAAGACAACTGGCAATATTAGTTAAAAATATATCATTTCCCCTATTTGTGAAATGAACTCTGTCTGACAAAAATATCCCTGGACTGTCATGTCTGATGTGAGGATGCATAACAACAGCAGCATTTAAACTAGAAATAAAAGTAGCCATTACACTGATGACGAACCTCCCGGCCTACTCAATTTTGGCAGGTTTTACACCTGCACTCCATCTACTCCTTTGGGTGATGGACGACATGATGATGGTCATATATGGGTGGAGAAGGTGAAGCCGGTGCAGGTCCTCCTCCATCATGTTCACCAGCTTCACACTGCTGACCACCCCCATGTCATTGCCGCTGCAGTGACTGAAGACGACATGAGGAGCTGCTCTTCCATGCAGGGAGTGAAAAGAGAAGGGGAGAAGGTCTTTCCACCTCAGTCCGCCCCAACCGAACCAGGAGACACGGACGTCAGGGAGGCCAAGGTTGTCTCCGAGGGTCTCTGCAGCTCTCTGGGCACCACGCCTTACGTAGCTGTCTCCAATGATCCAAATGGCTATGGAGAAAAAATAACAGGTTTGTCATAATTGTTTAAAGTACAAAACCATACATGAAGTGGTCAAGACAGGTCATTGGAACTTACACTTGCTGCGTTGTGTAGCTGATGTTGGAGACGCACAGGTTGCCATGGTGACCTTTTAACAGATCTAAGAAAAAAATGTAATAAAAGAATGAAACTTAAAAACTCCCAGACCTCATTTCATGATTGCTAATCAGCTATGGCTGATTTATTGTTTGGAACACAGTGAGTTACACTAATTCTAATATATTTTTATTTCTATTACACACACATACTTTTTAACTGTTATTTTCACATGACTGTTATCAGGCTCTCTTGTTCTGGTTCTGATGATAATTCCGTTTCTTCCAGTAAGTTATCTTGTGCTTACTTCATCTGTATAATGTCTCTTTTGGTGAATTGTACTGAGTCCAGAATAAAGGCTAGTTGGCTGTACAAGATACAAACAAGTGTTACGTTTTGGAAATATATGAAATGTATTTAGGCTGCTAATTTATCTCAAATACTAATAACTACCGTATTTTCTGGACTATAACTCGCACTTTTTTTACATAGTCTGGCCGGTCCTGCTACTTATACTCCGGAGCGACTTATATAACAAAATATGTAGGCTACACCGCGCTGCTGCGGGCCGACTCCGACCCGCCCAAGAATGAGTTACCCTGTCCCGCTGGGAGGGTTTCAAACACCGCCAGCATCTGCTGTAGCCAGTGGCGGGGTGCTGAGGGCCGGCTCCAGCCCAGGAATGAGCTCTCCTCGCCTGCCAGGAGGGTTTGAAACACCGCCATCCTCTCCTCTGCTGGCTGGAGACCATGGCAAGCTGCTGCGCCCGCGTTGTTCATTCTGTTATGGTTACCGGTGCTTGTCTTGCAATGTGAAACGCTTGGTCTCAGATTTTGTAAGAAAAATAATAAAATGTCCCCCCAAAATACGACTTAAATATATTTTTTCTTCTTGATTATACATTTAATGGCTGGTGCGACTCAGGAGCAACTTATAGCCCGGAAAATACGGTACTGAAAACTTGCTCAAAGCAAAATATGGGTTCATTACGGAAATAAATTATAAACTTACCGATTTAATAATTTTTTAATCCAGGTACTTTTCACGAAAAAGCGCCGAAAACCTCCACCTAAACTTCGTGTGAGGTTCAGGTAGATGGGTGTTCCACAGTTAGCTCCGGTTGGGTTGTAGCTAGGTGGCTACATCCGTTAGCTCGGCTCGGCTCCCACCTCCGCGTTAGCTTTGGGTTAGCTTCAGGTTAGCTTGTAGCTAGTTCGACCGGGTGTCGTCAGTCGATCCCAGCCTTACAGCCCCACCCTCAGCTCCTCCTCTCTTCCCTTTTATGGAATTGTCTGGGCTGGACGGAACCTGTGACTCGGTCAAAATGGCGGTGGTGGCCACCTCCCATTATAGACAAAAAACGTGTTATTTGAGCCTATGGAATCGAATTGTCCAGTATGTATGTCAATGGGTGGGGTCCAGTGTCAGCAATTAAAACACCTTGAATAATAAACAAAATCTATACATCATACAGACTATAAATGCTGTGTATAATCTGCATTGGTATATAAATGTTTTCTGACCTTTTACCACAACCAAAAAGTCATGTGATGTATTTCCTGTTCCTTTGGGGCACATACATCTTTGCTATAGACAAACATAACTGGCAAATGCACGCTGGATCTCCCTCCAATACAAAGCCTTTGGGCGCAGGATTTTGCACCTGAAGCATGCACAGAAAACCAGAGTCTAAGTTTAACTGGAAGCTCTCCACAGTCTACTTTTTCCCAGACAAAAGATGCCTAGTTAGCTGGCTGTGCTAACACTGGTGCTTCATTGTTTTTTTTTCCTGCCTCCTCTATGAGCTTCTTCACACAGATCAAGCCTGGATTCAGACAGGTATTACAGATTTAAACTGTAACTGAAAACACATATTTTTGCTTTAATTTCGACATTTAAGATGAAGTGATGATTAAGAACGACACTGTGACGTACCCTAGTGTTGATATGTGGTTAGAGCACATCTGAAAACTGACTTGCAAAAAAATAATCTCATCATCTGGTTGAGTCATGACAAACACTTTAAAAATGGGACCCAGTGCCTCCCTGCTTGACACTAAACATTTACTCATTAACTAACTGCCAACCCTTTCCTGATCAGAAAAGCCTCTCGCTGCCAGCGTTTTTCAGCGTTTTTACAGTTTTTTGAAACAGAACGTTGCCTTCTATGAATGTCAAAACTCCCAAAACAAAGAGCAGACTCACCTCTTACATCAGGAAGAATCTGGGTGTTTCGAGCGTTATCCGTGCTTTCCTAATCCGTTGTCGCCTCGCTTATTTTACAGCAGCGACTCAAAACGATCTCCTAACACATGGATTTACTACTTCCTGATCACGTGACGTGTGACATATGCAGATGAAGATCAGCTTTAGAGCTGGGATGTTTGTTGTCATGGTGCGGGGGCTCGTTCCGACGCCCACTGAGTAAAAAATGCAAATGACGACTTTAGTCATCAATGGCAGTAAATGAGTTAAAGGGTTCGATTGTGGGGTTTAACAAACACATAGTTCCCGAGGATGGCCGTGTCTGCAACTCACCGCTCCCCCAGGGGATGGATCAAATGCAGAGAACAATATTCACCACACACCAGTGTGTATGACAACTAATCGTTCTTTACACCTATCTCCTGCATTAGCTTCTGATAAAACATAAACAGTGAAACACAAAGATTTGAAAATCCTGACATATTTATGATCTATATATACATATATACATATATATATATATATATATGTATATATATACATGTATATATATATATATATATATATATATGTATATATATATGTATATATATATATATATATATTTATTTTTGTCACATAGCATTCATGGACTAGTCTATCTTGACTCACAACAGGGAAGGCTGTTGTTGGTTTAGTGTCTCCAACAGTATAAGATAACATTTAGCATTAGCTACTTCAGGCAAATCCTCAACTCTGATGTGGCTCATTTCTACTTCCTGAAACTGGTGCACCAGAGCTCTCTTTTCCCCAGAGTACGACTTACAAGGCCTTCATTACTACTAGAGACCACTGCAAATGTATTGATTAAACGAGGGATCCCCATCTTTAAAGAGCTCATAATAAAATTAGATGGTTGAATTGTTTCAGAGTTCTTGAGCTGCTAATGACCTCTGACAAATAACTAGACGCTTTCAAGTGCTTAATTAGTAATTGTTCAAAAATATATCTATTTATGTCAAGCTTTTAAACACCATTGTTGTTACTGTTTTATCTGAAGATCTGAATAAAGATGTATTGAGGGAGAGAATGCATTCATCTAGAAAACATTTAGTAATTATTTAAAGATGCAAGCCTTGATACACTTTAATTATTTTTATTGCACAAATTAATTAATGCACGAGAGAGCTTCAACGCAGAAATCACACAAAGACATTCTGTTTTACAATGAGTTCAAACATTATAAATTAAAAAGCATAACTATTTATTTACAGATTCAAATTGTTTGTGTTGATATATTTTGAAAATAAATATAACAATAAATATATAAATAGTCCAAAACATTATGGAGTTCATGCAGTTTAAGATGACTTTTGAATTAGCTATCTATCCATGCATCTACTAAGTCATAAAAGTTACATCCATATAAACACACATCTTTAGTTTTATTGTTCCCTCTTTTGCTGTTTGTCAGTATGAAAAGCAAAGCACAGCTTGGGTTAGACAAGTTGACTTGAACGTGATCAGCCAGGTAGACAGTCTTTGCTAAGAGACACTCAAATCATGGAGTTCTTCAGTCTGTCAAAGATCTGTTGGACTTTGATAGCAGGGACACAGCCTTCTCTCACAATGGTGATGACTCCTGAACGAAGGTTAGAAGAGCTTCAGTTAGAAACTTGACCTTAAACAGCTCCAGTAGGAAGAAATCATGGCCCCTTACCTTCATCAATCCTCAGGCAGTTGACCACAGTTGAAGCAACTACTTCATTTGAGTCACCATCACAAAGTACTCCTTGGATCTTGTGTCCCAGTCGACTGCAGCAAAAGAAGCAGTTTGAAACAGTAATTAGAGTATGGTGCTAAAAGTTTTAGAGATGTGTTGTTTGTTAGTTTGCATTAAACTTCTTTGAGGAGACTCTTACTTAATGACCATGCTGTGGTGGGTGCTGTCTGATTCTCCACTGGGATTGGCTGATGTTATGGCTAGGGGTCCAGTGATGTCACATAGGTGGCAGGTCACGGTGTGGTCTGGGACACGGATCATGATGCTGTCTCTGGTACCAACACGGTCATAAGCAGGTCCAACTCCTACAGAAATGAGGTTAAAGTTCACGTAAAAACTGAAAACTGATACAGAATTCTGCCACTCAACATTCAAACACTCTACACTGCTGACCTAGTCTGAAAAGCCAGTCTCCTTTGCTGACAATGCAGCTGATGCCTCCAGGATACACATTCCTCATGAACTCCCACAGCAGAGGGCTGAAAGGAGGCCTGGCTGCAACCAGCTGTTCCACACTGGAGATGCAAATGCATATAGGCTTCTCTGCAGGTCTGTCCTGCAAAAGGTCCAATTCAACAAGATGGTGACTTCATGAAAATGTATATTGCTGTTAAACAAGCCTCCTCTATCTTCTTACTTTAATGTTGTAGATTTTTTCTATCGCCTGAGGATTCTTGCAGGAAGCAGCCAGAGCGTACACAGTATCTGTGGGAATACCACACACACCCCCGTCCTCGAGAAGTCGAGCTATCTTCAACAGACCGCTGGTGAGACCCGAGCTAGCCACCGGACAGGACGGCTCGTCACAAGCTTCCTGTTTCACTTTTTCCTAAACACACACACATTTTTATTAATTATTCATGCAGATTCTTAAAGGTAAGTCAATCTAAACTTCAGTCATTACCTTTATTATGGGAGGACCCATTGGGATCACTCTTTGTGAGAAGATGCAGTTCATCAGTGAAGCCAAGGTGCCATAAAAGCAAATGATGGATACCAACGCAAGCATGGCAACTGCAACGAATCGTTTCTGGATGTTAGACTTTATTTGTTCTGATGAGAGTCAGTATCGTAAATACATAAAGTTTATATCAGGTGGTTTTAACTCACTTTCAAGTTGGTATGGAAGTCTCTGCAGGGTGGAGAGAAGGAAGCAGACAAGAACAACCTCCATGATTGTTGTTAGAAACAACAGAACCACGTTCCTATAAGCAGCTAATAGAAGAAACAAAAGTACAAAATTATGAATGAATAAAAACTGTGAATTCCAGCTCTGAAAGCAGATACTAGACCTTACCAATCAGCATGAGGAAGGCATTATTGACCAGTAAAGCAACGCTTCCAGCTGTGAATCCATAGGCTGCCTGGAGTGTTAACATTCCTAATACTCCTGGTTCTCCGTAGAAACTGGCAGGAAACCCGTCTGCTGCCATGGTGTTTCTGTAGACAATCCAAACATATGATAAAAGTCTAAAATGGTAATCATCAACAACAACATTTATATATGAATTTTAAAAGGAACCAATGAAAGATTGAGCATAATATAATATAATATAATATAATATAATATAATATAATATAATATAATATAATATAATATAATATAATATAATATAATATAAAACAGTCCTTCCCTGTCATAAGTAGGCTGAGCCACTCTTGTCATGTAACTAATGTAAAAGTCATTTATTACGACGCTCCTCTAACAGGCTCTCTGAAGAGGAAGAATTTATTCTAAATGAAAACAATTTTATCAATAGAATAATACCCCTAACATTACTGTTATTTTCATAATTTTGAAAAACTACAGGATATTGCAATAATAGTTTTAACATTTATAAATAAACTCTTGTCAGGGAGCATCCTTTATGCAGATTGAGGTCTGATTCAATCTACAAAGCAGAGTATATAATAATCTAGCTATAGGTTTAAGGATTGTTGATGGGTGACATGCAGAAACAGAATATTTACTCCTGTCAACAATAAAATAAAGAACAAAGTTTTACCTGTTGAAGTTGTTCAGACTGATGGAAAGCTGAGTTATGCTGAAGGAGGGACGAAGATTTGCCTTAAATAGGATCTGTTTGTGTAAAGGAGGAGTTACTGAGAATTCCCCACTCTGTCACACAGCAGCATACTTACAGGTGACATCACTGCCTTTCACTTTACACAAAAGTGTTTTTTCCTCCTTTCTCCTTCCTCCCCCTCAAGGCTATTGATGATGGTGAACGTTACACCACAGATAATGACCCGGATGGAAAAGCCTCATTCTGATGTGATGCAGGATTGCAAAAGGAACCTGCCCTTCCTGCTCCTTTGGTGTTTCCGGTCATTGTAAGTCCTGGACTATATAAGGCAGGTGGATTTTCAGCCACAAAAGCATCAGCATCCTTCACTGCTCAGCTGCTGCATCCAAGAGAAACAAGAAATAAGATCATTGTGACAGAAACTTGAAGTCATGTTCTCCACGCTACAGGTAAGATTACAGGATTATTTATGCTTTTAGTCAGTTTTCAGACTCTAAAAGTGATGGTTTAAGTCCTTTTCAAATAAAGAAGTCATAAAAATATCTAAAAGTAGAGGTTTGTAGTGCGGCCAAGGCAGGGAACTATAAAATAACTCCTGCTAATTGTTGAGGAGAACACTCATGCTGGGAAACACCTGTTACAACTCTACACCGGCTCTTTCAAACACAAACATTAGATTAAAGACGTGAACAAGTAAATGCAGGAACTCATCAGCCTGTAGTCATCCTGAGATGTAAAAATAACTGAAATGCTTTGTTCTGATTTATGTTTTGTCCCAAAGAAAACCATCAGACCCGTGCGGGCTGCCAGAAGACTGCATAACACTGCAGTGGAGGGTAAACAGATATGCTGACT
Source organism: Nothobranchius kuhntae (assembly GCA_006942095.1). NCBI lineage: Eukaryota > Metazoa > Chordata > Actinopteri > Cyprinodontiformes > Nothobranchiidae > Nothobranchius > Nothobranchius kuhntae. The sequence goes on from SSNQ01032372.1 coordinate 8,468, forward strand.
TTGATTAAAAATAATAATAATAACCTTAATTAATAACCTTTATTAAACAACTTTTATCTTTTCATTCCTGGAGTCCAGAAGCACCCAGCCCCAGAAGATACGGTCACAGCCAGTTTCGGGAAGTTCATCAGTGAAATAAAGCCTCAGCATTTGTCTCCGGTTGTGCTCCATCGCAGCAAAAGGATGGTGCTGGACAGCATCGGGGTCGGACTGATAGGGAGCAGGACAGTTGTGTTTGAGCTGGCTCTTCAGTTCTGCCAGGTGAGGCAAAGTGAAAGTCTGAGTCAGGTCCAGCCCAAATATGTCCAGAACAGATGAGTGAATGTAGGGTTGTTTCTGTGTTTGTTCTTAGCACATGTATGCTCCGGATCACATCAGCTCTGTGTACGGACGCAGAGGGATCAGACTCTCCCCAACACTGGCAGCTTTCGTTAATGGAGTAGCGGTGAGAAACATAAGTGGAAAACAACCATATATAAATAACCACATAAACATCAGTGGAAACATTTTGTATAAACAGCTTTTCTCAGCTGTTGGTGCAGCGTGGCTCCCAAAGACCACAGGGTTAGGATATAGAAATAAAATCAGCTGAGCTGGCCTTAAAGTTTCCCATCAAACATTTCCAAAGAAGCTACTTTCTTCCCCCTCGATGGCTGGATTTAGGAATGAAAGTCATTTTTCTTTAGAAAACACACCAGGAACAGAAAACATGTCAGTGTTCACTTCAGAAAAAAAACATAAAGAAGTGGATCATTCAGACACGGCACAGGCAAGGTGTTCATAGCTGGGTTCTGATCTAGTTATGACCCTCACAGAAAAAGTTATTATTCTGACTCCTTTCAGCTTCAGTATGATGAGACACAAACTCTGGTTGCTTCCAGACTCATTCCATGGACTTTGACGACACGTGGCATCCAGCCACTCATCCCTCAGGAGCTGTTCTCCCAGCTTTGTTTGCTCTCAGTGACATGATGCCGGCTAACAGCAAACCAAGCGGTCTGGACTTCTTACTGGCCTTCAATGTCGGCATTGAGATCCAGGGCCGTCTAATGAGGTTCTCTAATGAAGCACGCAGCATTCCCAAGAGGTCAGTGCCTCACAGCACAAGTCAAGCTTGAACCAGAAAGTCTGGTTTTAGCACGGTCTTCATGAACACGTTCGTTTAAAGACGTCCTTGTTTGACTGTGCTGATCTCAGCACTGAGGCGTAAGAGGCCGTTTTAGTGATGTCAGTGTAATGATGCTTACTGTATAACAGCAGGGGCTCTTGGTGTAACGTTAACAGAATTAGCACAAACCAAACCCTTCATCTGGTGGGTGTTTTAGAAACTCAGGTGACCTGAAACGAGTCAAATCAATTCATCTTGTTCTAAAGATTCAACCAATAGAAACATTCTTAAGTGGTGATGCAGATCAGTGATTGTTTCAGTTACAACAGAATAGATGTCCTAACTGAACTGTGTGTGTGTGTGTGTGTGTGTGTGTGTGTGTGTGTGTGTGTGTGTGTGTGTGTGTGCGTGTGTGTGTGTGTGTGTGTGTGTGTGTGTGTGTGTGTGTGTGCATGCAGAGAGACATAGAGCAATACATATACATTCAGTTGATTGAGTCCATGATCAAGAATTAATAAACACAAGT
>SSNQ01032374.1:0-10097 GCA_006942095.1 Nothobranchius kuhntae
CAGACGTCATTGAGCTCAGGTGTTATCAGAACTACCTGTGTGTGTTTACCACCCAGCTTCAGCTCTTCTGTGGTTGGGTCTGACCCACGTTAGTAAATGTAAGTCCTCCATCAGGCTTGTGCCTCTTCTAGTGTCATTTTAAAGGATTTTATTTATTTATTTATTTAACCGTTACTAGATTAGCAGCAACAGAAATGCTGCTAAAACACACAATTATGTGAAGCTGGAAAAATGAAAATACTGTACAAAATTACATTTATTTCTGTAATTTAACTAGACTGAGAGACCATCTAAAGGCTCGGGAACCTTTGCAGGTGTTTCTATTTGCAATTTTAAATGTTAGCTGATTGGGGTCTTGTTAAATATCACACAGTGACCTTTTAATAGTCTAGGTTAGTGTAATGTTCTTGTTAGTAGTTCCTCCTGTTAAGTGCTTATTTATTTAAATTATTCAGGTTTATAAAAAACATTTGGACATACATTTTATTAAGTTCCAGTCATTAGTCATTTATATTTCACTATTGTAGTCATTCTTGCATGCTTTAATGAAAAAAGTAACTAAGTAGTTATTTTCTTGGTAATTAGTTACTTTTATAATCTTGTAGTTACTTTTTTGACAAAGTAATCAGTAACTATAACTAATTACTTTTTAAAAGTAACGTTCCCAACACTGCTTACAAGCATCCTTCCCGTGGATTCGGACACACCCATACAGTACAGCCAAGTTATATTTACTAAATACAAACACCAAACATGCTCAAACTTGTTAAAAGTAAGTTTATTTTATTTAATGTAAATTTTTATTATTTAAAAAAGGGACAGAGACTTATAAGAGGTATCTCTTAATTCTGCTGCTTTTTCATTCTTGGTTGTGTTATCTGTTTTTATAATTGTGTATACTGTATATGTATTTGAATGAAATAAAGTTCCTCATTAAAAATCCCATGAGTTATGGTCTCGATAGTCTGCCGATTAGAGCAGGAATAATCCGCACAGAGCTCAGGCATCTTGTTCACTGCTGCTGTTTTGGTTAGTTTCTGCTGGAAGCTCGACCCATCTAGGACGGCGACTGCATTTCCTGCGCCCGAGCGGCCAACAGAGGGTCTGTCAATATATACGTCTGTGGTTTGATGGGCCCAATCCCAATACTCGCACTTCCACCCTTGCGCCCTTCAATTACGCAGTTCCAACCAGGGGTGCGAGTGGTGTCCCAATTCTCAAGTGCGGAAGTTGATCACGCCCCTTTTGCACCCTTGATCCGCACTTTCATGCGGACTTGCGTGAAGTGTATTACCCACAGTCCATTGCTGCGGGAGAAAAGGCTTGTGTTCCTTTTCTGAAAATATGTATTTTCTAAGGAAATTAGTTTGTTTTAGGATGATTAGTTGATGCTCTGAATGTTTGAGTCTGCAGCAATTAATTTAAATTTATTTAAAACAACTGTTTGGTTGTTTGTGTGAAAGTTGTTAATAAAGGTTTTTAAAGTATTACAGCGACCAGCTTCCCCTGATCTAAGATCTGATTGGTTCACATTTTGATCTAAACGACCAGTGGTAGAATGGGAAATGTTAGTTGGTCACATGTATTCTGTAAATCATGTTACGTTGATGACGACAACTACATAGGCCCTAAAGAGAAATGTGATTTGTTTTCTATAAGGACACTACAACTACAGCTGATGACCTTTACTTAATATTACAGTCATATCTTCATATGACCATGTCTACAATATGATATCCACAAGCATGTGAGGATGTGTTTCAGTTGCTAACAGGCTTCATCAATTTACACTATTATGAACGCTAACGCGATATCTTCAGCCATCGTTACCCTCAAGCTACATGTAGAGAAATCCGTCCGACTTAAACGCCGGCTTTTAGCCACTCCCCTTGCTGCTTCCATCTGCTCTCGTCTGTTTTCCAGGCGAGGATCTGCTCATCTTGAACAAGGCCATTTGCACACTTGGGGAAGGGTCCAAGATGTTGCCGTGAGAGTGGAGGTCAACAGATATGGGTTTTCTATTGCCGATACCGATATGAGGTGGTCGTGGTCAGCCTATGGCAGATAAGTGCTGCTGATTTGACACCTTATCAGATTGCTTAATTATCACTAATAACATCTGTGGATGCACAAGATTTCTGAAACTAATCTGTTTTTAACACTGAATTTAACCAACTGTTGAATCTTAATTTTGCGCACTGCTCAGTGGTAAAATCAAACATTATAACAAGATGAATAAAACAATACCAATAAACTGAACAAGTATTAAATATACAGAACAGGCAAAAAAAGAATTCTCCGTTAATGTTTCAGAGCATTTATTAAGCAGATGTTTTATATGGATGTACAAATTTACATTTAAGTAATAAGTACACCGTTAGACAGATTGTACTGAATAATGCATAACAGTGATGTAAATATCTTTGGTATGTTCTTGCTGTGTCTGGTTTCTAACTGCATTTTTTGTTCTTTTTAAAACACATAAAAAAATTTTTTTTACCTTGCTGACGTTTCGTTTGCAGACTGCAAAACTTCCTCAGAGCTGACGCTGATGGTGGTGTCACTTCCTTCTCGTTTTATCTGCGCCCGGCAGAGGACGTTGTCGCCCTCTGCTGCCCACTCTCCCCTCACCTATGACACAGTCCCATGCACAAGCAGATTTATTTTTCTTAATTTAGTTTTTATAATTCAGTAGCTCACTTTTAACACCTCGCATCATCTTGTAGCTTTTTTGGTTTTATTTGTGCTATTTCAAATGGTTTTTATCATTCGTCGCATTATATTTATTTTGATAATGCTGCTAACTGTTCTCTTATTCTATTGTTTTTACTAGGAATTTTTATCCTTGATTATTTATGCTATGTTTTTATGTATCTTATCTGATTTTCATGCTTTCATTGTGTTTTGTTGATTTGTTCAAGCATTTGGCTCTTTATGTACAGCACTTTGGTTAGCTGGCATGCTATTTTGAAATGGTGCTTTATAAATAAATTGGTATGGTATGGTATCCAATGTGTAAACCCCATTGTCCTTGTTCATGGTCCTGTATTGACCATCAGAAAACCACATAATGGACTGGGACAACACAAGCATCATAACCACCGAACAACAGAAATACAAAAGTTGGATTAAGGAAGCCATAGAGATAAGGAGACGTGGATACCGAAGGGCGACAATGTCCTCTGCTGCCCGCGGACTGAACGTTGCAAACTTTCCTTACAGTAAATAATAATCCCCTCACCCTTGGTTGGTCTATCCTGACAAAATACACTATAAACACGAACACGGCAGAGTCAGGTACTGACTTCTTGAGCCAGGTCTCTGAAATGACTGAAACATCAGGTTTAGCTGTCTGAACATAAACTTTAAGTTCATCTATCTTGGAGAGAAGGCTTTGAATGTTTAAATTAACAAAAAACAACAACAACAAAGCTTTACGACTGCAGAAGCAGTCAACGGTCATTGTCTTCATGCCAGAAGCTATAGAGGTGACAGTAGAGGGGGGAAGCTAAAGTAGTGACAGTTAGTAAGGAGGTGTCAGTAGAGGGGGAACGTTAAAACATGTCAATAGGGTTTGCAAACTGGAGAACTAGAGGCTGGCCCGGGATTTGGTTGGATGTTCCCATAGATTAGTAACAATAGAAAAATATCGGGGGCCACCCGCGAGCTGCCTATTGAGGACCACTGGTCTAGGTTGTCGAGGAACCAAACCCAGAAAAGGCTACTGTGTCGAATGCAGCTATGCTAGCTGCCATACCACCAACACTTACAAACAAACAGTTTAGTTTGAAGCTATTTTCTAGTGACCAAAGAATCTTTTGTATGCTATGTATCAAAAGTGGTTGGGATATTTGTTATCTGGCCATTATTATAGTTTGCTTATAGTTAGCTAAGTTGATAGTACAGTAGTGCTAAGGTGCTAATGCTAGTTTTGTTAATGACTCAAACCAGACCTAACCATGTTGCTGTTTCTGTTTTTTACTGAACAAGAAGTGAATTTGTGGCTGCAAGTGACAGGAGGAAATCATCTTCTGCGGTTTTACCTAGGATAATGTTCTTTTTGCCATTTGTTTGGCATTTGTTGGACGCTAAACAAAAAAACCCCATGATTCTCAAATAACTGAACGGATTCAAAGGTTTTTCTTTTCCCTTTACAATTGCATAATTATTGTAGAATAAAATATATTTGTGATTGTTCTGCAGTGTTGTTTATTTAGGACATAGTTTTGTTAAAAGCATTAACAGATCGGTCAGGTTTCCATGATGCGTCCCTTCCAGCACCGGTGCTCCGCCCACGTGCATCACTTAATGTGTGTACGTAGGGCACCAAACACTGTCAGCAGATACGTCAGCCTCCACATGAGCACCACACCTGTGTACACCCCAATATTCTCCTTGTTCCTACACCCTTGGTTAAACCTTTTCATTTGGAAACTTTAGTTTTGCATTAGCAGTGTATCTGAGACCTTGTCCCAAACACAGAAGCAGATCTATAACAGAATGACTGAAAAAGAAAACAATTAAGTTTTGCAAGATGTAAAATAAAAAATGTAAGTGCTTTGGTAGGACCTCAAAACCGCTGAGCAGACACAAATGACCACAAAACCTAGAAAAACTGAGGCCACATCGTAAAGAGGAATGAGCCAAAACTCTTCAATGATGCGAGAGCCTGTAAAGGTCAGACAGTAGATGACTAATGAGAGTCACTGGTTTTACCAAATTACTGAGTCATGGTAAGGATGCTTTTACATTTGAACTGGTTTTAGTGTGTAAAATAAGTGTTTGACGTTGACTAAAAAGGTCTGACGTCCAGGGAAGAGCAGCTGTAGTTTGTGAAGGTAAATTATTGAAGTTTACCGTTCATAATGCAGCAGGTGTGTTTGTCCACAGGTAAAGTCATCGCTCTGGACACCTCTGTGGTTGTGAACCAGTTCCGAGCAGCAACACCCACACTCAGGTGAGACCTTGATGTCACCCATGATGCTTTTGTTTGACTGGTGTGTGAAACATGGGGATCGTCTCTGAGAATTAGTGACTGACTGATTTTGTCTCTAGCCCTCTGACAGGTCTGTTCTTCCGTACGCTCACCTTCTTGGAACACGGCATAAAGCCAGTATTTGTTTTAGATGGAAGGCCTCCGGTGGAAAAGTCAGCTGTGGTAAGAGACATACACGGGACAGACATGCACTGATTCCCTTTGGTACCTGGTATGGCTTCCAGGACATGTTTTCCTCAGAGAGACATGTCTAAACCTGGTAGCAGACAGTCAAATACAGGAGATGTTTGATTATATCTGTTCCTGCAGCTGAAGAGGAGAGCCGAGGCAGCTGGTTGGAGCAACTTCAATCCGACTGGCACAGGCACACGCACAGGTACACATTAGTAGCCTGGCAAGCCAGACTAAATAAATGTATTATTTAGTCTGGCCATGCTCCATTGACGGCTCTCGGTTGTGGGGCGGGTTCTACCGTTGTCTTTCAAATGATCTCCGCATTCCACTGGACAATGAATGTGACATACTCTTGTTTCACTCTGTTGCATCATCCCACCCACCAGGCATATAGAGTGCCCTGATTGGCCCACAAAGCGGATAAAGCTCTGTGATTTGTTCACTAAGCAGATAGAGCACTATGATTGGTCCACCATTGTGGACCAATCACAGCTCTTTATGTGTTTGAAACCCCTCTAGAGAGCTGTGATTGGCTAGCCAGAGTCCTGGTAGGAGCTGCTGAGGTTCCAATGGAGCATGCCTAGACCAAACTTTGCAAAGCAAGAATTTGGTCTAGTTCACTAGGCTAACACATTAGAGCAGAAGAAAACAATTGATGCATCAAGATGCTGACGTAAATTATTCTGAATAATAGAAGAAGCGCTCCATAATCGATTATAGTGGAATGCAGACAGTGGAATGTGGTAGCCCCTCCCTGGGCTGCCACCTTATTGTGGTGGAGGGGTTTGAGTGTCCCAATGATCAAATGAGCTAAGTTGTCTGAGGCTTTATGCCTCTGGTAGGGTCACCCATGGCAAACAGGTCCAAGTTGAGGGATCAGACAAAGTGCAGCCCATAGACCCCTTATGATGAATAATACAAATGGAAACCGTGTTCCCTTGCCCGGACGAAGGTCACCGGGGTACCCCTCTGGAGCCAGGCCTGGAGTCGGGGCACGTCGGCTAGTGCCTGGTGGCCGGGGTTTCACCCATGGAGCCCGGCCGGGCACAGCCTGAAGAGGAAACGTGGGTCTCCCTTGTGAAAGGGGCCAAAGGGGTTGGGTGCAGTGTGTGATGGGTGGGGGCTAAAGGTGGGGACCTTGGCGGTCTGATCCTCGGATACAGAAGCTGGCTCTCGGTAGGTGGAATGTCACCTCTCTGGTAGGGAAGGAGTTGGTGTGCGAGGTTGAGAGGTTCTGACAAGATATAGGTAGACTCCGCTTGACGCATGGCTCTGGCTCCGGAACCATTTTTATTGAGAGGGCTAGACACTCTACCACTCTGGAGTTGCCCCGACTGAGAGGCGCCGAGCAGGAATGGTCATACTAGTTGTTGAGCTATGTAAAATATGATATGCTCTCATTGTCATGCTTTCATTTTGAGGATGTAGAAGTTCGGATGTGACTTCCTGTCAAAGAGCGGATTGGTCAGACGTGATTACACCAATATGTTTCACCTGTACCCTTGTCTGAGTGACTATAAAAGACTCTGACACTAAATAAATTGTTGGGAGTTGGTGATGAACAGCGTAACGAGAGAGTTATTTGAGCATATGCAAACTATGAGAGAGTGTTCACTCTTCTGTCGTGTGTTGAACCGATTACAGAAAACCGTTGCAAAGTGTTACCTCTGCAGATTTCCTCATCTTGGTGCCTGTATGTTGGGGTTTACCCTGATCAACAAGAGGGTAGCCTCCCTGTGTCTGTGTGGGGGGACGGGTCCTGACTTGTCTGTGCTTATGCACCAAACTACAGTTCAGACTACTCACCCTTTTTGGAGTCCTTGGAGAAGGTGCTGGAGAATGCTTCCTCCGGTGACTTCCTCGTTCTGCGGGGGGACTTTAACACTCACATGGGCAACGATGGTGGGGCCTGGAGAGGTGTGGTGGGGAGGAATTGCTCCCGATCAGAATTCAAGTAGTGTTTTTATTGGACTTCTGTGCTCATCATAGATTGTCCATAATGAAGGGCAAGTGGGAGCCCCCTGAAGCATCCACTTATTCTGTCTAACGATCAGCACATTTCTAAGCTTATCCTTCATCATTACCACCTTCAGCTAGGGCATGGAGGAAGAAGTCATGTTCTTTCAACAGTAAGATGAAAGTTCTGGATAACGAATGGTGTTTTAGCTACAAAAAGGGTCATAGCACAATGTTTATTTTGCAAAAGGCATGGAGCAAAACCCAGTCAACAACAGATCTGCCAGAGGAAAGAGTGGTTCCTGATCTACCACTGTTTACAAATGTCAGAGCAGATTATTTTTGACCGATTAATGTAAAAAGAGGACAAAGCATCGTAAAACGATACGGAGTAATCTTCACTTGCCTGATGAGCAGGACCATACACCTTGAGGTTGCATACTTTTTGGACACAGACTCCTGCATTAATGCGCTGCGAAGATTCGTCTCAGGAAGAGGACTAGTCGCAAGCATGAAATCTGACAATGGCACTAATTTTGTGGGAGCAGAAAGAGAGCTACGACAAGCACTAGCCTCTTTAAAAAGCAAAAAAATTGAAAAGGCCATGTCACAAAGGGGGATCAAATGACATTTCAACCCACCTTCTGGATCACATTTTGGTGGTGTTTGGGAGCGCCTCATTCAAATGATCAGGAAGGTTTTGTGCTCCGTCAACAAATGTTGGATGATGAAGGACTCCATACAGTTCTGTGTGAAGCTGAGGCTATACTGAACGATCATCCCAGTACAAAACTGTCTGAGGTTCCCAATGACCTTGAAGCATTAACACCCAACCACTTGCTCCTTCTGAAGGGAAAACCAATCCTTCCACCTGGACTTTTCGCCAAAAGAACATGGAAACAAATCCAATACCTTTCAGATCTCTTTTGGAAACGTTGGATTCGCGAATACTTGCCAATGCTACAGGAGCGACAAAAATGGATTAAAAAGAAAAGATGTTTTGAGCCAGGAAACATTGTCATGATCACAACTCCTAGGAGTTCTTGGACACTTGGAAGAATCATAAGAACATTTCCGGATGAGAAAGGTCTGGTTCGTGTAGTTTGGCTTCAAACGAAAACAAGTGTGATAGAAAGACCTATTACCAAAGTATGCATATTATCAAATCAAATCAAATCAAAGCTTTATTTATAAAGCGCCTTCCGCAACCCTTTCAGGAAGCCCAAGGCGCTGAGCTGTAGCTTGTAGTAATGAAGCATGTAGCTTCATTATGTGAAGCTACATGCTAACCAGGCACTGGTTTATGCATAGGTGTGAGCCTTGGTTTAGCCCCAGAGGTTTTTCTTCAGCCATGCAGTTAATGTGTTAACATTCGAAATTTGACTCCTTGTATTAAAGTTTATTAACTGCTATGCCTTCCGGTCACATGCAATTAGGGGCCGGTGTGTAGGAGTCATGTTTGTTTTAGTTATTTGTTTTTCTTTTAATTGCCGCTAGGGTACTATATAAGGGCAGTTGTAATTCAGGTCAGGTGTTGCTGATGAGGGGGAGTCAAACAGTTTTCTACTCTGTTTCACTGGAGTTACGTGTTGTCTTTAAACTGAGTGGAAATATACCAAAAGAGAAGAAAGAATGATGATGATAATTAAAGGACTGTTGGAAACCAAGGTGGACACGTCGAGACTTCTTTGAGCGCATGTAAGAAACAAAACTGATCATGAGCAACCAGTAGCGTCAGTGGGTTAGAAGCTACAGTAACAAATGCAGGTATGCAGTGTAATGAAGATGTTAATTACATTTAATTAAAGAGCAAGTCACCCCCTACCAGCAGTGTTGGGCAAGTTACTTCAAAACTGTAATGCATTATTTATTACTTGTTACCCTCATTTTAAAGTAATTCATTACATTACAATATTACTGATTTTAAAATGTAAGGCATTACACTACTTTTGCATTACTTGAAGTAACTTTCACCAAAACAACTTCAATATGAATCTGGTCATGTGATGCTCAGTGAGCTCATGACTAATAAAAGAAAAGAGTCTTCATCTTCTGTCTTCATTACTGGAAAGTAAACAGTTTAGAAGCGAATGCATGACCTTGAGGCTGTTTCATGCACTCTGGCGCCGTGTCAAAGGAACTGTGGAAAAAGTTAAATACCTTGGAGGAATAGCTCCTTCATCACGTTACAGCTGGTACAGGACAGGCAGAGATGCACAAACAGGTACACACACAAGTACATGTACAGGTTTTTGCAGAGGTACACACACAGGTACAGTCTCACACACACACACACACACACGGGTAAGAAGATGCAGACACAGGTTTAGGTTCTGCATTATCATTTGTTTGTTTTTGTTTTTCCTACAGCATCAACCCAGACCAGGGATTGTGTGGAGCTCCTGAAGTACCTGGGTGTACCTGTTATCCAGGTAGAACGTTTTATATGAATGCAAATGCAGCTTCACCTGTTGCTATTCCTCCCCACCTTCATGCACAGGAGTTTTTCTTAGGCTCCAGGCGATGCCGAGGCCATGTGTGCCCGGCTGGTGGCAAACGGGGTGGTGGATGCAGTGGCGTCAGAGGACATGGACACTCTACCCTTTGGGGCTAAAGTTCTAATTCGTCAGCTGAATGCTAAGAGGAACAGGTGAGCACACACTTCTGGACACTTAAATACGACGTTTAATGTTCTTACACTGGTTTTAGTCATACATTAAAATGTACTCATTCTTTCGCTGAGTCCCATTCTGTCCCGCTCTGAACTTGAGACAGTTCTCCACACCTTCATCTCCTCACGCTTAGACTACTGTAACTCTCTTTTCACGTGTCTGAGCAGAACCTCCCTGAACCGTCTACAGGTGGTTCAGAACGCCTGTGCTCGGCTTCTGACCAAGTCCTCCAAACACACCCACATCACCCCGCTTCTCCTCCAGCTTCACTGGCTGCCAGTCAACTTCAGGGTTCATTT
>SSNQ01032375.1:0-10097 GCA_006942095.1 Nothobranchius kuhntae
GTGACACGGAAATGCCGGGTTTTCCAGAAGTAAGTAAGATAACTTACTATGAGCTGATAGTTCGTTGGATTGATTGGTAGGTTGGAAACTCTGATCATGAATCTGAAGAAACAATGACTGAGTGGTGAGCTGGAAAGGCGACTTCCGTTTGGTTTATAGCCGCGGTTTGTGACGTAGGTGCGACGTGGAGGGAATCCCCGCGAGGGGCATGCTGGGAGTCCCTACTTCGCGGATTTTCACCTATCGCGGCCAGGTCTGGAACGCATCTACCGCGATAAACGAGGGATTACTGTAGTTCATACACCCCCTACTGCTGCTCTCCAGAGTGTTCTGCAGCTTAATCAGCACGTTCTCTTTGAACTTGATAGTGTAATGACCTGGCTGGGGTTGTAAGCCAGGTGCATTCTGGGTATTGTGTTATATGTGTTTCTTATCGTTCTGCTAGTTCCTATGTGCTGATTTGCGTGTTGTGTGAGTGTTATGTAAGCCACAGGGAAGGTGATGTGTGTTCTGTGGAGCGGGTTGAATTAGCATGGTTAACTGACACCGTGACTCTGTGTGGTAGGAGCGTGATAGAGGATCGTGTCTGTAGCGTTACAAAGCGTTGAAGAAAAAGCCTAATAAAGGTCTGCGTGAACCTCTACTGCCTCCTGCTGGTTGATTTGGGGACTATAACCCTGCCGCAGAGACGCTCATACTTGCTTGTTACCACATCCCACCCGGCCACAATAAGAGACCGGCCATTATTCACCTCCGCTGACTCTGACACCGGCCAAAATTGGAGACCCGGCCTTTAATTGAATACCGGCCTGTATTAGATGATTTACGGTAATTAAAAACCAGGAGGCCAAATGCAAAGTTTAGAGCAGCACATTTACCCAGAGGCTCTCAGACTGAGCAAACTTGTGAGCATACACGTAATAGCCGCTTAGAGATGGAGCAACATGTCGCTAGCATAGCGGCTAATCGCTAGCATAGCAGTTTGGCCAGTTATATCGATATAAAGATATAAAGTCATCTTATATCTTGTTTAAAAATTATACCGATATTTAAAGAATATCGATATATCGCCCAGCCCTAAGTTCTATTCAAATTTCAGCTTTAAGTGAGTTATGAATATATAATGTGGTTAGGGGTTTCTGAAATCCATCAACAAGTGCATGAAACTAAATTCAGATTTATATTTTTATTATCACAGAACACAAATCAGCTACAAAGTAGCAACTTGTTTCAGAGTGAGTTGGATTCGCAAAGTTATCAGAATTTTGATTGATTGTTACTAATGAAGTTGTAGTGAAAGTTGTAAAAGTGACTTACCTTTGCATGAATGATCACATATTCGCAATGACGAGGAATATCCAAATCGTGCACCCAGCCATCGGTGAACTGAATGTGCGCCTCCAAAGACTTGTAATTCCGAAACTGTTTTGCGGTGCAGGCACCGATTCCACAGACCACATACGAAAATATATCTGGGAAGGACAAGGGGGGTAGATCGTCTGGGTCTCTCCGCCATTGCCGTAGCTCATACGGGTCCACATTTCCAAGACACTCGATCTTCTGTAAGTGTCTTTTTTTGGCATCCGGACGCAATTTGTCTCGATATATTCCTTTCTCTTTGGAGCTGATTTTAAGCATGATTAGTTACCTTCTTCTCTACCACTTCTCTCGTTTGTTTTGGTTTGTGGGCAATAAAGATGGTGCAGCAAAACCACAATGCATTGCGCAATGATGTCGGTTCCAAAGCCCTATGGGATGGCAGGGGGGCTGGGACCCTGTTCTCCTCCAGAGAGAGCAACCATCTTCAGAGGCACTCGTTCACTGTTGGATCACAGGCGGCGGGGGGGAGATCGAGGGGGAGTGAAGAGTACATTGACTCCTTCAGTTGATGTCCTCGCCAGGATAAGTCCACCAATCCATGGTCAGGTTTTCACAGCATCTGTCTGCATTCCTTCGTGGGGGATTTAACTTCTCGCAGTTTAAGGCTACCAGGGCGCCAGATTCAGATTGGAAGAATTGTTGGGGTCAGGCAGAGATAATTTTTGATCAATTCTTGTAATTCTACTTTTTAAAAAATATTTATACATTCACCTCAGATAAAAAAAGTCACTCAGTGCAAAAGTTAATTCATGTTCTCCGAGTTAGTTCTGATCTCACCAACTTAAACCAGTAATTCAACTGCTTGTTAATATATGTGTGAAAATAAAGTTACAGTGGTTAATTCACATAATGTGTTCCTGTTTCCCATAGATGTTCTCCAGATGGTTAAAGAAGAAGCTCCTGAAGATCAGAGTGCTGGTGTGGACCAGCAGCACCCAGAACAGTTCCACATAAAGGAGGAACAGGAGGAACTCTGGACCAGTCTGGAAGGAGAGCAGCTCCTTTTGAAAAAGGAGACTAATTCTGCCAGGTTTCCATTCATATCAGGTTCTATAAAAAGTGAGGATGATGAAGACAAACCTCTGGTCTTACAACTTCTTTATCAGCAGCAAATAGAGGACAGAGATGTTCCAACCAACAGCTCAGCTGGCCAGACAACAGCAGAAACTGGCAGAGAAGCAGAATCTAGCAGGAACCCAGTTCTGAACCCCGATGAACAGATTTCTGATTCTTCAGAGACTGAAGTTAGTGGAGATGATGTGGATCTAAATGTTGAGCTATTAGACTCTAGTTCTGAAACTGGAGATGGAGACACTGACTGCAATGAGAGCAGGTCTTCTGAGTCAGATATTAAGACTGTCAACAAATCCTTTTGCTGCCTCGAGTGTGGTAAAGAGTTTCTCCACAAGTGGTCTCTCCAGAGACATGAAAGAGTGACGAGCCATTCAGCAATAAGATCTTCAGGATGTGTGGTTAATAAGAAAAATGTTAGAGTAAAGCAACATGTAGACTTTTGCAGGAAAGTCCAGAATGAACCAAAAACATTTAGTTGTAACATTTGTCACAATCATAATAAAAGTTTAAACAGACACATGAGAGTCCACACAAGAGAGAAACCCTTTGCCTGTGAGCTCTGTGAACAAAGATTTAGACGTAAATTCACATTAAACCGTCACATGAGAGTCCACACAGGACAGAAACCGTTTGCGTGTGAGCTCTGTGAACAAAGATTTAGCCAAAAATCAACATTGAACACTCACATGAGAGTCCACACAGGACAGAAACCGTTTGCATGTGAACTCTGTGGAAAATGCTTTACTCTAAAGGGAAATTTGAATACTCACATGAGAGTCCACACAGGACAGAAACCCTTTGTGTGTGAGCTATGTGGACAAAGATTTAGTTTTAAGCAAACATTAAACATACACATGAGAGTCCACACAAGAGAGAAACCCTTTGCGTGTGAGCTCTGTGAACAAAGATTTAGTCAAAAATCAACATTAAACACTCACATGAGAGTCCACACAGGACAGAAACCGTTTGTGTGTGAACTCTGTGGAAAAAGCTTTACTCTAAAGACAAATTTGAACACTCACATGAGAGTCCACACAGGACAGAAACCTTTTGCCTGTGAGCTCTGTGAACAAAGATTTAGTCTTAAATCCACATTAAACGATCACATGAGAGTCCACACAGGACAGAAACCTTTTGCGTGTGAACTCTGTGGAAAAAGCTTTACTCAAAAGACAACTTTAAACAGTCACATGAGAGCCCACACAGGACAGAAACCTTTTGTGTGTGAGTTATGTGGACAAAGATTTAGTTTTAAGACAACATTAAACATACACATGAGTGTCCACACAGAACAGAAACCGTTTGTGTGTGAACTTTGTGGAAAAAGCTTTAATCGAAGGACAAATTTGAACACTCACATGAGAGTCCACACAGGACAGAAACTCTTTGCCTGTGAGTTATGTGGACAAAGATATAGCTATAAGAAAAACTTAAACAGTCACATGAGAGTTCACAAAGGACATTACACATAAATTTAAAGTGCACTTTTACTGATAAACAGTATAAGTACGTGAGTAAAAATGCTGTAGACAAGTGAGGTCATTATTTTAGCATTTTTGTGCATCTTATGTAACCCTCCCACTGTCCCTTGAGGTCCACATGGCAGGGGTGAGGAGTGAGCACCACCTCACCCCTGCCACGTGGACCTCAAGGGTAAACCATCAACCCTGCTCAATGGTCACCTTTCCTCGCAGGGTCACACATTAGGACAGTGGGAGGGTTAGAATGTAAGCATTCAGCTTGAAACTGCTCATTCTCCTCTGACATCTAGCATCAACAAGGCATATTCGCCCACAGGACTGCCGCATACTGGATGGTTTTCGCTTTTCACACCATTCTTTGTAAACCCTAGAAATGGTTGTGTGTCCAGACACACTGGAAAAGTAAAGGAATCCTATACCTGGAACACATATATAAAGGATTGGGCTTCATCCCATTTAATAGAATAGTCTCCCAATTTGGAATAGATAAGAATAGCTTTTTAGAATATCACCTAATTAAATCAATAGTTAAACAAAAATTTAAGTGTAATTAAGTAGAATTACAAACACCACCAAGGGTACTAGACTTCTGTAATCTCAAACACCCCAAACTACTGTCCAGAATTTATAAGACACTGTCCAAAATAGATGATAGAATAGCAATCCCTATTGAAAAATGGGAGGTGGGTCTATCAGTCAGCTTTGACCAGAACTTCTGGTCCCAAACTTGTTTAAAAACTTTTAAAATGATCAGACACCCCAATTTACAATTAATTCAATTCAAAATTCTGCACAGAGTACACTATACAGGTCATCGGATGTTCAGGATGGGGTTTGTGTCGTCTGACACCTGTACACACTGCACACACAACATTCCTGACAATTACATCCACGCACTGTGGTCCTGTCCACCTGTCCAGGAATTTCGAGGTAGAGTATGTGAAGACCTGTCAAAGTGTCTGAAATGTCATATCCCAACTTCCCCCTCTCTTTGTTTGCTGGGAAACCTGGATGACGTCCCGATTGCTCCATCTCGGTCTCTTCGCTAGCCGAGCAGGAACTTCTGGTGGTCCCCCGGTCGAGATATCGATCGAGGGGTTATCGTGCATTTTCTGTTTTGGCTCCAACTCTGTGGAATGAATTGCTATTGAGCATTAGGCAGGCACCGTCCCTTCCAGTCTTTAAGTCTCATCTGAAGACTCATTTTTATTTGATTGCTTTTCAGCGCTAGGGTTCTTTGAATTGCCCTGACATTATGGTTTTAATTCTTCTTCTTTTTGATCAGGATGCTTGATCTTGTTTTGTCCACCAATTGTTTTTAATTGATTTGTCTTATTCCGTTATCTCTCTGTATTTGTAATATTGTTTGCTTGATATTTTATGATTTTATGTTTTTATCTTGCTTTTATGCCCAGGTACTGGGAATGTTTTTATGGTGATGCTGTTCAGCACCTTGGGCTTCTGATAAAGTTGTGGAAGGTGCTCTGCAAATAAAGTTGAATTGAATTGAAACATCTTTGGTTCACGTGGTTCTGACTGCCATATGCATCGCTAAGAAAACTATCCTCACGAACTGGAAAAATAGACAAACTTTGCATTAACCAGTATAGAAATATTTTGTTAGATCACATTACACTTGATTTAGCCTCTGCTTCCACCTCAAATCAATCTCTCTGGGCTCTTTTGATCACATAACAGTGATGGGGGGTCATTGATATTGTCCTGCGGGATGATGTGGGTGATAGGGTGGAGGGTTTGAGTTTGGAGTGGGTCTGGGGCTGGGGGGCTGCTGCCCTGCTCTGGAGGTGCTTGGGTTGCCTCAGGGGGTGGATTACTAGCGGTTGTGAGTGGGGCCCTTTGTGGCATATTGGGGGTGGCCGTGGGTTGCTGCCTGGTGGCTGCATTGCTCCTGAGTGAGTCTGGGTGGGGGCGACCCCGTGTGGGGATCTGGGCGGGGCCGTGGAGATTGGGTCCTGAGTGTGGGGCATTTTGGGAACAGAGGTGCCTATTCAGGCATGGGAATGAACTGCACAACCAACTGGCCAGCTGGGCCGATGGGTCAGAAATGTTACCAGCCCCGCAGAGAACCTACCGGCCTAGCAGGTCATCTGCTAAAACGAGTAAAAATCACAACTGAAAAAAATAAATAAATAAAAAATGTAAAGGTGAGTTTTTTCAAACAGACATTTTAAGAAAAAAAATAAAAGAAAATAATGAAAGAAGCAAGAGATGGCAGCTAAAAATACAAAAAAAAATTTAAGATTTAAAAAATGCTGATGACTTACTATGCAAATCACAAATGGCTGCTTCCTACAGGGCTTTGCTCTTTCTTTTTATTATGTAGAAGTGCAACATTTTCTGTTCAATTTGAGACTTGCTATAAAAGCAGGAGTTACAAGAGTTAGCAGGAGTATTGGAGCAGGTGTAGCGTCCAGCAATGGTCAGTTTAGGTACAGCCTGACCTTTTACCATCTATTCAACATCCGGTCAGAAAGAAGACACAACATTGCAGGACTTTGTTTTATGAGGCTATGGCTATTGTTAATAGTCGTCCCTTAACTGTTTACAACATTAACGAACCTAACGTACCTGAACCACTCACTCCTTATCGTCTTATCCTTATGAAGTCTAAAATCGCTTTTCCACCACCTGGAACTTTTGTCAAAGAAGACGTGTATGCACTTCAAAGGTGGCGTGGAGTACAGTTTCTTGTAGAACAATTCTGGAGCAGATGGAAAAGAGAATATCTCAGTAACCTCTCTCAGACAAAAATGGCACAAACTGCGCCGCAATGTAAAGGTGGATGACATAGTCCTTGTTAAAGATGATGTACTTCCAAGATGTCAGTGGCAACTGGGTCGTGTGATTGGCACTGCAGAGGGAAAAGACGGAATAGTCCGAAGAGTTAAGGTTCAGATGGGAAACAAAGGTCTGAATGATAGACAGAACCGTGTGTCCGTTCTTGAACGTCCTGTACAAAAACTGGTTGTGTTAGTTGAGAGTTAAGTTTTTGCTCTTTGTTTTTAATTAGGAAGTAAAATACAGTACTGTTAACTGCCATTTGTCTACTTTAAAATCATGTGAAGTATTTTTTGCATAAATCATGATTTGGTGAGAGTGTAAATGGCTGCGAGCTGTTGGATTGTCAACGTCACTCATTCAATTGCATATAAGTGGGCGTTAACCCGGATGTGGACGTGGCGTTGGCATTCCACCTGGCTTGGCGTGTTGCAGCAGACCAAACTTCCACGTAAGTGCGGGTATTTTGACTAAAATTGATTAAATAAGAACGTGTCACCCTAACAAATGCTTGTACATTTAGTCTATGGTCTTGCTGTGCCAAGCCTCTACGTGACATTACTTTGATTGCACCCCATGGCAAGAGGAGCAAGGTATTTGTTCTTTGTTTCTGTTTGTTGCTCCTGATTGTCAGCGATTGTCTTTAATTTGTTTGTTAATTATGTATTTTCAGTTTGCACAGTGACCGGCACCAGGTGCTCGGTGCGATTCTGGGAATGAGGTGTGCATCTACAGCCTGACGCAAATAAAAAGTTACACCCGTCGAAGCTCTCCTCCTTATTTCTCTTGGATGCCAAGCCAAGCGGTGCTCGCTGCAGAACCACAAAGGCGGAGTTGCACCAGAAGGTGGAGTTGCACCAGAAGGTGCAGCTGCACCAGAGTCAGCCCCGCCCATTCCATCAAAGTCAGTCCAAATCCTTCCAGTTGTCAGACTTGATAGCATTCTGGAACCAAAGAGGGTGTTATAGCTAATATCATCTAAAATGCAAGATTGAGGACGGAGTTTAGAAGTTAATTGAACAGTTTTTGTAAAGGTTCCTTATAATTAAAAATCTAACTTTTTACCATGTTATATTAGCATTTCCTCATAAGAAACACGTCAAAGCCATTTTTGGCCTCATTCATGCATTTTCCTCCCATCTCAGCTTCAATATATATATATAGTTTATGGTTGGTTCCTTTGATAAACAAACCTACCAAACAACCCAAAGTGCAACAATAATTGATAATATATTCACTAATAGAAAGGAGGACGTTGTTAAAACTGGGATATTGATGACAGATATTAGTGATCATTTACCTATTTTTGTAGTGTCTAAATATCACAATACCAATAAAAATATCATAAAACATAATTTTATTAATTATAAAAGAAATAAATCAGTTAAAGCCCTGGAGGACCTAAATAAAGATCTTAAAATGCAGAACTGGACGGAAGTCTATGTCAGTGATGTGAACAATGCATATACATAAATCAGATGATCTTACCATTGGACTACCAGAAGCCATTCAAAAGCCTTTAATGCTGTTGTGCATCCCGTATGTAGCCGGTGTATCAGAGAAACTCAGGAGGGTTTTCTCCAATCACAACATACCAGTGTACTTCAGACCCAGCAACACACTCAGACAGAAAATGGTTCACCCGAAAGACAAAACTCCTAAACACAAACTGAACAATGTGGTGTATGCTGTACAGTGCAGCGACAAATGCCCAGACCTCTACATCGGAGAAACCAAACAGCCACTTCACAAGCGCATGGCACAACATAGAAGAGCCACCTCCACGGGACAGGACTCAGCAGTCCATTTGCATCTAAAGGACAAAGGTCACTCTTTCGAGGATGCCAACGTTCACATTTTGGACAGAGAAGACAGAATGTTTGAAAGAGGAGTAAAGGAAGCCATTTATGTCCACTGTAAGCAACCATCTTTGAACAGAGGCGGTGGTTTACGACACCAACTGTCTGCCATCTATAATCCAGTTTTGAGATCCCTTCCCAGATGCCTCAACGCCCACGCATATCCTGGGCCATCTGACCTCAGGAATTCACATGATAGGGTGGGGCCAGGCTTCACAATGAGCTCACCCGAAACTCTGGCTGAATAGGACCCACACCCACCCTCAATGTGTTTATGTAGAAGATCATCAGGGGGTCTTTTGTTCCCTCTTCGGGGGGAAACTCCCACTGGGTTTGAATCTGGGACTCTCCACCATTTGACCTTAGAACTGAAGAAGCCTCTCGGATGAGAGGTGAAACGTCTTCAAGCAACTCAAAGAAGTCCAGATGCTTTTCTTTCAAAGCTCCTTAGACTACAATGACCTGGATGACTGAGAACCTTCACAGAAATATTCGCTAAAAGAAACTTTTTCATTTTGGGATATATTCAGGCTTTGTCATGTAGCAAGTTATATTTTTCTTGTTTAATTGGAGCATAGAGCATAGCATTAACAATTGTTAACTAGTAACAGCTGTAATTCACGTGGGTCAGGTTAGTTTGCGATAAAGTTGAAAAACAATAACAGAAGAAGTCAGTGGGCTAGGCTGAGTTTGCGTGAATGGGCGGGGCTGACTCTGGTGCACAGTGGCGGCTGGCCAGTAGAGGGCGATAGGGCGCCGCCCTCCCAGTTTTCCCGTGTTTTTAATTTTTATTTAAAAAAATAAATAAATAGAATTAACAATAATCACATATTCTAAGTTAATTGTGTGTTTTGTAACAAAAATAAATCATATATATATATATATATATATATATATATATATATATATATATATATATATATATATATATATATTGGTCTCTGCCGGGCTCTGCCGAGCGGTGGAGGCTGTGTGCTGTTTTTCAATCGCCCAAACAAGACGGGACCAGTTGCCCAATTGCTGACAAGAAAATCAAAGGGTAGGAATGGGAATGTATCCAATCAGCGTCAACGTTGTTTCAGAACGTTTCAGAAGCATGATGGGCGATAGAGCTACCGCCAAAGGTTTCGTTGGTGTTCGGCAGAAGTCGGCAGAGTCGTTTTTGGTCGTGACGCAGATGTAACATGGACGCCACCAGTGACTACAACCAGCATGGATACCGGATCTCAGCAGCCACTGAATTCAGTTCGGTCTCTTCTTCAGTATCCGTTCGAGAGGAGAACTATGGTGGAAAAACTTAATGTCAAAGAGCTTGGACCAGATCAGCCCGACGTAAAGATAAGCCAGCAGGACAAGGAGAAGGGTAAACTGTACACACAACGCTTCTCCCGAAATTGGTACACCAGGAAGGCTTGGCTAGCTGGATGCAATCACGCTAATGCGTTATTTTGCTTTCCGTGTTTGTTATTCAAAACGGCTGGGACAGATAAGGCATGGATGAGTC